>JAJOZX010002517.1:67500-410000 GCA_023014485.1 Bathynomus jamesi
TTTATTAATTTCGAAAATGGTTTAGTTAATTAGGGGATATGCGAGTATGACATTTATATATAATAATCTAGGTCGGAGAGGAACACAAAACAATTTGACTTTAAGATCACATGGTTCGAAATCTAACGCGTATCGCGTCCGCCTCAAGACTGAAAACCGTTATAGGGTAGTCCACTCTCTGGGCCTATTCAGTATTACCAACCCTACCCATTTTAAACAATTAATTTCATAATTATTAGTAAATGATTTACATTAAACATTATCTTATTTAATTAAACAAATTAATACTCTTAACTAAGCATTACTACACTCGCATCACCCCCTTGAAAATAAGTTTTTCCATTAGGAAAACTTATTAATATCGTTTAACAATGTCAATAAATTTATTCAACAAACTTACATATTTTGCAATTTTTTTTTTTTTTTCTTTAACAATTCAAAGTTTAGAAATAGACAAGAAATAATAGAATGACAATTCCCATACATAATTGTATCATATTATAAAACCGAAAACTTTATAATTTTCACATTTGCATAAAATAACATTTCACTCTAAAATTAAATTACAACCTGTAACTAATCTATACATGCCAAAAAAATAACGGAAAATTTCTTACAGTGGCCACACAAATCTCAAGTTCACAATCTATTCCCGCGATTTCTCATCAACGATCGCTTTACATTTGAAACAATTATTTGTATAGTTATACAGTTACTATCAGGGCAACAGAAAAAAATAAGAAAAAGTTTACATAAAATACTGACCAAGAGCGCACATACTATTTCACGAAAAACACAACAAATATGGGCAATAATCGGACCCTTTTCACTTATAATTTCATTAGATAATAATCAGTACATTTATTTGCTGGACGTTGTTTAGATGACACTCCGCACGCTGACAACGGATTTCAATTTTCAATCGCAGCTCTCCTACTCACTTCGCTAGAATGCAAGGGATTGCATCAATCAACATGCAACAAGGCAGCACGCTATAATGGTTCCGCTCTCTCTCCAATGGCGAAAAAAACAAGAGACGTCCAATTCTAAAAGGATCAGGGGGGGAGATATCTGAAAGCGGGACCACGCGCTGGAATTGGACGGAATTTGCAATTCTAGAAGTCGATGAAGAAACTCGCCTTGTCTCATCTCCACTTTTGTCGGTGAACGCTGCTCTTCCTACGTCCAGCTGAAAGACTCTTCCACTGGCAACAATCAAACGATGACTCCGCCGTAGCCGTTTCCCAACGAACCTACTGTATGTCTGTATGGACAGTACAGTCGTAGGTACTCGTTCAAGCTCGCGCGGCTTGTCTACCGAGTGCTACAACACATATTCAGCGAAGCAGTCGAGCAACGTGACCAGCTACTGCCCGAAAAATACCAGTAGACCATCTTCGATCGAAACTTTCGTGTGCCAAGACCCTGCACACGTAAATTTCTCTTCCTCTTCCGAAACTGTCCTGCGCCAAGTCCATGCGCATTCGGTTCCTCTCTTCTCTTCTCTTCGAAACCATCCTGCGCCAAGTCCATGCGCATTCTGGTTTCTCTTCTCTCTCTCTCATTGGTGATCGATCACCTATCCGGTCGACTAAACTCACTTGATGGAACTCAGATTCAACTTGGTTGACCCCCAAACTGAGTCTTCTCCAAATTTTGAAAAAAAAGTATTCTAAACGTGTTTCTGTACTGCTTATCATTTCATATTTAATTTATCAAATTCTTTCGACAGTTCACTTCGAAATACTAACTACACATTTGCTCTGGCCAAATTCACGGAAAAAAAATGACAAATCTAAAAATTTCGCAAAAATGTAATCACATCTAGCCACCACTAATGTCACTTATGGCAGTTACATCGAAGATAAAAAGAAGTCATAAAATGTACGAACCAAAATTGTACAGTATAAATATAAAAGCGCCCATACATAGTAACTGTTAGTATAATTTCAGAAATATTATTGTTCAAACTATCGTCAGAAATCACCTCAATACCTCTAAATACAAAAGACAAAAATGAGCCCCAGAAACTTCATGTCATCCATTCTCTGACAATCATGAACCCTCTTGCTTTGAGGAGGAGCACACAGACGCCACAAAAACGTTACTGGCTATCTAGGAGGCTCCATTTCCGAGTGTACACTTGAGTCAATGTTTCAAATGCACTAGTTAACTCCGACTGAAGTTTAAACAACAATAATTTTCTAAACAGTTATTAAAAAGTAAAAAAAAATTAAATATTACTACCAAAAATTATTTTAATACAGTAATTCCAACTTGAAACGTCAAATTTCATAAGAATTGAACTTGCAATTCGCAAATTACATCTGAGATACAACTCTCTCCTTCAACAGAAACCTCAGTATGGTTTGCAAATCACAAAAATCTCAGTAATTTACCGTTTCCAAGTGAAACTACAAATTTGCATAGTTATACTAAATAAGAATAGATCATATGTACTAAAAAAATTACACACAATCCACTGTAAACAAAACTAAAACATTTCCTAATTGAGAGCGGTCGCTTTGTTTGTAAGCGAACCTCTATACAAATATCCGTAACCGAATGAAACTGCATTATATCCTAACATAATTTCGTAATATTTTCCATGCAAACGCTCAAACTAAAAAAAAGGACATTTTTCATTTCTAATTCCAATTAAAATATCAAATTAAAACATCCTTTTTAGAATACAATCTAATTTGAACTAAAAATTTTACCATTGTCATTGAACTGGCAAGAAAAATAAAAATCGGCCTACTTGTACAAATAAAATTGATTATTGAATGAATTCATAAAACGTAAAGAAAATTTCTACACAAATTTCTGTAATTCAAAAAAATTATAATTTCCAGATTTAGTAAAATGTGTACCGTAACTCACATTGGCCGCCAAAATAAAATAAAATTTACTGCCGCACTTTTAGGCCTATATTAATAAATTCAATGTTATGCGCGGAAAGAACAATTTAGAATTTATCATAATTTGTGCTTATTAAAGAAAAATCCTATGCTTATTTATGTTAAACCAATTAAAATTTTGTTAAATAACTAAAAATTTACCTCAATAGACATACCGTAATAACGGTTAATCTCCGAACAATATTTTACGATAGGCCTACAAGAAATTCTTCTTAAGTACGATACAATAGCCATTTACCAAATATGTCGGAATTGTCGTGAAATGAATCGAAAGAAGAGAGAGGAGAAAAAAATAATCAGCTTACCTACCAAAGTTATGGGTATATAAATATATGTAATTATATATATAACTAAATACGTATTAGTTAATAAGTAAGTATATAATTAATGAGTATATAAAAAATACAAAAAAACTTATAAAAAATTTTACAACACAATTTCTCTATTTCAGTTAAACGAATTCTGCTTATTTTGAAATTTAACACAATCCTATACGGCGACTTATAATCTGACAAATTTAATATGTTTAAGATTACCTTTCGACTGTCAATTAACTGTAACTTAACCTATATAGCGCGAAGCGAGCGAAGCAAAAAGCCCGTAAATCTATATAAACAAATAATCCTATTATTATATACAGGCAATCGAAATATAATCAAAAATCTGCTAATGAAACCCAGAAAATTTCTCATGTTCATGAAATTTTGAATCGTACAATTTTCGCTAAAACATTTTAAAGGACCATATAAAAGTGTATCACTGTATTTAAACTAACAATTCACTTACGTACAAATTATTCTTATTATTATGATTATTACAATTTCACTAATTCCAAAAGTTTTAAACAAAAAGTAAAAAGGTAAGCTGAAAGGCATACAGTAGAAGAGAGAAAAAAAAAATTGAGTCTTCAGGCAGCACGATAATTTTCAAACTATATCCTCTCCGACCGAAGAACGAAATTTAACGTAATAATGACTCGCAATATTGAGTCGGACAAACGAAAAGCAACGGAACTGGACGAAACAAATTAAATTCTTAGGCGCGAGTCAGGGACGCTATCAGGACGCGAAGGCAAGCGCCATTTTTAAATTTTATTTACAATGAAATTTTAAGGCATGAAAATCGAAATTTGCCTGCAAACGGGGTAAACTTTGCATTTAGATATTTTAATAATCGAAATAAAATATTCATTAACGCTATTTTTATTATACCGGGTTTTAAGAATTTTAATCGAAATACTAACACGTGGGTAAGCCTCACAAAATATGATGTAAGACCACCGCTAGCCACCAGATGTAGTGACTACGTTTTATTATTTATTTCTTCATTATTTATTTACGCTTCTTCCTACTTTATTATTATCTCTATTTATTCTCTATCGGCTCTTTCTTCATTTATCACTTTCTTCGTATAGTTTCCGGTAGCCGCCGAGTTCTGACTCTAAAAGACCGTTACAAAGAAGGGGAAGGGGTATATTAATACTCTTTATTAACACTTATTACGTTTTATTAATTTCGAAAATGGTTTAGTTAATTAGGGGATATGCGAGTATGACATTTATATATAATTAGGTCGGAGAGGAACACAAAACAATTTGACTTTAAGATCACATGGTTCTAAATCTAACGCGTATCGCGTCCGCCTCAAGACTGAAAACCGTTATAGGGTAGTCCACTCTCTGGGCCTATTCAGTATTACCAACCCTACCCATTTTAAACAATTAATTTCATAATTATTAGTAAATGATTTACATTAAACATTATCTTATTTAATTAAACAAATTAATACTCTTAACTAAGCATTACTACAAGGGGTTAAATCTGGTGATCTCGCTGGCCAAGATCTGTTGCTTCCGCGTCCGATCCAGCGATTTGGAAAACGTCCATTTAAATAATCCTGAACAATTTTGGCATAGTGACAAGGAGCACCATCATGTTGATAGACGACGGGGATAGGATTGTTAGTACCGTCGTCTATCAACATGATGGTGCTCCTTGTCACTATGCCAAAATTGTTCAAGATTATCTTGGACGTTTTCCAAATCGCTGGATCGGACGCGGAAGCAACAGACCTTGGCCAGCGAGATCACCAGATTAACCCTTTAGATTTCTTTGCATGGGGCTTTATCAAATCGCACGTCTATCAGACGAAGATTACGAGTCTTGAAAACTTACGTACACGTATACGAACTGCTGCAGATAACATAACATAACCCCGCAAATGCTCCAGAATGTGTTTAGAAATGCTGCGGAACGATTTGAGCTGTGCAGGGATAATGATGGGCGTCACGTCGAATCCTACTCTTAATTATATAATAAATGTTACCACTTTATCATTTTATGATTAAATTCCATATAATTTCCAAGTGCTTCACAAAAATAGATCCTGACTTTATGTACACCCTGTATAATAAAAATAACAGTGGACCCAGAACTGAGCCCTGTGGCACACCATGTTTGACAAGCGCTTTAGGTGAGCAAACCTTATTTACTGATACAAAATGATATCTATTGGACAAATAATTTTTAAACCAATCACTGATTGCTCCTCTAAAGCCGTAACAATATAATTTAAGTAGAATATTATGGTCTATTACATCAAACGCCTTACTCAAATCCATAAATATTGATATCACTATTGCTTTGTTCTCCTTAGCTATATTTCCATTTTCATAAGATTTAAAATAGCCATTTCCGTTGTTTTATTATACGGAAGCCATATTGATTTGGAGATATAAATTGTAGGATCTAAATATCGCAGCATTCTAACTTTTACAATTTTTTCAAAAACTTGCTAAACACAGATAATGAACACACCGGCCTGTAATTTGTTGCTAGTGTAGGATCACCCCCTTTAAAAAGGGGTGTTATACAACCAGTTTTTAGCATTGATGGGAATATTCCTTTGGAAATACTTTGATTGATAATTTTAGCCAAAGTTACAGATATCTTATCTTTAACAAGTTTCAATATGGGTACAGTAAGGTTCATTTTTAGTGAATTATAGTGGCGAAATAGCCTCTTCTTACAACCTGTGTTCTATACGCTACAACAACTTGTTGTATGTTTATCAATTATTTATAGATTTATTTACAATCTTTATTTAATAAAACCACTTATTCATGGCATAAAAAACTATTTTAAACTTATTGATCATTTTATTTTAAATAAAACAAAAAATTGTCCACTATTATTAACTTTTACCCAACTAGACTCATTATTATAGTTTAAGAAACTGAATCAACCGCCCCAGAAAATTATTGATATTGACGCTTCGTCCCCACGTCGTTGGGCCACGTTCCAAGCACGCTTCTTACCACTACACCGTCCAGGAAACCAAAAGAAATTCCTTTCAAATGCGGCTTTCATATTTTATATATATACACCGTATATATATTATATTATATATATATATATAATATATATTATACAGGCCCGGATTTAGCTATAGGCGAACTAGCGATCGCCTAGGGCCTCGCGCCAAAGGGGGCTTCGCTCAAGCCGTTTTGCGCGTTCCGTTCAAGTGATATTAATGATTTAGAACTCTATGAAGAACTTAAAGTACTTTGCAGGTTTATACCTGAGAAAACAGATCTCGGAAATGCCCTTGTTTATATAGTGCAAAAACAACTAAGTAAGATTTATCCTAATGTTTATGTTGCACTTCGAATAGTATAACCATCCCAGTTACTGTTGCTTCGGCTGAAAGAAGTTTCTCGCGTCTCAAACTTATTAAAAACATATTTGCGTTCCACCATGTCTCAAGCGAGATTGCAATCATTAGCTATGTTATCAATAGAAAACGATATAACAAATTCATTAGATTATTCTCAATAATTGAAGAGTTTAGCTCGAAGAAAAGTAGAAAAGCATTGCTGTAATATTCAAGGAGCATCTGAACCAAATATTAAAGCATTAATATTTAGCCTGATAAGTCGATCGCTCACTATCATAAAAATGAAATGTCAACATCTCTTATACATCACATATGAAAAACGTTTGTATACTATGGAAAGTCATTACCTATAATATTATATAAATCTTAGAATCATTGTCTTATATTTTCGATACAAATCTTGATTCATATTATAATTTATACTTATTTGTTTGGTTATTTATATTCTTATACAATTTCCATGCGTGATTATTTTGGTTTGGTTTAATTTTTAAGTGCTGGCATAGTTCTGTCTATGCGGGATTCTAATATTGCTGGTATAGTACCGATAATTAAGTCCATATTTTCATATATATAGGCCTAGGGCCTCGCAATTTCTAGATCTGCCTAGGGCCTCGCAACTTCTAGATCCGGCCATATATATATATATATATATATATATATATATATATATATATATATATATAAAGGTTGTCTCTCTTTCTCAAGGCGACACAAATGCATCCGTTTCAATCACAAGTACATTCATGTCACTTCAGGCTTGCTCTACACAATTTGGACCACGAACACAGAATGTCTGCAGTTTAAAACCATCCCTTTATCCATGCCTTCAGTTTACCTCTGTAGAGTATTAACACAGTTACTGATTAATTAATTATTTGTATTTTTATAAAAAGGTTTCCAACCCAATTAAATCCCAATTAAATTAAATCCCAATTAAACCCAATTAAATCAAAATTATAATTTAATCAAGTTAACTGTTTAAACATTTTAACATTTTTAAACTTAATTTAATTTTACTTATTAACCTATAGACCCTATAGTGTAGTTCAGTTAAACTTAGAATATACAGTGTGTCCCAAAAAAATTACCACCTTTTTCATCGAGCCAACAAAACCACAATTTCAAGGATAACTAAATGAAACAGAAATCATACTAAACCCCTTGTTCCACACCGTAAATTTTTAGTAGTTTACAGTACTAAAATATTAGTATACGTGGCTTATTTTAATACTACATATATTGAACTACGTTCAAATGTGGCAACTGTAGTGATCATTTTTAGTTTATATACAGGGTGTCCCAGGAGGAAATGTCAAGAATGCACCATTTCACTCTTTGGGTATTTCTAAGTAGAAAGTATTATATCGATATGCGTCTGATTCCCAGCTAAAATTAACAAAGCTGTGGCACAAAGCAGTTGAGACATCACTTGGTAAAGGAAAACTAGCAAAGAAAAATAAATTTCTGCACACACTTGCTACTCTTCTGACATTTTTAACTGCCAGTGTCCCTAGAGTTGTGTTCTGAAGCCAATTGTTCTCCCTCATGCAGAAGAGAACCTCACCCCTCACATTGATTGTCGCTGTCCTCGTGAGAAGAAGATCCCTGTTTGGAGCTGGCTTTCATAAAGACGCAGAGAACAAAGGCAGGAGGCCAAGGAAGTATGCAGATTGGTTCGGCAGATTATTCAGAAACCAAAAAATAGATTGTATTGCTAAGAAAAAAGAGAAAATCCGAGAGAGAGGAAGAAAGGAAGAAAAGAAGAGTGAAGAAGCCACCTAAAGAGATGAAGAGCTCTATCAAAGAGGTTCTCACTTCTTTGAAAGCTCTTCAGATGAACAGAAAGAAGCAACATCAGATGATAGCTCCAAAATGCCATCTGAACCTTCGCCGAAGAGAATGAAATACAACACTAAATACATCTCAAACATTGCCCTTGCCAGTATTCGCCACCTACGGGGCTACGAGAGACTGCAGAGATTGCCACTGCCGCTTGGATAGATGCAGGCCTCATCAGCCGAGAGGATACATCCTTAGTGATAGATCATAATAAGATAAGAAGCACAAGAAAAATAATGAAGGAAATATCTGATCAGCATGAAAAAGATTTGAAGGAGGAAGGTCTCTCTTGCCTTTTGTTTGATGGAAGAAGAGATGACACAAAAGTTTCTCCTAGAGGTAGAGGGAATGGACAGAAGTTTCCCGGTCTCATCAAAGAAGAACACTACTCTGTGTGTTCCGAACCTGGTGACCCCTATTTGTTTCCACTTGTTCCTGAAGCAGAAGTAGAAGGAAGAAACATACAGAGGCAATTGATGATCAAATAATATGTTGGCTTCAAGAAAGAAGACTTGACAGTTCACTGCAGGCCGTTGGGGAGACTCAACTGCGGTGAACACTGGATGGCAGGGCGGTGTTATGAGCATTTAAGAAAAAAACTTGGAAGAAGGCTTGTTTGGATTGTATGTGATTTGCAACAGGGGAACTACCTCCTCCAGGACTTGATGGTCCTACAAAGAGCAACAACAAGTGGTCAGGCCCCTTGGCAACATGCTAGATGAAGCAACGAATTAGAAATAATACAAAATTAACAAGGTCGAAGTAGGCCCCCCTTCCAGTGTTGTCTGAAGAAGTTATCAAAGACCTCAGCACGGATCAATCTTACGCTTATCGTATTGTTCAAGCAATCAGATCAGGAGAGTTGCCTCAAAATCTGCTCTCTTGGAGATGGACCGTAAGTCACAGTCGTTGGTTAACTACAGCGATTCGTTTTCTGCAGGATTTGGGTTTTCAAACATGCACTGAAGGGCAAATGCTACAGAATTTGATGTTGATGTTGAATTTATTATTGGGTTTTATCTTCTCTCACTGGTTCAATGTAAAACTTAATCCAATGTGGATGGAGGGGCCCAACCACATCTTGTTTCAATTACAGCTACTGAGAACCCAAAGGAAAGTAGTGGTGGACATCGTGTTACCTGTGGTGAGAAGATCCACTTGGTATGCTAGGCCAGAGGCAGTTTTGCAAGCAATACTCTGCAGCCAATGTACCAAAGAGCGAACTGGGCTGTGGAAATCATTCTAAAGCTTAGAGGAACATCACTAGATGATGACCAGCTGGGAGACTGCTCTGTTCAGACAAGGAAGGTACCTCCGATAAACGTCAATGCCACGAAATTGTCAGAATTAGTTAACTTGAGTTCGGAAGTTTTGGAGCCACCACTGACAACATGTATAACAAACAAAGATTTAACACAACTTAAAGAGGCCCCAATGCAAGTGCCAAAGTGGCCTTCTCACACTCAGAGTGTGGAGAGATGTGTGAAAATGGCCACAGAAGCAGCTAGTCAAGTTTACAGTCACGAGAGGCGAGAAGGCTACATCAAAGCGCAAGTAGCAAGCCGAATGCTGATGTCAAGGTACCGCAGCAAAAAGGACATGACTGCATTGGTTACTTTCAAATAAAGACTCTGAATGATATCTTATTGCCACTTTAAATGTTGATAGGATGTTTGCGCACATTTGTTATTTTGTTACGAATTTACGGAAAAATGGATTTTTTTAATTAAAATTGATGTAGGTAGGAGTTATTTTTTATTGTTTTTGAAGCAAGGATATTATTTTGTATGCCAAATGATTACATTAAATTGCTACCAAATCACATGATTTTCAATTTAGTCATTTCACCCCCAAAATTGACACACCCTATAATAATTAATATGCCATAAATTAAACCACTAAATTACTCTTAGGCCGGCCGCACACACACACAGGATCGTCTTGCCACTCACGACTTGGGTCGTGACGATTCCCAGAATTGCGTCGCAGTTCTGTCAATGTAAAATAACACGCGACTCGAGTCGTCACGACCCGAGTCGTGAGTCGCGAGACGATCCCGCGTGCGGCCGGCCTTAATCACCATCAGCTCGAGTTAATATGGTGCTAAGATACCCCCCCCAAAAAGGGTTTCAGCTTTGTATTTTATTGATTATTTAATTAAATCACATTTGAATATAATTTTAAAGGTCTTCATAATGAATATTAAAGATTAATAATAAATAATAAATTATTCTGTAATAATTAATATGATCCTAAGATATTGCAATGATGTTGTTCAACCTCCTTCGCAACATCTAAAGTCATATGACAAAGGGGACCTACGGCTTTTTATGGGATCCGAACCACGGGTCGCTACTTAATCTGAACGCCGAGGACGGTCCCCCCATCCAAATACAACCCAGACCCAATGTCGCTTAACTTCGCTAATCGACGTGTTACGACATTGGCCACGATGATAGCCTTCATCCTAGCAAAAGAAAGTTTTTACATTGTTTTAACAGCAACATCTGGACCCCCCCCCCCCCCCCCCCCCCCCCCCCCCCCCCCCCCCCCCCCCCCCCCCCCCCCCCCCCCCCCCCCCCCCCCCCCCCCCCCCCCCCCCCCCCCCCCGGCTCTTTGAGTGGTCAATGTTTTCCATTTTTAAACGAAAAAAAAATGGTTTCTTTAAATACAAACGATCTCCCCCGAACAAAAAACTTCGCATCACAATACAGTATATATATATATATATATATATATATATATATATATATATATGTATATATATGTGTGTGTGTGTGTTGTGTGTGTGTGTGTGTGAAATGTGTTATGAAGGGAATTAACGGGGGACTCGTAAATTTTGAAGTCAATTACTGCGAGAGACACCTAGATATCAGCTCAGTGTCAGGGAGAAAATGAATAACACATTCGCGCGCACACAAACAAATCTACAGTAACAAAGAAACAATCCTCTTGATAAATGAAATTACTCGGAGTTAAAAATAATAATAATTAAAAAAAACTGTTGAAAAGACACGAAGCAACTAATATTGTTTCCAACTGAGCACCGATGAATTTTCTTCCGTTTGCTCAAAGACTGTCATGTGCCCTAATTTTTCTATTCTTCGAAAAAGGCATTCATTGCGGTTATACCAATGATATAAAAAGGAATACGAGAGAGATAATTCTTTTTGTATAAAAGGCGCCATTTTAACCCTAGCGAAATTAAGGGTACGCGTAATTTCCAGACATCTTCCCATCTGCGAAAATCCCTAATCTCGAAGAGGTTTTGTTTTTCGCCATGCAAACAGTGGGCACCAACGTATCGCAGTACGAGTAACACATACTGCATAATAATAATTATTGGTTTTGTTTAACCTCCTTCGCAACATCTAAGGTCATATGACGGAGGGGACCTACAGCTTTACGTGGGATCCGAACCACGGGTCGCTACATAGTCTGGACGCAGCGGACCGTCTCCCATCCAACTACTATCCAGACCCAATGTCGCTTAATTTCGCTGATCAACGGGAAGCGGTATTAGGACATTGGCTACGACGTAGCCCAACACATACTGCAAAGTGCCACATACTCCAAAGGGGGCTACATTCTCCAAAGGGGGCCACATACTCCAAAGGGGGCCACATACTCCAAAGGGACCACATACTAGCTGCGAAAGTGCTATACTGAATGACCTTCATATACTATCTGACCCTGAGACCCAAATGCCATTAATTTAGTGAATCAATTGGAAAAGCTTATTTCGGAACAAGACACTAATGAAAGATGATGAAATGAAGTAAATGCGCATTTTTTAATTGAGGGATTACTTATGCTCAAGGTGTAAAAATTAATCTTTTCCTGTGTACTGTACGCATTAATAACTAAATGTTGAATATGTCAAGAATTGTAGCTTCATAAAAATGCAATCCCCCAAAACAGTGTAATACAAACAAAAATTATGTTGGAACATCAGTTTCCCCTCCTCTATTTGTGATCTTGACTTTTGGTGCAAGAACCTCAGTCTTCCTCGTGCCACATCATCTTGTGATCATCCATATGACTGTGAAGTTTCATTAATTTATGTTAAGTAGTCAAAAAATTATGGCGTCTCTCTCCATTTGACGAATGGCCTCTATTTATGACCTTGACTGTCAATGCAGGGACCTGAGTCTTGTTTAGAACATATCGTCTTGTAATGATCCATATACGTGTGGTGAAGTTTCATTATTTTATGTAGAGCGGTTCAAAAGTTATAGCATGGGCCTCCATTTGGCCTTTGGCCTCTATTTGTGACCTTGACCTTTGATGCAGGGACCTGATTCTACTTCATGACACATCATTCTGTGATGATCTATACGCGTGTGAAGTTTCATTAATTCATGTTGAGTGGTTCAAAAGTCACAGACCGGACGCGAAAAAGCTCCACTTGATATTTGACCTCTATTTGCGACCTTGATCTTTGAGGCAGGAACCTGATTCTTGCCCACGACACTTCGTCATGCGATGATGCATACTGTATATGCGTCAAGTTTCGTTCATTTATGTTGCGCGGTTTAAAAGTTATAGCCCGCATACGAAAATGTGACGACGGACAGACAAGCACAACCCAATATGGATCCTCCAAACTATTTGGTCGGGGACATAATAGGAATTTATTTCAATAACACAGCGTCATTTCTCAAAATGAAATAAAACTAAAAATGAATTCAGTCCTTATGACCCCAGTATTCTTAAGACCTATTCCAACTATTTCCTTTCAATTTGCGAGTGCATTTCGCGAGCTAAGAGCAAATAATTTATCTTCCTGAATTAAAAAGCATTCCATTTCACCATCTTTTCGGCGCTTAAACCAAAACACTGCATAAAAAAGCTCAGTAAACAGAGTATTTAATGCTTCTATAAATGTGGGAAAGATTTCTCGTAGAAGTAGTAAAGACTCGGTAGAATGGGTTAAAAAAATGGGTCCATTCTGGTAATTGTGCTTGGTTCGTTTTTATTTGCTTTTTTGAAGGGATCTGTTTCTATTCTTGTTCATTTACTCTAAGGAATTGGATAAATATCGTTTTCATTCCTTTGTCTATATATATATATATATATATATATATATATATATATATATATATATATATATATATTTTATTATATATATATATATATATATATATATATATATATATATATATATATATATATATATATATATATTTTATAATATATATATATATATATATTATTATATATATATATATATTATATATATATATATATATATATATATATATTCGTGTTGAGACTGAATTGGATTGTAGGTTTCCCATGGTTTTATTGTTTTATTGTCCTTGTGTGCTCTTTAAAACAATAGATAAAAATCTCTCTCTCTCTCTCTCATAAAATTTTTAGAAATGAACAAACATTTTGTCAATTAGGTACGAATTGCGCGCGCGCGTGTTCTTACGGAACCGCGACAGGATACACAACGACCTCATTGCGACAACCACAATTGAAAATGTAAAAGTGTCCCGATTTCGTAAAGTACCTAAACGTGTGTGTGTGTGTGTGTGTGTGTGTGTGTGTGTGTGTGTGCGTGCGTGCGTGCGCACCTTAATAACAATATATATATTAGGAAGCTGGTCGTTAAAATTAAGAACGTATTAGGTTTCATGCAGTTTAATAGTACAGCGAAGTGTATATATAATATGATGACCTGCAGCAAACGTTTTGTCGTTCTCCTCATGAGAACCCAATTTATGAAGCCAATAAAACATTAAGTGGAGGTATATTAAACCTACAAAATCAGAGAGTAAGGTCCTAAAATTGGTTTTACGACTTATAAAACCTATGGTAATGAAATCATGGCAGACTCTCTCTCTCTCTCTCTCTCTCTCTCTCTCTCTCTCTCTCTCTCTCTCTCTCTCTCCACTTTTTCTTTGTTAGCTATTCATTATTAGCCTCTGTTTATCTTTGTTTACATTTCGATACGCACGAAGAAGGTTGTTTTTTTGGCCCTTTTTCGAGCCAACACTTATGAAATATCTTTATTGACACATTTTTAACATAATGGATTATAATTATTTTTTCTTTCAATTTAATGCAGATGTGTGTGTGTGTGTGTGTGTGTGTGTGTGTGTGCAGAATCACTTTAAAGTATGTTTTGTAAATAAATATGGTGTCGAAGTGTACAGTATATCAATAAATATTATAAACATCATCCCAAAAGATAACGTAATCAAACCAATCAAATTCTGTTGCACGTCTTTCTTATATGCGTACAGACGTTTAAATTTAATAAACTTACCGTAAACGAGTAAAAACGAAATATAATAGTAATAATAATATTAATAATAATCACTAATGTGTATAAAATTAATTAATTGTCTTTTATACAGTTTAGTTAATGTTAAGTGAAGGATTTAATTTGATTGAGTTACTGTATTTGTCAATTCATTAATGGTATATTGATTAATATGTACAGAATGCGACGTCTCTCACGTATTTAACAATATTTAACAACATTTATTGCTGTAAATACTGGGTGTTTCTAGAGTCGCGCAACCCTATGACTTTATATGCATTGGATTGCACGACTTTTGAAACACCCCGTATAATGCACTGAACAATAACAATAATAATAATAATAATAATAATAATGTCGCAAACAATATTTACAACATTTACAACTTACAGAACATTTACAAAATGTCTCTTCGACCCAGCAACCTACCTCGAAATGTCCCTCAACTCTCGGAGTTTTATTGGGTACTTTTAATGGATTTTATCGGTTTTTATTCTTTAAGAAGCACGCACGCTCGTACCCTCTTTCCCCTCGACTCAACAAGGGTCCGCCTCTACTTTTAATTCAAACATGACTTGGGGCCCCACCTTATTTCGAGGTTTATTTCTAGTCTTTAAAAGTTATTCACGCAATTAAGGCAGATCTTCTCTTTAATTACCTTTTATAACGCTATTCGCATTAATGTTAAAATGTGTAATAGTTTACGTAAGTCTCTTATATGCAATTATATGGTAATGTGTCATGCGTTATACGTAATATACAAACAAACTGTCCCTTACTGTACCTTTTTACAGTATAAATTGAAAGTTCTTCTATTTGCACACACACACACACACACACACACACACACACTGTATATATTATATATATATATATATATATATATATATATATATATATATATATATATATATATATATATATGCAGGCCTGTAGCCAAGGGGGGTCGAGGATCGAACGACCCCCCCTTGCCAAGACAGTCCACTCTTGTAACCATAGTTATAACTTATGATGTAATATTATAATATATAACATCATTTAGTAAATAAACACTTGTATTTTTTTTCTTTTGAAACATCACAAACTACTCTGAACTACTCAAAACTCAGCTACTTTAAACCCCCTCTGTAGTGACTAGGTCGTTGCACCAAAAGGTCCGCCTTTCTACAATTTCGATCCCCCCCCCCTTGGGGGGATCGAAATTGTAGATGAACGGGTGGAGATAGTTTTAATGTGTGCAAGGCATGGTAACACACACCGATCAGTTGCTACTGCTTTTAATGAGAGGCCGCCAGTTGTTGAGGCATCAGTTGGAAAACTGTTCACTCGCTTCAAAGAAACGGGAAGTGTTCATGATCGGCCGTGTAGTGGCCGGCCAAAACGTTCAACCGATGCAGCAACATCACTAACGGTACACAATCACTCGAAAACAGCCAACGTAAGTCCTTAAGAAAGTTATCCCAGGAAACGGGTGTCTCCAGAAGATCCATTCAACGAATTCTTACAATTCTTACACAGACCGTCGTGTAGAGTTCTGCCAATGGTTTCTACAACATCGACAGCTTCAACGAAGGATCATGTTCAGCGACGAAGCGATATTTCACCGCAGTGGTCGTGTCAATAGGCATAATGCACGCTATTGGGCCAATGAGAACCCTCACTGGATGGAGGAAGGACATGTGCAATTCGATCCACGAATTATGGTGTGGGCTGCGCTCTCGGGGATCGGTTAATTGGTCCGTACTTTTTCGACGGCAATGTAACAGGTGAAACATATCTGCATATGCTGCAAACATTTCTAATGCCCATACTGGTCAACATTCCATGGGCAGAACGGGCGGAGATGCGGTTTCAGCAGGATGGTGCACCACCACATTTCGCAACCATCGTCCGGAGCTCTTTAGATGAAACATTCCCAAGCAAGTGGATCGGACGGCGAGGGCCCGTCGAATGTCCATCTAGGTCTCCAGACCTCACGTCTCTTGACTTTTTCTTGTGTGGCCATCTCAAGTCGGTAGTCTATGCTGATCGACCCAGAACCATACGTTCTCTAAAGGATAAAATCACATCTGAGTGTGCCAATATCAGTGCCAATGTGTTAAGGATTGTTCAAACATCATGCATTCAACGCGTCAGAAAGTGTCTCCAAGTGGAAGGCCACCAATTCGAACATTTATTATAATTTAATGAAATGTGTCTATGGTTCCTAACTTTTGTGCCACCCTGTATATACAGTCAAATTGAATATTTTGGTCACTGGAGAAATGTTTTTTTTTTTTTTTTAATGCGTATGGCAAAGTTGCTCTACATCAACAATAGAACTTTTAATGAATTTAAAATTGAGAAATACAGAGTTTCTAAAGAATTTTTTTGAGAATTTTTAAAATATTTACGAAAAGAATGAAACAAATTATCTAAAAACTAATAATTATGATTAATACAAATTGTCCCAAATATGATCCCGACTCGCGCGTATACACAGGCCGGCTACGTCGTGTCCACGTCGTAACACCGCTTCACATTCATTACATCAGCGAGATTAAGCGCGACGTTAGATCTGTTCAGTAGTTGGGTGGGTGACCGTCGTCCATGCTCATATGATGTAGCGACCAGTAGTCGATTCAGATGCCACATAAAACTGTAGGTCCCCTTCATCACATAACTTGCTTAGCTGTTACGAAGGAGATTAAACAACACCGATTATTATTATTATTATTATTATTATAATAATAATTAATAATAATAATAATAATAATATTATTATTATTATTATTATTATTATTATTACTTCGTACATACTTACACAATATGAGACTTATAACAATGTAAATACAAAAATTAAAATTATATATACAGTATATATATATATATTAGTGGTCGACCGGATATCCGCATCCGCATCATTTTTAACATCCGCATCCGCACTTCTAACTGCGGATATTACCTCTAATAAATTATGCAATTTACAATTAAATTAGCTTATAAAGTAGCTTATAAGTCCCAGTCATGCACATTTCATGTAAAGTATTAATTATTAATGAACAAACAAATATATAAACTTCAAAATATAAATATCTGGTAACACAGAAAATTGAATGAAACTTGTTTCATTGAATTTTCTGTGGCTGAAACTCTTGAGAAAGTTATTATTTTTATCATAATGAAAACATTAATATTAATTTTAATTCTTATGCATTGCCTGCCATAATAGTAATATCACGAAATTTGAAAAATTATGTCATATATTCATAATTCTATATCATATTGATAGACTAACTAAATATCCGCATCCGCGGATATTGAAATTAAATATCCGCATCCGCAGATGTTGAAAAACTGACATCCGGTCCACCACTAAATATACACACACGAGTATATATATATATATATATAATTATATAAAATTATAACGTTTATGAAATTATATACCGGAAACGAGAGTCAAATAATGTAATAATTAATTAAAACTTTAATTATTGTAATTATTAAAATAAAATATAATTTTACATGTCTTTCAGCTTAATTCTTTTATTTATTTTTTCTCTTTACATGTGTACAAGGAACATACACTCGATGTAACAGAAATATACACACACATATATATATATATATTATATATATATATATATATATACACAAAGGTGGGCAGGACCGAGTTCCAGGAACTCGGTCCTTTTTAAGGACCGTGAGCGGGAAAGTCGGTCCTTTTCTGTGAGGACCGAAATGAGGAGCGACGGTCCATTTTTAAGCAATTCCGGACGGTCCGGTCCGGACGGTCTTTTTTAGTGACTTTAGTGTGTTTAGTGATTATTGGAAGTTCTAAAGAAGATGGAAACTCAAGCATTTAACTTAATAACTTTTTTCATCATTTATGTATTGTATTAATTATAATTTACGTTAATAAAATTAAAGATTTCCGGTGTCTTTAATTTCATTTTTCATTTTAATCAAATTTTTCACTTATATTAATATAAGGACCGAGGACCGAGTCGTTCCTAGGTCCTATCTTCAGAAAGGACCGGGACCGTCGGTCCAGTTTGAGGCAAGGACCGGGACCGTCGGTCCCTTTTGAGGCCCAGGTGCCCACCTTTGTATATATATATATATGATACACACACACACACACACACACACACACACACACACACACACATATATTATATTATATATATATATATATATATTTTTTTTTTTTAACTGCAAACAACACAGTATAATTAATGTAAAGAACGACACTTGTGTAGAAGAACGTTCTTCTACACAAGCGTCGCTCTTTACATAAATTATACTGTGTGTTGTTTGCAGTTAAAATGCATGTATATATGTACGGCATACGAAGGTGGCCCCTCAGGGCATTGGTTTCTGCTCGTATGTAGGAGAATTACGACTTCTGATTAATCGAGGCCCATGGTGTAGTGGATAGCATATCTGACCGGCAATTGGAAGATCCCGGGTTCGATTCCCGGGTGGTTACCTCATTTTTCATTTGTTCGTTCTCCCTCCTCATCTTGTGCGGAACGTTCTTCTACACAAGCGTCGTTCTTTATATATATATATATATATATTATATATATATATATAAAATAGATCAGTAAATAATTTTTTATTCATATATTGAATAGAACCGCCATTTGCACGCAAATTAAATGTTTTATTGACAGACCGGGAGAGAGAGTATTTACATCGAGTTAAAGGGAGAAAACTGTATAAAATTAAGTAGAAAATATGATAAGTATCGGAATTAGATGCTGTATGAAATAGCATAAAAAACCTAGCGATATAATTGGAGATTACATATACGCGTGTATATGTAATTAAAAGTCAACCATGAAGTGTAGAAATTCCAGTGTTGTCCCATTTTACAGAGAATCTCATTAAGTTTTTTCTGATACCACGTTTTGACAAGTTTTTTAGAAATGTACGCGGGTGACAGGCATTGATGATTTAAAAGCAAGAATCACAGCTGCTATGAGCGAATTGATGTGGATATGCTGCAGCGTACATGGCAACATTTGGAGTATCGATTGGATGTTTTGCGAATCACTAATGGTGCACATATCGAATGTTTGTAACAACGTTACTTTAATAAAAGAAACTTTTGAAAATACAGATTCTAAATAATCTTGTTTAAGAATTTTACGTGTGTTATCAAGAATTTTATTAAAAGATGAAATTCTACAGATAATTTCGGACACACTGGAATTTCTAAAAAACTTGTCAAAACTTGGTATCAGAAAAAACTTAATGAGATTCTCTGTAAAATGGGACAAACTGGAATTTCTACACTTCATGGTTGACTTTTAATAACAGCCAAAAATTGTACAGATAATTCTCGGACACCCCGTATATATATATATATATATATATATATATATATATATACAGGGCGTCCCAAAAAAATGTATACACACTTTAATAATTATAAAGGCAGTGTTTATTAAAATACATTTCATTTTCAAAATGTAATAGAATCTACAGACATTATTTAATTGTTTTGTCAACGCCTGTTTTTCAAACTGACGTCCGTTCTGGTCCAGGCACTGCTGATAACGCGAAGCAATGGAATCGCAAACATCACGAAACATTTCGTTTGGTATTTGTGTGCATTCTCGTTCAATGGCTGCTCTCAATTCAGCGACTGTTGCAGGTTTTATAGCGTAGACTTTGTCTTTTAAGTATCCCCATAAAAAAAAGTCTAGTGGTGTGAGGTCTGGTGAACGCGGAGGGTATTCTACGAAACCCCTTCGTCCAAACCACATCCACATCGTGCCAAGTACCACTCGCAATACTCCACTCTTCGGTCCGGATCATCATCTTCATTAATAGCATGGACTAATCTTGGAATGTAACTTTTCCATTGACAGCGCTTCAAAATGCGTTGGACAGACGATTCTGAAATTCCTACCTCACGACTCGCTTGCCGCACAGATTTTCTTGGTCTTTGGTGATACGTTTCCAGTACTCTTTCTTGCTTTGGGGGCTTGTCGATGTCCGTGGTCTTCCGGAACGCTTCTTGTGGACATTCTGAACAGTTCCATCGGCTTCAAACTTATCTCTAATTCGAGTGATGGTAAGTCGCGTTGGTGGATCTGTTTGAAACTCCCTCCTAAACTGTCTTTGCACTTCAACTGCGTTTTCACACTTCCAGTAGCATTTAGAATGAATTTCCTTTGTTCAAAGCTTAGTCTGACTGCCAATATTAATTCTAATGGGTTTAACTTGGAAAGAAAGAAACATATGAGCTATCAGCTGTTAAAGTGTGTATACATTTTTTTGGGACGCTGGCCCTGTAATATATATATGGGTACTCAATATATTTTGCCCCACCCTTTTTTCTTAGCTAAATAATAGGCCATGGGGCTGAAATGTCTTTTGGGCCGTAAGTTTGAACTTTCTGCGCTTCACATAACCGAATTTTTCCAGTTTCAACCTCCCCTCCTTGTGTAAAACCGCTTTTAAACGGCCTTGTTTATACAATGGCATTTCGAAAATGGCGTCTGACAGTGATGTGCGTCGTAAACAGAGAGCTATTATCGAGCTCATAACCGCGGAGAAGAAAACAGTTGGAAATATTCACAAACGTCTACAAAACGTTTACGGAGATGCTGTTGTTGATCGAAGCGCAGTTGGACGCTGGTCTAAACGTGAAAAAACATCGGAGGGAGGGAGAGCCAGCCTCGATGATGAGGCACGCAGCGGTCGCCCGGCATCGGCTGTGACATCTCACACTGTGCAACGTGCTGACAGCATCATTCGATCAAATCGGGGCATTACATACAAGGAGCTATCACTGGAGCTAGGAATTAGTGAAGGAAGTGTGAATACGATAATTCAGCAACTGGGATACTCAAAAGTGTGTTCACGGTTTGTTCCTCGCGAACTGACTCAGGATCACAAAGCCCAAAGAAAAGAAATTGCTTCCGAGTCGTTGGTTCGATACGAGACAGAAGGGGACGACTTTCTTCACGAATTGTGACTGGGGATGAGACTTGGGTACACCACTTTGAACCTGAAACAAAACGCCAATCCATGGAGTGGCATCACGCAGACTCCCCACGCAAGAAAAAGTTCAAAGCGTCTCCTTCTGCAGGAAAGTTTATCGCCACCATCTTCTGGGACATGAAAGGGGTGATTCTGGTGGATATTATGAAGAAAGGACAAAAAATCAACCCAGAGGCATATATTTCTACCCTACAGAGACTCCAGAAGCGTATAACGCGAGTTCGACCAGAGAGAAAACTGCAAGACGTCCTTCTTTTGCACGATAACGCAAGACCACACAACAGTTTGCAAACAAGAGAGGCCTTCACAAAAATGCGCTTGCTTGACTGTGTTGCCCCACCCTCCATACAGCCCGGATCTGGCACCTTCAGACTTCCATTTGTTTTGGCCATTGAAGGATGTTATTCGTGGAAGAAAGTTTCAGAGTGACGATGAGGTTGTTGAGGAGGTTAAGAGGTGGCTCCTGCGGAACCCAGCGGACTTTTACCACCAAGGAATAAAGGCCCTTGTTTCGAGGTTGAGGAAAGCCGCAGAAAAGGATGGAGACTATGTGGAAAAATGAAAACTTGTAAAAAAGGTATGTAACTACTTGCGTACAAAATTTCTAGAACTTACGAGAAAACTTGGAAAGAAAAAAAAGGTGGGGCAAAATATATTGAGTGGCACTCGTATATATACACAAATTTGAGCTAAGATTACACAAACATTCTTTATTCTAGGCTTATACAAGAATTTTGTAGAATATTGAATACCTGGATAAAATTTATTTATCTTAACTGTAACTCGTGTGTAGAGGGGAGGGAAAAGGGGGAAAAAAAAGGGGGACAAAAAGGGGAAAATTAAATTGAAATGGAAATTGATGAGGATTGCAAATATTATGGTTTGTAAAAATAAATGAATTTACCTTTCAGTTTCTTCTATAAACATTTGTAACTTATTATATTTTGTGTCTCTTGATCAAAGTTATTCCAAAGGCTGTATCCAGTGAAGCATAAGGATGTAGTTCCAGTGTAGAGTGTAATTTGGTTTTCTGATGTACTCGTTTGATTGGCTTGTATGAAAGTGGTGTTGGGTTTGGCAAACTAATATTTTTGTATGTGATTATTTGTGGAGCAGTATTAGATATTGGAGATTTTTATACAAATTAAATTACTTAATAATAATAATAATAATAATATAATAATAATAATAAAACTAACCTTTCCTAAAAGAATGTTAAAATATCTTCTTCATTTTTGTTATTTTTTCGCCCCAAGACATAAAATCACTTTTTTAAAATTTGGAATTTAATTTTCACTTCGAAGATTCAATTTCATAAAAATTGGATCCAGAAATCAAGATCTTTGAAGTTTAGATATAATAAACTCTCTCTCTCTCTCCACCACACACACACACACACACACATATATATATATATATATATATATAATATATATATATGAAACTTCAAGACATAATTTGATAAAAACGTGCGAAATAATTTTTAGTTTCAACTACGATATTAAGATGTGAATCGTGGCAAGAATTTTCAATGTGGAAGAAACTCGTTCCGACATGTCTGAGACTCATCTCAGGATTTTTACTTATTTCAATTTTATTTTATTTTTATTGTATTTTTCTGTATTTCATTTATTATCTATTTTTTTCACTGGTTCGGTAGCCAGATATCGATGCCTAGGGGACGTATGGTATTAAAGACACACCATTTGTGTGTGTGTGTGTGTGTGTGTGTGTGTGTGCGTGCGTGTGAAGAAGTAGGCAGACTTAGCGGTGGAATAATTTGTGTGTATATATATGAGGGGTCGCGCGTCTTAAGGTACCTAAGCGCCACCACAGGCGAAAACGTGTTTTTGATGGGTATCACTATTTTCACCCTTCCTCTATCGCGTGATTTGGGTTATAATGACCTTACGACACTAGAAGTATGGTTGAAAACCTTATATAAGAAGCGAACTACTTTTTTCACCTCTATCGCCAACCTTGGTTTTGCTTCCGCCCGAATTGCTTATGCTGGCAAAGGTAAAGCTTGCCACTCCACCTTAGACCTACAGTTTAACGTGGAATCCGAACCACGCCCCACCAAGGGCGGTCAGAAATTACAAAGTCCTCGCCCGGACTCGATCTCATGACTTCTCGATCAGCAGCCCAGCGTCCTAATCACTAGGCTATCCAGAGTCCCCATTTTTCTACCTACCAACCATTTTTTATTGTGTGGAAAGATGAACAGCTGGGCTTTGCTGCGCGCTGCCTGTCGTCACCGGGTCTCGATCCCGGGACCGATAGTTCCTAATCAGCGATGTTAATCACCACACCACCGAGGCGCATATATATATATATATATATATATATACACACACACGAGGGATTTGTATCCTGCCAGTAAAACTTATCATATATATATATATATATATATATATATATATATATATATAATATATATATAATATATATATATATATATATATATATATATCACCAATTTAGATGATCAATTGATATATATCACGCATGAGGATCCTCCCATTCATGTTTATTAAAGTTACCCCTTTTTATTATAGACCAAACGCCAAACGTGATGCAAAGTCAGTCCCCGTCGTCACCTTAATAAAACGATGAGAATAACTAAGAAAAACAATGGAATACAATGTCCTTATAACTTTTTAAAATTTTCCATGCCTGTTTCAACCCCCTTTTTGATTTATAAATTAGCTAATTTACCTGTCGTGCTATGTATTAACTCATGTGAAAGTAATCTGTGATAAAGTAGGTTCCGTTCGCACAATGAGAAAGACGACATTTTTGAAAAGGGTCCCGGCGAGCCCTTAAAAAGAACTAGATCCTAAAGCGTGAATTAGAGGAATCCCCAGTTCGTGAATGTTTATTGACTCACGGTATTCGCTTAGTAAATGTACTGTTAAGCCCATTTGATTTTAATGCATTTCATTTTATCTAAGTTAAATAGTAAACAAATGTCAGTGAACTTCAAGCTCTTTTGAGTTTTGCTACTTGTATTTTCATTATAACTATGAATGTTAGTGTATTGGGTAAACCTAAGTGAAAATGATTTCATGTCTCGAGAATTGCCTCTCCACCGCGAATCATTTCCTCTCACGGACCATTTGTCCCTATTCACATACTGACTGATAAAGTCTTCCGATCGGCCTCAATTTTCTATCATGGATTCAATGTTTTTTTTTTTTTTTTTTTTTTTTAAGAAGAGACGGATTTGTTACACACGAGCCGTATAGTTCCCTATGACCCGCCATATTTTCTCTGCAATGTCTAGACAACTTTTTGATACATAAACTATATGGGTTCTCGATGACCCCTATAACGCCCCCTCTGCGACGCTTGAACGGTGCACCAAAAGGACACTGGCACCTAATGTTGCAACTCTCCCGCACGACAGTTTCCGGTCACTGGGTTCGCCTTTTTTGGTGCGCCTCGGACTCTGACGTAGGATAGCTTGGGCATATAAAAAACGAAATGCTAAGAAAAAATCAGAATTTAACGTTCGCTCCGTCAGTAGAGAGATAAGCTGGGTTGCTTTTCAGTTGTTCTCCGAGTGAGGACCAGAGAGGAATTTGCCCTTAAAGACTAAATTTGAGAGAATCATTGAGTTTGAGCATTGAGTTTGTGAGATAATTGAGGGCCATTAGTCTAAACTACAGAGAGAGAAGTAGTGGACTGGCAATATTTAATCTTGAGCGATTAATTTATCTTTAAGTCTAAGTTAAGCTACAATTGGACTTGATTGCATTATATTTCCCAAATTTGACTGAACTTGTAACTATCAAACTGTCTTTAATTCGCTGATTAAAAGCTACAAGAGTGACAATTTTATTATCAATTACACACTTAGAATCGAGGGTTCAGATCCGGCGAAAGATAAAGAATTCATGTCCTAAATTGGAGGGTCACCAAATTAAGAGAAAGGCTAAACTATAATAAGAAAGGAAAAACAAACAACCGAGCGTTTAAACTTCACTTTTAATTTACGGGCATTCGTGGTGACCTTCAATAAAAAATATTTTGTAATAAGGGTCCCGTCAACGGCGATCTTTATTGCACACACACACACACACACACACACACACACACACATATATATATATATATATATATATATATATATATATATATATATAGCGAAAGTTTAATTACTGCTGAAATCGTCCAATGACTAATCCTGGAATTTGATGGTGTAAAATTTATCCAAAAACCTTTGATTCGATGAGAGGTAATACAAAATACAAAGACATGGACTCCATTTGCATATAAATACTTTTGATACGCTCTTTTCAACTTTAGTATAAATTTTAGGGTTACAAAATCCGATTGGTTGAATTACTTTTTACACACACACACACACACACACACACACACACACACACACAGAAAGATAGACAGACAGATAGATGGGTGGATAGATAGATAGATATAGAGAGAGAATCTCTTTCTAACAATAACTCGACCGAGATGATTAATTCTAATTCGCATTAACTTTGTAAATCAAGTTCTGAAATTTAATCCAAATAAAATACTCCGAGTAATATATTCGAGATGTAAATATTTTCTCACACACACACACACACACACACACACACACACACACACACATGCATTTATACCAAAGTATTCTGTTTCATTACAGCGAATTTAATTGGGAATTTGATACGAGGATCACGTAAAAACAATCTTTCAAAGTTTACGCAATCAACCAATTCCGAGAAAATTCAATTTTAAACATTTTTTTTACCCACTTTTAAACAAAGAATAATGACTAAATGATTCAAAAATTCGAGTCAAACAAATCTTTATTCAGAAAAGAATACGATTGATAGAGTTTTACAATTTTTAGATATTTGATATGACATTAATATATGTATTCACAGCACTCTCATGTGAATATGCCTTTGGGAGCATAGAGGCTTTTTAGGCATAATTAATGACATTTAGTTTATTTATTACATAAAAATAGGAAAAGTGGCAAGTGATAGTAATAGTGATAACAAACAATAATAATAATAATAGCAATAATAAGTACAATATGAAGTTTACAAAATCCTACATAATTTTAAATGAAATTATTTCTTGTATATTCGGTAGAAAATAAATAATGCTAAAAAAAAAAAAAAAGAGAATAGATTACGAAATTAAAGGTGTTTAATGCTTAATAATTAATTAACATTATTAAATTTACTACTATTCTTTGTCAATCAAACGAGACCTTTAACATCTGTACACTCGTAAAAAACTCTTTCGTTTAAAAATTTTCTACACGGAATCATCACTTGTCGGTTGTCTCGTGGAGAGGTATTGAATTGCTCGGGTTCGCTTCTTACCGTCTCCTTATTCAATTAAGAGGAGCCTCTCACTCAACGTTGGGGAGGTAAAGGGAGTATCAAGCAATGGGCTCCTCCTACTGTGGGCCTGAGCTCTGCCGCGCCATCTGTTGATGCTCGGCGGAGTCGTATTTACAACAGATAGGCCGGAAATCCACTAACCTTTATCTTTATCTTAATCTTAATGTTTGCAAGGTCATTATTTACGTTGAATATATATATATACACACACACACACACACAGGGTATTTCATATGTCTGGAGACATTGGAAATATGTAAAAAGAGTAATACAACTTTATAACAATGTTTTATTTTCAACATACTATCAGAGGTGTTCAAATTCTTCACCTTGAACTTCAAAACACTTCATTACTCGTAAATGACAAGCTCTCTGAACATTCTGATTGTTTCAGCAGAAATTCGCTGCCATTCCGGTCTTATCTTAGTCTATCTACGAAGACAACAGATTACAAATGTCCCCTTGAACACCTTCTGTAATAATGTTAAAAATAAAATATTGTCATCAAGTTGTATTGGTCTTTCTACATATTTCAAATTCCTCCAGACATATGATACAGCATATATATATATATATATATATATATACACGTCCTGTTTCAGTATATAGCTTTTTATATCTACATAAATTTATATGCACATTTTATATTAATCTATCTACTTATTCATTCATGTATGTATATTTACATATTTATCTGTAGGATGTCCAAAAAGTCTCCATCCAATGGGAATCATATTAATTAATTAATTAATTAATTAATTAATTAAATTACCATGCTTTGAAGTGAATGATGAATATTTCAAACATTTATGGCAGGATTAAAAAAAAAAAATTTCCTGTCGAATAACGAGTTTCAGTATGTTTCCCAAAATGTTTCCCAAAACTCTTCGTGATACGTTTTATGGATTTTAGATACATTAGAACAGGGGTGGCGAACCTTTTTATAGTCGCGTGCCCCACAAAAATCGTGTAAACCATAAAAAAAATTCGCGTGCCCACCAAAGTTTATATATATTACACCAAATTATAAAAATTAAGTCTATTATTTTATACTCATGTTTTGGATAATTTCTACGCTTAGGCGTGCCAAGCAAATTTGATTTGGGCACGGGTGCCATAGGTTCGCCATCACTGCATTAGAAATGACTCTTTATGGATTTTAGATTCATTAGAAATTAATTCGGTTTTCAAATCTTATTTTCTTAATGATTTTACGTACACGTGGAATGATTTCTCAAATTGAAATAAAAAAAAACCCGAAATTTTCCTTTCTTGTATTTTTGACAGAATTGAAAGTTTGAGAAAAGAAATCCTTTTAATTGTAATATAATGACGAAGAAACTATTTTATTTTAGATTTTGGAAAGAGAAAAAATGGAACTGGTTTAATAAAGAAATGTTGGATTTTTATTTAGGAATTAGAGAAAAAAGGGACCAAAAGCTAATTAGGAATAAAAATTAAGGAAAAATTATACAAGCTTGTCGTGGTGACGTGTATACGTGATTAGCGTCGCTGACTACGAATCCATCGGCCCCAGGTTCGAGACCCGACGGCAGCCGGCGCGCAGCAAAACCCAGCTGTTCATCCTTCCACACAACAAAAAGAAAGTGGTTGGTAGATAAATGGGTACCCTGGGTGGCCTAGTGGTTAAGACGCTGGGCTGCTGATGGGGCGTGGTTCGGATTCCAAGTTAAACTGTACGTCTAAGGTGGAGTGAAAAGCTTGACCTTCGTCAGAATGAACAATTCGGGCGGAAGCTAACCAAAGGTTATTTATATATATATATACACAGGGTGCGGTATAAGTCCCTTTACCGAGAATAATGAAATCACCTTGTGAAGAATAATATTTATTACTTATTACAGAAATTGTTCAAAGTGTCCTCCATCATGTTCAATACACACGTTGAATCTTTGAACCACTGAACAACAAATAGCGTGGCACAGTTCTTTTTCATTCAACGTCTCGAACTCTTGGTGTATCAACGTCTTCATGTGATCGAAGTTCCGAGGTTTCTGGCCGTAGCCTCTATCTTTGTTTATACCCTACATTGAATAATCACATGGGGTTATGTCCGGTGACTGAGGAGGCGATTCGACTATCCCACGACGTCCTATCCATTCTAAAAAATTATCATTTAAGAATGCACGAAAATTTCTTCCGAAATGGTGGAGCACCATCTTGTTGCCATATTGTACTTCCAAAATTATGATGGTTTCTAAGTGTAGGTAAGTGTAGGCAATACCGTGTTCTGCAACATTCTCATTAACAGTGCCGTGAAAGAAATAAGGACCCACAACACCATTACGGCCAAATTCCAACCCAGACTGTAACACCCGGTATATTCAATTCATGCTGTAACACCTGATGAGGGTTCTCACTGTATCAGTGTTGCCGAATCAGTGCAGCCAAATATAATAATAATTTTTCTTGATATGTTGTTTTTCACAAGGTGATTTCATTATTCTCGGTAAAGCGACTTATGCCGCATCCTGTATATATATGAAGATGAAAACTAAAATGAAAAGGTGTATATATATATATATATATATATACAGGGTGTCCCATAAGTCCGGCATCATAGGAAAAATAATAAAAAAGGCAAAACAAAAGCTTTTATTTACAGAACGTGCTCAATATGTCCACCATTGTTTTCAATACACAAATTCAGACGTGATACCCAGTCAGCAAGCACACGGTGAATGATGTCAGGAGTAATGGTGTTACATGCCCCAATAATGCGCTGCCGCAAATGTTCAACACTCCTAAGTTTCTCTGCGTATACCAGCGCTTTCAAGTGGCCCCAGAGATAAAAATTTAGTGGCGTGAGATCCGGGCTTCTAGCTGGCCATTCCACAGGCCCTCGACGTCCTATCCAATGACCAGGTAATTGTTGATACAGGTATTCCCTTACTTGGGTGCTGTAATGTGCAGGAGCGCCGTCTTGCTGGAACCATGTTGGGAAATTTCCTTCTTCAAGACACTGGGAAATACTTCTTCCTTGAGCATACGTAGGTAGGTGCCTCCAGTGACATGTTCATCGAAAAAGAGGGGGCCTATGATGCAATCCTTCCAAATGCCACACTGTACCATCACCCGAGATGCACCTTGTTCCTTTGAAGAGGTATACCAGTGAGGGTTGTTTTGAGACCAGTAGCGGGTGTTCTGTCGATTTACCTCACCATTTCCATAAAAAACAGCCTCGTCACTGAACAGAATGGTGGACGGGAAATTGGCATCCCGAGCATAAGAAAAATATGAATTATGGTTTGTAGAAATAGAAAAATATGAATTTCTCCTATGACGCCGGACTTATGGGACACCCTGTATATATATATATATATATATATATATATATATAGCGAGAAATAGGAGGACGAAAAGATGGTACATGTTTATTTACAGACGTTTCGGAAAAGTTCAATTTCCATCATCAGTGCTAAAAATTTAAAAACAAATATAAATAAATAAGTATAATAAACAAAAACGAACAATATATTAAAATGGCGCGACAATTAGCGATAATAAGCGACAATCAATAGTATGGTTACAATATATATTAAATTAGAAGATTAAAAATAAAATGATATAAAGTATAAAAGTATGGACAATAAGTGAAATATAAAACGGTTAAAAGGTGAAACAGAATTGAGGGGGTTCTTACCAAATTGTTAACGTAATGAGAGACTAATTGTAAAGAAGATTGGGAATGGTTGCTTGTTGAAAAAATTCCATATTAGAAAGATGGAACCAGATGGAGTGATGGTGGATTTCTTTTAAGTTTAAGAGTTTATTTGGCGATGTTTAAATTGAAAGCGGAACTGTAGTCGTTGAGGGTTGGCTGGATACTGAGGATATAAAGGGACTCAAGTATGCGGAGGTCGATTAGTTGGTTGGCTGAATTAACGATTTTGAAATTGGAGGGAAGTAACGGGTGGTTGTGGAGGTGGCAATGATCCCTTATTGCTGATTTGGAGGGTTTGTTCAAAGGCTGTGAAGTTCTTGTAGAAATCCCACGATGCTCGTCCACTCTTGTTTGATATTGGCGGATGGTACTGCCATTTGCCAATATAGTTCGCTTTGCAGTGAACACAATTAAAAGCGTAGATAGTGGACGAAGCAAGTGGCTGGGGTGTTTTTTCTTTATGGTTGAGGTAAGATTTGATACTATTGTTGTTGGTGAAGGCGAAGTGAAATTTAATTTGGGGGTAAAGCGGGGTGAGTAAGAGACGGAGTTCTGAAAGTATTTTGTGCCTAATGTGGTCGTAATAGGGAAATGAAAAATATTGTACATCTTTTTTAACAATGGGAACTTCAAGGGGGGGTTGATAAATATTATTAAGAACGTTTCTGGTTAAAGATTGTAACAGATGTTTTGGGAAGGAGTTATTAATGCTGAAGTTATGAATGAACTCTATTTCATGGTGCAAGGATAAGTACGAAGAGCATAGATGATAGGCGCGGTGGATTAAAATTGTAATACTGTTTATTTTATATAGCGAAGGGGCGTGGCTTAGGAAATTAGTACCTAGGCCTGTGTACGTGGGTTTTCGATATATGGAAGTGCTGAATTTGTTGTTTTGTTTAGTTATTGTAATATCTAGGAAGGGTAAGGTGTTATTGGATTCGTCTTCTTTGGTGAACTTAATGTTTTTATGTTGGGAATTAAGGTAGTTAAGAAAAAGGGGGACGTGGTTGGCGTTACTTCCCTCCAATTTCAAAATCGTTAATTCAGCTAACCAACTAATCGACCTCCGCATACTTGAGTCCCTTTATATCCTCAGTATCCAGCCAACCCTCAACAACTACAGTTCCGCTTTCAATTTAAACATCGCCAAATAAACTCTTAAACTTAAAAGAAATCCACCATCACTCCGTCTGGCTCCATCTTTCTAATATGGAATTTTTGCAAAAAGCAACCATTCTCAATCTTCTGTACAATTAGTCTCTAATTACGTTAACAATTTGGTAAGAACCCCTTCAATTCTGTTTCACCTTTTAACCGTTTTATATTTCACTTATTGTCCATACTTTTATACCTTATATCATTTTATTTTTAATCTTCTAATTTAATATATATTGTAACCATACTATTAATTCTCGCTAATTATCGCTAATTGTCGCGCCATTTTAATATATTGTTCGTTTTTGTTTATTATACTTATTTATTTCGATTTGTTTTTAAATTTTTAGCACTGATGATGGAAATTGAACTTTTTCGAAACGTCTGTAAATAAACATGTACCATCTTTTCGTCCTCCTATTTCTCGCTAAGCTACGCTTCCCTAAGAACAAACCATTCAACCAAGTTATATATATATATATATATATATATATACAGGGTGTCCCATAAGTCCGGCATCATATCATAGGAAAAATAATAAAAAAGGTAAAACAAAAGCTTTTATTTACAGAACGTGCTCAATATATCCACCATTGTTTTCAATACACAAATTCAAACGTGATACCCAGTCAGCAAGCACACGGTGAATGATGTCAGGAGTAATGGTGTTACATGCCCCAATAATGCGCTGCCGCAAATGTTCAACACTCCTAATTTTCTCTGCGTATACCAGCGCTTTCAAGTGGCCCCAGAGATAAAAATCTAGTGGCGTGAGATCCGGGCTTCTAGCTGGCCATTCCACAGGCCCTCGACGTCCTATCCAATGACCAGGGAATTGTTGGTACAGGTATTCCCTTACTTGGGTGCTGTAATGTGCAGGAGCGCCGTCTTGCTGGAACCATGTTGGGAAATTTCCTTCTTCGTTCAAGACACTGGGAAATGCTTCTTCCTTGAGCATATGTAGGTAGGTGCCTCCAGTGACATGTTCATCGAAAAAGAGGGGGCCTATGATGCGATCCTTCCAAATGCCACACCATACCATCACCCGAGATGCACCTTGTTCCTTTGAAGAGGTATACCAGTGAGGGTTGTTTTGAGACCAGTAGCGGGTGTTCTGTCGATTTACCTCACCATTTCCATAAAAAAACAGCCTCGTCACTGAACAGAATGGTGGACGGGAAATTGGCATCCAGAGCATATTGTTCCGTAGCCCATTCACAAAATTCCATCCGTCGGTCGGGATCATCTTCGCTTAATTTCTGTAGGATCTGAAGTTTATATGGATGTCATTTGTGAGCCTGAAGAATGCGATGGATGCTACTTTTCGACACTCCTGTCTCGGCGGACAATCGCCGAAGAGACTTATTGCGACTTCTGTTAAAATGAGCCAGGATAGCAGTCGCTGTATCATCGTCAGTGGACCTCCTTGAAGGTCCACTGCGTGGTTTATCTTCTATGGATCCTGTTTCCTTAAACTTTGCAACAAGTCTGCTAACACAACTCTGTGTTATTGGCTAGCGGTCTGGATGCAGTCTGTTAAATTCAGCAGCGGCCTCTCTTTGACTCCGATTTCCTATGAGTAGAATTATCTGGATTCGTTCTTCCTTGCTCACATACATTATGGCCTGTAGAAAGAGAAAAATATGAATTATGGTTTGTAGAAATAGAAAAATATGAATTTCTCCTATGATGCCGGACTTATGGGACACCCTGTATATATATATATATATATATATATATATATATATATATATATTAGGGTGTCTCTTATTGGGTAGTCAAAAATTGAAATGTTGAATTATTTTATCCGCGCCCCCTAAAATAGTTCCATTTAGCATAAAAACTAAACCTTGAAAGTTTGACACAAATTGGCTCATATTTAGGGGTCGCCCCCGGCTAATAAAAATGGTGACCATGGCATAATAGCTCCTAACATATGATTATGCTCATTATACACATAATTCCTTCCTTCTTTTTTTAGTTTGATTCGTTTTTATAAGTATAGGCCTTCTTATTTATCATTGATCCTTTTCTAACCTATCCTTGATGTTGTTATAATCCATCCTTTGGTCCTCAATCCTTTTTATCCCAATCCTTTTTCTCCTATCCAAAATCCTTCCTGGCTCTTTTTTTATATACAATCAGCAATGAAGCATTGCTACCAAAAAAAACCATTAGTTTATTATATAGAGATAAATTCAAAATGCCAGTGCTATTTACATACTTTAATTACTTTAATTAGCATTATTTCCTTATACAACATTTATTTAATATACAATGATTATACAATATGGTGTATTTTAAGGTGCGACCTCATTGATGGTTATTTTTGAGAAGAACAGTTTTTGATGGAACTGGGTGACTCTGGCGGTGTTTTGCAACAATTTGGAGCAGGAACTGGAGCTGCTCTTCCCCCACTGTCAATTTCTTATTCAGCTCTTGAACTAAAGCTACTGCACGTTCTGCCCGGTCATTTACAACAGATAGAGCTGCAACAATAGCTCTGGCCCTTAAATATTCACAGTTGGATGTCCAAGTGCTGGGTGCCTTGTTCAGAAATCCTTCTGGCAAATTCAGCTTAGTAAAGAATTCTCTAGTTTCTTGTAACAAGTTGGTGTAGTCCTTCACCAGAGCAGAAGGTCGATTCAGGAATCCGAGGACGCTTGGGTGGTCTATCAGTGGACTCATCTTCTAATGCCTTTACCATGCGTTTCTTTACATCTGTAGTAATTCGCTCATCAAAGAAAGCAAGACCAACTGCTTCTTCAGACAGGTACCATAAGTGGTTAGAGAGCTTTTTTTTAGTTGCATCAGAAATCTTTTTGTTAGGATAATTAATCAATGACCTCATAAGGAGCCAGTCATTAAATGGGGTTTCAATAGGGAGTGAGGATGTTGTCCAAGCCTTCATATAGATGAGAACAGAAAAAAGGGAAAGATCTCGAATTCCTCGTTCTTCAGTCTTAGTCATCTTGAACTGGTTTCGAAAAAGCCACATCTTGATAGAATAGAGCGCTTTGGACATCCAGCGAGCTCGATGCATGGCACCTGGTGCACGAAACTTGATGCCTTTATTGGGGACACCTCCAAGAAAGATGATGGACAGACCCAAAAGTTCTTGATAGTCATCCCGTAGCATAGGTGCCTGGGATCTAGCAAACTGAATTAGTTCAGTTTTAGACTGGATAATTGCTTCTTTAGTAATCGTGTCTGTCTCACCTGTTTGGAACTGGCTTTGATCAACAGAAGTCCAATTGTCACGAAAACGCTTAAAGATCAATATCCCTGGACCAGTTGATGTAGATCCCAATGTTGCTTCAAATGCAGCTCCCAACAATAAATCTAAAACATGGTGTCTACAAGGCAAGTACAAAACATCATGTCCCAATTTTGCTTCGATGAGAGCACAGGCTCCACTATATTGACCCGTGTTTGAAGCTGTTGTATCGAAACAAATTGCTTTTACTCTCTCTGTAATTCCCCATTCATTCAGGCAGTTAAAGACGGCTTCAGCTTGTGCTTCTCCAGTTGAGTTTGGGATTTTGGGGACACCAAGCAGCTGTTCAACACCAGGTCCTGACACAAGTACTGGGAGACGATCAATGTGCTTGTGCGAGGTGAGGTCCTCCATCATCTTGCCATCCCAGTGGACTGTCATAGAACATTCTCCATGGAAATGCTCCTTAAGTTCTTTAGCATGACGAGCTCGGTTCTTATTTCGAAGGCGATGGATAGAATGTTGGTTTATGTTGTAATCTGAAGCGTCCAAACCAAAGCTTTTAGCTGCCTCTGCGAGGATAAATGTTGCCTTTCTAGAGGAAATTTGTGTACGATCCAGGGCAGCAGACATCTGAATCGTCATGATGTTTTTCATGCCTCGTTTTTGCTTAGATTTTGGTAAAGCACAAGCTCCTTTGGGCTCCTCCTCCTCATTCTCACTTTCATCAGTGTTGCTGGAAGATGTGGAAGAAGCCAGTACAACTTGACTAGTAGACGCCTCCATCAAAGATTCTGACTTTCTTTTTCTCTCTGCCTCAGCTTCTTGATGAAACATGTTTAAACAGGTTGATCTTGTCTTATCAAGCAATATTTTCAGCTACAAACTTGACAATTATCTCTAATATATTCATTTAATTGAATTCATCATAAATATGATGATTAATTAATTAAAAACATATGTTTAGTATACTTGACAACTGCTAGTAATTTCAAATATTAATTGCATAAAAATAGCTATATTTTATGAACTTTAATAAGCGGGGGCGACCTCTAAAAATTATTCAATCCAAAAAACATTTTATATGTGATGTTTTTTCAACCAATGGAACTGGTTCAGTGGGAGCAACCTAAACAAATCAACACTTCGAAAATAAGAGACACCCTAATATATATATATCGACAAGAAATTACTGTATACCATTTATTTTTTAATTATTTTTGTATGTGAGTTACAATAACCATTTTCATGCCAATAAAATATACACTTTGGGATTTACCTTTAATGTAAAACATTTTCAGTATGATCAGTGATCACCACTGACCTCAATAATATAATTTAAACTAGCTCTGAAATTTTGAACAGTTCGTACTAAAGTAATTTCTAACCATTACTCAGGAAGACTGGTTACGGCTGGGCTTGGACCCCAATACTCTTCCGAACATATATTTTAGGGGTTATTTAAAGAACAAAATCTACAGGAATGAATAAAAGACAGTTGATCAACTACAAAATAAAATCAGCTGTAACAAATGCAAAAGCTATTTCAGCACAAAATGTTCAAAATTTCAGAGCACATTTAAATCAAGTTTTTGAGGTCAGTGGTGATCATACTGAAAATATTTTGCATTAAAAAAAAATAGATTACAAAACGTATACTTTATTGGCCTAAAAAAAATATTACCTCATAACCTCGTAGCAGTTCCGTGCATTGGTCTCTCTTCACGCGAAGGTCAAGCTGGTGGCCCCGCCTCTATTATTGTAACTTAAACACATAAATAGTTATTAAGAAATAACAACAGTGCTCTCTTGAACGCCATATATATATATACGAGCAGTGGTGTAGTGCTAAATAAAGAAGTGAGGGAACGCATTTTGAAAGTGTTACTCAGATGCAGGGGGGGGGGACAATGGCGAGCGCGGCGAGCCCATACAGCTGGGGGTCCGGGGGCACTGTAAGCCCCCCGGGAAATCTTTTGAAATCTGACCAATTTCAGGGATATTTTGAGGTCATATGCACTGGATATTAGGATATATTCCAAGGTTGAAGATGCAGTATTTCCAGTGTCATTAGATATACGACATCCAGTACGATCAATAAAAATAGCTAACAACTGGAATGGTTAACTAAAAAAAAGTTAACAACTGGTACGACGTGGTGACTGTTTCACCAGATCTTTATAGGCTAGCATTGCCTCAGTCGAAGCTAAAAGAAAAAGAAATGAAGCAGTTAATGATTCTTTCTCATATTTCTTCTAGGGGTGGGACCATGACGCTACACCGTACACTTTATAGTATATATCCATTTAGTATAAATTAGTGTTACAAGAGCCTGTTTCTGCGTCTAAAGAACATTTCTGCGGCACAATAAGCACGCGGTAGACCTACATTGTAATTTATTAATTTCCAAACGCTCGTTTTTTGGTTGTTTTTTTGATTAATTAAGAGCATGGCACCCCCGTCAAGTACTTGCAGTCGCTGTGAAGGGAAATTTGCCGCTTACGCATTTACGTTGCCAAATAATAATGAACAGTTAGATTGCAGGTGGTGCTCAAGCATGGAAGTGCTGAGGAACGAGTTAGAACGTGAGAGGGAGGCCAGAGTGAGGCTTGAAGAAAGGGTGATGCTCCTAACGGCAAAATTAGAATCCCTTGAGACTTCAGTTACGACCCCTCCTGCCTCAGTTTCTACTAATAATATAAATAGTACGAATAGCCCTCTCTCGTCCCCTAGTTCCCAACCCTTCGTTCAAGTGCGTAATTGAGCACCATTGAGAAAACCTAAGACTTGTCTACCAGAAATAACAAACAATAAGTTTTCTGTTTTAGGTTTCGAAGATGCTGATGAACCGGAAATACGACTCGTTGGCGATTCCATTGTTCGAGGGCAGATCGAGGAATTCTGTGGGAAAAACCCTCGTCGTAGGCGCCGTCACTGCTACCCTGGTGCAAGGGTGGAGGATATAACTAATAGTGTTGACCATTTTACAGACGGAACCTCTGAGGACACAACGTATGTTATTCATGTGGGTACTAATAACGTTTTAAATTCTAGTTCGGAAGAGCAGCTGGCTAGGTACAGGGACTTACTAGAGCGACTAAAGGAAAAAATAATAAGATTGTTTTAACAGGTATACTTCCTCGAATTATCCAACGTAACGATTTCTACAGCAAGGCGACCTATATCAATAATAACCTAAAGTATCTTTGCCAACAGGAAGGAGTGCATTTTGCGAATTTTTGGAAGTTTCTACGGCAGGAGGAACTTGTTCCTCGAAGATGGACTTCATCTTAATGACGTTGGAGCTGCGCGTTTAGGAAGACTATTTCATAAGTGTTTCTTCTTTTCAGGCTGCCGTAACTCGAACGGTCCCGGCGTAATTTCCTCAAATTTCCCTTGCGCTCGCGAATGCATCGCAATTACAAACAATTTGAAGGTTCTATCCTTAAATGCTCGTACCTACGAAATAAAATAAAAGAATTTTTTCTTTAATCGCTTGTGAAGACTATGATTTAATTGCGATAAATGAATCGTGGCTTAGCATTAAAACACGTGACTTTGTAGGGGAGTATCAAATTAGGGGTTAAGACTTTTTGTTAAAAACATAATAGGTAGGCGAGGAGGTGGTGTTATGTTGTATATCAAAGATAATATTCCGAACATGATAGAAGTAAATCACAGAATTCCAGAACCGATAGATTCGACTATAGCAGAACTTAAATTGAACGATTTCAAACTTCTTGTTGCCGTTATATATAGGCCCCCTAATTAAACAACTGATACGAACGAAGCGTTATACAGGGTGTACATAAAGTCAGGATCTATTTTTGTGAAGCACTTGGAAATTATATGGAATTCAATCATAAAATGATAAAGTGGTAACATTTATTAAATAATTAAGAGTAGGATTCGACGTGACGCCCATCAGTATCCCTGCACAGCTCAAATCGTTCCGCAGCATTTCTAAACACATTCTGGAGCATTTGCGGGGTTATGTTATCTGCAGCAGTTCGTATACGTGTACGTAAGTTTTCAAGACTCGTAATCTTCGTCTGATAGACGTGCGACTCGATAAAGCCCCATGCAAAGAAATCTAAAGGGGTTAAATCTGGTCATCTCGCTGGCCAAGGTCTGTTGCTTCCGCGTCCGATCCAGCGATTTGGAAAACGTCCATTTAGATAATCCTGAACAATTTTGGCATAGTGACAAGGAGCACCATCATGTTGATAGACGACGGTACTAACAATCCTAGCCCCGTCGTCTATCAACATGATGGTGCTCCTTGTCACTATGCCAAAATTGTTCAGGATTATCTAAATGGACGTTTTCCAAATCGCTGGATCGGACGCGGAAGCAACAGACCTTGGCCAGCGAGATGACCAGATTTAACCCCTTTAGATTTCTTTGCATGGGGCTTTATCGAGTCGCACGTCTATCAGACGAAGATTACGAGTCTTGAAAACTTACGTACACGTATACGAACTGCTGCAGATAACATAACCCCGCAAATGCTCCAGAATGTGTTTAGAAATGCTGCGGAACGATTTGAGCTGTGCAGGGATACTGATGGGCGTCACGTCGAATCCTACTCTTAATTATTTAATAAATGTTACCACTTTATCATTTTATGATTGAATTCCATATAATTTCCAAGTGCTTCACAAAAATAGATCCTGACTTTATGTACACCCTGTATAGTGAACTAAAGAGAATAATAGGTAGTGAGCAGGCCTTAGTTATGGGTGACTTTAATTGCGCCAACGTGAATTACGATACAATGCAGGGAGACGCGGAAGGTAATTGTTTAGTTAATTTTCTCGAGGAGAGCTTTCTTATTCAAAAGGTTGGGGAATCTACGAGGTTGGACAGTATTTAAGATTTAGTAATAACTATGGATGATAGGCTAATCACGGATCTTCAAGTAATAGAACCGTTAAGCAATAGCGATCACATAATGGTAGAGTTTGTCCTCTCAGTAAGTCACTCGAAACCAGCTAACTCGACGAAAATTCCTAACTTCCAGCACGCAGACTTTTGTAAATTTCGAAATGAATTGTCACACGTCAATTGGGAAAACGTAATGGGGATCTCCAACGCAAAACTAATGTGGGAATCGTTTGAAATAGTATTTAGGACTATAAATGAGGAATGTGTACCGTACAAAATTAAGCGTGCGAAAGTAAACAACAAGCCCTTGTGGTTTACTTCTAGAGTAGGAGATATTATAAAGAGTAGAGATAGAGCTTATAGGGTACATAAGTGCGATAAAGACAATTTGTGGTTACGAAACAACTGCATATCTCTAAGGCGTGAAGCGAAAAGTGTAATAAAAAAGTCCAAGCGCGAATTTAAAATCTCCATAGCTCGTGACGGCAAAGAAAACCCCAAGCGATTCTTTCAATACGTCAACAATAGAAATCCAGTAAAAAGTGTCTTGGGGCCGTTGAAAATTTTTTAACGGAGAGCTAGTTTCTGAAAACAAGGAAATGGCTACCTTGCTAAACGAATTTTTTACGTCAGTTTATACTATAGAAGATATAACGAATATCCCTACGGTCATAGACATAATACCTTTCGATAATGGTAATATTTTGGATAATATTGTGGTTAGTGAAAGGGAGGTAATGCGCTATATTGATAAAAATGCGTAAATCACCGGGGCCGGATTCCATATATCCCATACAACTAAAAGAATTAAAAGAAAGCATTGTTGTGCCGCTAACAAAGATTTTTAATGCGTCTATTTCTGAGGGGTGCGTACCAGATAATTTCAAGTTAGCAAATGTAACACCTATCTTTAAGAAAGGCGATAACGGTGCGGCGGGAAATTATAAGCCAATCAGTTTAACGTCTGTTGTAGGTAAGCTACTGGAATAAATAATTAGGGATCGTATAGTTGAACACTTAGAATTGCATAACTTGGTTAGAAATACGCAGCACGGTTTTAGGCGAAACAAATCTTGCTTAACTAATCCTTTAGAATTTTTTCAAAGCGTGGTTGAAGTTTACGATAGTCATCGGGCAGGTGATGTAGTGTATTTAGATTTTCACAAAGCGTTTGACACCGTACCGCACAAAAGACTCGTTGAAAAAACTAAGGCTCATGGAATCAGGGGTGTAGTAATAAATTGGACAGAAGAGTGGTTGCGAGGTAGGAAACAGAGGGTGGTCGTTGATGGAGCCGAGTCATTTTGGGCTAATGTAGCAAGCGGCGTTCCTCAGGGTTCTGTGTTGGGCCCCTTGCTTTTTCTTATATATATTAACGATTTAGATGTCGGCCTAGTCAGTGCAGTTTCAAAGTTTGCGGATGACACGAAGTTGGGTGGTAGGGCGATTAATGACGAAGATAGAGGTAAAATCCAGGAAGATCTGAATAAAATCGTTGATTGGTCAGTTACATGTCAAATGAGATTTAACATCGATAAGTGCAAAATTTTACATATAGGTTCGCGTAACGGTAATTTTGCGTATAATATGTCAGGGAAGGAGTTAACAAGCGTAGAGCAGGAAAAAAGATTTAGGAGTTATAGTCATTGGTGATTTAAACGTAGCGAAACAAAGTACAGCAGCGGTCAATAAAGCAAACAAAGTGCTAGGTTTTATAGCTCGGAATTTTGAGTACAAATCGCGCGATATTAATGTTCCTCTTTATAAATCATTAGTTAGACCCAATTTGGAGTACGCGATCCAATTTTGGAATCCGCATATGCAAAAAGATATAGACAAAATCGAGAGAGTTCAAAGGCGAACAACTAAGATGATTCCGTCGCTTTGGTCGAAGTCGTACGAGGATAGGCTAATCCAGGTTTTCAAAATTATGAATGGGTTCGATAACGTAGATAGAGATAGCTTTTTCGAAATATCTCAATATAATAGGACTAGAAATAACGGGTGTAAGTTGACAAGTAGAAGGTTCGAGACAGCAGTTGCCAAAAACTTTTTTACGCATAGAATAGTAAATAGCTGGAATAGTTTGCCGGTAGAAGTAATTAGTAGCACGTCTATAAACATGTTTAAAAATCGATTAGACGCATATGTTGATAGAGTGGGTATCGTAAGCTCGTGAAACCCTCCTGACCCACCATCGAAAACTTCTCAGGCAATTTAAACGAGAACTATTGTGGTATATCCTTCGTTGATGTATTTCCCTCTCGTGATTTATAGATGACATCTTATCCGTTGTCATAGATCACAAACTTATGTTTCCCTGTGCGTGAAGTGCGCAGAGAACAGTGGTGTGTGTAATCATACGATTAACCAGAGTTAGATCCGGGGCGTTTTTACAAGTCCTGAGTCGAAACCAGCCATTTGTCATGGATACAGAATACTAATGATTTATGAAGTGTGGAGGTTCCAGAAGCGTTATAACCTCTTCACTCCTTATCTCAACACCTTCCTAAAAGATACAATTGAGACGTTGGGATTTCCACAGGGAAATGAGACCAAGGACGAAAAAGCGGACTATATTCAGCGTTACTGTGATCGTGTGGGTATACAGCTTGAGTGGGAGCATATTGCGTGAAAACCTGACAAGCGCTTTAGTGCAAAACTTTGTCTAAACAGTCTTTGGGGCAAGTTTGCACAGAACACTGACAAGGGGAACGTGCATTTAGCTTAAAGTTTGACGAAGTATGGGATTACGCCAAAACTGACGAGAAAGAGGTTCTTGAAATTGTGCACATAGGTAATACATACATAATATGTTACAATAGAACTGAGTTGGATGCAGACACCTCCCGCATCACAAACATCCCTGTGGCTAGCTTTACAACGGCTTACGGGCGCATCAAAGTTTGGAGCCTCATGCATTTCCTGGTCGACGGGTCCTGTACGACGATACCAGCAGTGTTTACGGTGAAGGAAGGTGAATATTTGCCTCCTATAGGTGAGTTCCTCGGTGAAGTCACTGACGAAATCAAGGACGAATATGGCGACAGAGCTTACGCGGACTCTTTTTTTATCAAGTAGTCCAAAAACCTACTGGGTACGTGTGAGGATCGGGGATGATTTCAAGTACATCGTGAAGGCGAAGGACATCACTTTAAACCCAGCAAAAGGGCAGATCGTCAACTTCGCCTCTCTTAAAGAAGAAACAGGATATGATGACGATACCGCGCCTCCTCACCTGGTTGTGGGGACTCACGACTTCCGAGCGCAGAAACTAGGAGTGAAGGAGCTTAGAGGGACTAAGGTGTATCGCAATACCTATAGCAAAAGTTTCCAATTACCTGGGATCTACGATACTGTTACCTCTGGTTTCCGTGAGAAATAATTAGCAGTGTGTGTATATTTTAATTTAATTTATTGTTATTTTTTTAAAGTTGTTTACTGTTTATTTATTTTATAAATTATTTTAAAGTTTTGATTCGCTTATTGTTATTATTATTGAGTGTTGATTTACTTGTAATATTTATTTTACAAAATTATTTAACTCGTGTACTTTAGATAGATTATTTTACGTTTTTAGATTGTGCGGATCATTTTCTTCCAGCCTTTGAATGATATATATATCATTGTGGGGTGTGTGTGTGTGTGTGTGTGTGTGTGTGTGGCGTATGCTTATACACTTCTACCAAATTTAACTTTTTAACAATGATCTATGCCTCTGATATTGCATGCAACACTTTTGTAAAGTGGTACTCTGTAAAATCTGAAGATGTAGTGAATACTTGACGTCCGTCCTTTCACGCGTCTTTAGAAGTTTTTAAATCGTCCTTAATTCACGCAAGGTTGACGATCAGGATACTCAAATGCTTTATGGTTATTCTAATGAGAGTGTACAGAAATTCGTAATGCTAAAGCTGTCACAGGAATTCTTAATGCTAAAGATATGTTGGCGTATGTGTTGAATTTAAGCTCCGTCAAAGAATACAGCTATAGTGAAGTGAACAACCCAGTCGCTGAGCTACCCAAAGGGAGCGCCTTGATCCTAAAACGCATGACTCACCACCAAGTCTGTGTCACGAGCTGAAGCAAGCAGCGCACCTCACACCATCATCTGAGCTTAGGGCTTCGTGACGTGCTATCGAGAAGCCTCCTTGTTGCATCAACAAAAAACATCTGCAGCTACAGTAGCAAAGAAAGATGGAACTACCATCAAGCAGTAACCTTAACGCGCAATACGCTGACTTTTTCTAAATCAGTGAGAGTGTTTAAACGTAGTAGTGGTGCGATTAATTGGTGCTCCATACAAATTATAAACGTGTTGACCCACCCAAACGTAGTGTTATTTATTTGACTTGATAAAATGTCAAAACTCTTTGTGTTGGTTGAAAAGAGGTCGGATGAAATTGCAACAAGAGTAATAATTAGTGACCCCCTCATGTATTATTTGTGCTTAACTGTAAGTTGCGATACGAGTCAACCGTACGTTGAAACACGATTGATGTGGAAAACTAATCTATAAACCTCCATTAAAAACAATGGTAATAATCGGCTGGTGACTACTCGCTGCCGATTCATCCTCGATAGACTGTTTGAAATAGCCGCTTACTCAACCTGAAACCTTAACCCCTTCACTACGGTGACGAGTACGCGTTCGTCATGGTTCCTCCCGTGACGCGCTACGATGACGAGTATGCGTTCGTCATGACTAATGTTGGTTATTTAAAGCAAATATTTCTCGTAGTGCGCTGCAAAGCTTCTTGTTTGATATTCGAAGTATGGACTGGGAGTTGATGATGTCATTATGAAAGAACCATACCATATGAAAGAATCATATAAACATACAATAAATACATTTAGTGATATATATATATGTGTGTGTGTGTGTGTGTGTGTGTGTGTATGTACAGTATATATAACTTTTAATGTGCATATGTATATATAACATTTAAACGCATCAAAGTAATAAAGTAATGATGACCAAAAGTGCTGTCTAAATGAAATTAATTAATCATATCAGCCTGTCAAAAAATTCGCATCCGGTGTTGTACGTCATGTGGCGCGAGTCATTCAAAAAGGGTTAAATTAAATGCGTGAGTTGATGACACACGTTATTTTGACACCGTTCTGGAGCATGCCCACACATTTTTCAATAACGATTTTATGAAGTGTATAGATGAACAAGGTGAGAACGGATTGGAGCTTAGAGAATATTTAGAAGACACTTCCTCCGAGAAGTACCACTCGCTTTGGGACGCTGGTCTAGAGCGTTATAAACCATCCCTCGTCTTCACCGTTCATCCACAGGAATGCTTTCTTTATATACGCTGCAATTGTCGCTATGATTTAGGGTTCCTCACACATCGCTATGAGCTCTGAACAGTTTTCAATCGAAAAGACTGGTGAAAAGGGAATAAACACCCATTTAGAACGTGTTGTGTATACATTAATTTTTCATGATAATATTATCATAATCGATCACGTAGTCGAGCAGACTTTTGAATCTATATGTTCAAAGATTAAAGATTATGAAAATGTTACGCCCAATTGTAAAGTAAGAACAAAAGTAATCCTGAATGACCCTAAGACTCTGTATATCGAGTATAAAATATCTTATACATCAAACGAGGTATTATTTCTAAAAAGAATTGGATGTCTTATACAAAGCAATGAGAATGTAACTATTTCTACTATTATTTTTGAGTTTACTATAATAATAAAAAAAATAAGGTCTTCACATCATAATAAGATGAACGGAATATTTACTTATTTTCTTAAACACCGCTGTTTTGTGTGTATTTGTACGTCACCTAAATGCAATTGGCCAGAAGGCTGGCTTGTGGGCGCAGTTGCACCCAGTGGTAACGGGTACATATTGTGGTGTACTTATATATATATATATATATATATATATATATATATATATATATATATATTGTGTGTATATATATAATTCGCTGATTCACTGGCATGTATTTTTTATTATTAATATCAGTTATGCCTAAGACAGTGTTACCTGTGGCCACTATACTTTATATTCATAGTAGCATTGAGTCAAAGTAGTGCATTACATCAGGGGGTATCTAAACCTTATATACTGTACTTTCAAATTTTGTACGTTTCATCTTTTAAAATGGCGACCGCTAAAGTTCATTGAAAGTGGAAATTAGAAAAGGGGCTGCGAATGCAAAAGGTAGCAATTGGATATAATTAAACTTTAAAAAGGAGATTAACTTGTGTGATGGAAGGAACTGAAATAAAATATTATTTGTTTTTTTCTAAGAACGAAATATACAGTATATAAATGGATGAACTTTCACACTTGAGAAAATTGTAAATAATAATAAAAAATTACTTACGTTCCAATATATACATATATATATATATATATATACATATATATATATATATATATATATATATATATATATATATTCTTAAATATTCCTATATATTCAGAGCTGGGAAGTACTTAAATACATTTGTATTTAAATACGTATTTAAATACATTTGTGTATTTAGAACTGTATTTATAAATACATTGTTTTTCATGTATTTAAATATAGTATTTAAATACTTTAATGAGTATTTAAATACAATGTATTTAAATACTCAAAATATAAAAATGTAAATACTTTTACTGGTTTAATACACGTTCTGTACTAGCACAGTACGACGCGTCGACAGTGTAGTACAGCATGGTTCATGTTTTAACGTGTCAGTTCAATCAGTTGTGTGCCACTCTTAGTCGAAAGCTGTTGATTTCTTTATCGTGTGCGTGTCATGGCTTCAACAAGCAAATCCGGTGAATCAAACAGTGATATATCTGCAGATAACAATTTAGTGCACCCTCTGTTTGATGGAAAATACTTTAAAATTAAATCTAAAGATGGTAATAAGGTAAAGTGCACCTGCTTGCTGTGTAAACACGAAGTCTTTGCTGCAAGCAATGCTACAACGAATCTGTACACTCATCTGAAGGTAAGTGTTTTTTTAGACATCAAAAAATATCTTGAAATTGACCGAATAATCGTACAAAACGGCTCTGCCTTAAGTGGGCCTGTGTAACTAACTTGTTGCAATCAATCCAATTTGCGATGGAAAATTCATTGATGAAAAAGCTTTTAAAATCGTCTGATCTATCGAATGGTGTATTTATTTCGAAATTCACCGTGTCCCCTAAAGTAGAAATTTATCAAAACATGAATTAGTGAATGCATATGTTAAAATTTGTATGTATTTAAAATGTATTTACAAATGTATTTAAATACAATTGATGTATTTTGTATTTAATATCTAAATACATTCGTAAAATGTATTTAGTATTTAGTATTTAAATACATTTCTCCCATGTATTTAGTATTTAGTATTTAAATACATTCAATGTATTTATTGCCCAGCTCTGTATATATTGAGCCTCCGCCCACAACTGCCTATCGTGAAATAACAGTGCATAACTTCGTCACTCTTTCGCAGACATCCTGTCGTGAACACGCTTCAGTTGTTGAAGTTCTATTACGCCTATGTGTATATGTATGTGTCTACGTACACTCGATGTTGTGCGATCTAGGTTAGGCTAGATTAGGTTCAGTTTGGTTATTTTATTTGTTTATTTATTTATTAAGTTGTTATTTTTTTTTTATTTCTTAGATTAGGTTAGGTATATGGGTAACTATATATTCATAGTAGCTTTGGGCAATGGCGCACCACCCTACTTGGCACTCCCCACCCCATCAATGGCACTACTCTATCCCCCATTACGCCATCCGCATTTTTGCACCCAAACTACTATTAAAGTATGAGTAAAAATTGCTGCCAGATAATCTATAAATTCACAGTAAAATTTCTAACAGTGTGTATTCACATATCAATTAAGTAAGGTATATAACACCGTAAATGACATCTGAAACTACACCACCGAAACTGCGAGTGTTTCTATTATTTTGTCCATATATATATATATATATTGTGAGAAGAAAATTTTTTATTTTCGTTAGTGGAATTAGTTCAAAACATATATTTAAGGGTCATGTTCTTGACTACTGTTTTGTAAATTCAATTACTAACAGAGGATATATATATATATATATATATATATATATATATATATATATATATATATATATATATCCTATTAATCTTGGTTAGAGTCTTAGTTTCTTGTACATCAATCTATATCGCATTTTGCTAAATACCTATTTTCATTCGCTAATACACACACACACACACATATATATATATATATATATATATATATGCAGGAAGGAGGGACCAGGGGGCGAATGTTCGCAAAAACTCCCTCCCATAGAGGAAGAAGAGGAAGGTCCAAGGTTTGCGAGATGCCTCGACACGCTGCGTAGTGGGAAAGATGGCTTGAGGAAGATTGTTCTATATACGAGTATACTGTATATATTGTTGAAGAAAATTTTTAAGTAAAAATCTTTATATAATTTAATTTCCAGTTTTATTAGTAATAAGTTTAAGGTCCCTCTTAAGGGTCCCAAAACACACATAACTAGTCTCTCTCTCTCTCTCTCTCTCTCTCTCTCTCTCTCTCTCTCTCTCTCTCTCTCTCTCTCTCTCTCTCTCTCTCTCTCTCTCTCTCTCTCTCTCTCTCTCTCTCTCTCTCTATTCCTTGAACTTGTTCTCACTCTTTTGGAGCAAATTTTCTTCAACATTTGTAAAAGAAATAAAATTCATCTGAGGTATTTAAATAATTACCGATAGTTCGAACATAATAATAATAATAATAATAATAATAATAATAATAATAATAATAATAATAATGTTGATCATGCTAGGTACTGTTAATAATAATAATAATAATAATATAATATAATAATAATAATTATGTTAAAATAATCTCCCCCAAATAATCATTATTATTATTAATTAAGCGATCGCAATTTTTTTTAACAAATTTTTTGTACTTTTTACATCTTTTAATAAAAATTATAATATTTTTTCCAATCTTTCTGTAAGAAGTGACTTAAGCCTCTGTTATTAGGGCGGAAGATACGAGTCGACGTTTGTAAGCTAAATATCGCCGGAAAAAACTCCCAATTTCCTTTTTGTGTGATTCACAAGAACTTTTCTCCCAGTTCTTTTAATGTTTTTTACGACACTAAATAACACTAGAATTTATCCCGACTGCGTTTTGAGGGTAGTCAGACCACAGAGGGAATGAGGAAGAGAATTTACATCTCGTGATTGGGACAGTATTTTGTGTTTGAGGAAACAAAACATTTTGGTTGGTTGGTAGAAGGTTTCGTTTGTATTAGAGAGGCTTTTTATTCGAGTTCCTTTTTGGTTAAAGATATTTTTTTTAATATTAAAATCTTTTTATTATAGCATCTTCTTTCATAAAAATGTTATTTCATTATTAAGAAATGTCTTCTACATATAAAAAATGCTATTTTAATTTCCATCATATCCAATGATTTTTTCTAAAGCTATACCACAAAACTAAAACTAAAAGGAATTACAATTATACAAAAAATAAAATTTGGTAATAATATAAATCGCTCATTACTGAGTACGTCAGAGTACGATGCAGATGAGAAATGGCATGAGGAAATTACACTGTTTAGAGAATTGTCGGAAAACATGCGCCCTTGTCGCATGTTTGTGTGTAGTGATGGTACTCAATTCCTGCACTTACTCTGAATTTGTCATGTGTGTGTGTGTGTGTGTGTGTGTGTGTGTGTGTGTGTCCTTCAAATTAAATATTTTCTGGCATTACAATTTCATTCATTTTTTTCATGAAGGGGAAGTCTGACTGACTTTTTCTTATTTAAAGAACGGATTAGGAGAATAAATATTATCTGCGTTCACTGCAGAGCTGGGCACTTGCGGCATATTGCGGTACTGCGGTACTGCTGCACTACCAAACCGGTACCAAACCGGTACCAAACCGGTACGCGGAAATTTGAATGCGGTAGCGGTACTGCGGTACTTTCAGCGATCCTTTGCGGTACTGCGTTATGGGGGCCCGGGGTGGTAGTGCGGTGGTACCGCAAGTACCGCAGTACCGCAAAATATGCCGCAAATGCCCAGCTCTGGCGTTCAGTACAGATGCTTTTACATCCTATGAACGTCCTTCCTTTAACGAAAGACAAGGTATTTAAATAAACATCGTTCAACAAACATTAATTCCTATTTTCTGGACTAAAATCATTAATATATTTGGTTTCTCAAAATCTTAAGTTCGCACTTCACTGACGAGTACCCTGTATGAAACCTAGATACACTATATAAGACCCGACACGTAACTGGAGAAACTAATATACGAGTAACTACGATTCTGAGATTAATGAAAAGATACTCCACAAGTCAAATAAAATACTGCGAAGTAAGAAACTTTTAATATAAGTAAGAAAACAAGAATAATTTTTATTCCTCTAATCTTCATATGAATAAGACCAAAATGCAGTAGATACACACACACACACAAACACAAACCACACACACACACACACTGTACGTTACACTCAGAATGGTCCTCCGAGAAACTTCTGTTACACACACAGACTGTACATGGAACAAGGAACTTTTCTGGAAAAATTAAATCCACTATAGTTCAAATAAGTCCGTAAAACCAAACCTTAAACTTCAAGTGGAAAATCGAGCATCCACTTTTGGATAAAAATACAATAGTTACCCCTTTTTGTTTGATGTATTCAATCCGACGTCAATGCAACGAGTTTCTTGCTTATATTGAGGTTCTGAATGTAGTGGGGATAGGCTGCTTTAAACCTTAGATCCTGTCCCAAAACTGGATCCTATCTTCTTGGCAGATAGCTCGTGAGGGAAGCTATATTTTGGGGCCTCTTTGCGAGTGGCCCGTTGCCCACGTTGGGTTTCCATCATGAAAAAGAAAACTATAGTATTTGTCATTTACCATTATTTATTCGGACTACAGTGAATTTAATTTTCCTAGAAGAGTTCTTGTTCCATGCAAGGTCTGTTTTAACATTATATATATATATATATATATATATATATATATATATATATATATATATATTATAACACTGGAAAATAGGAAAGGCAGGATGTGTAGTGTTCCCAAATTAAAGGCCCGACTAGGGACCTCTTCAACACAAAGAAAATAGCTTGGTTGTCAGGGAGCAAGACTTTTTAACCAGCTTCCAAAGGACCTCAGAAACGTTACAGGGGTCAAAGTTGAAGTCTTCAAGAGAAGACTAGATGCCTGGCTCACGACGGTACCAGATGAGTCGGGTGTACCTGGCTATGTACGTTAGAGAACGCAAGAAAGCAACTCGATCCTCCACCAAGCCAGGCCTAGAGGCGGGGCCACCAGCTCCACCTTTGTGAAGAGAGACCAACACACGGAACATCAACGAGGTTAACGAGGTGTCTAGCACCCCTAGGTCCCAGATGGAAGATGGAAAACCCACACAAATTTTTCGACACAGATACAGATCAACCAAGAACAAATCTCGGAACAAACCTATTAATGGACTTCGAGTTCACGGAAGGAGATGTAATTACGGCCTTATCACAGATGCGAGACAATTCAGCGACAGAGCCAGACACATGGAGTGCCACATTTCTGAAGAAATGCAAACAGAGTATTGCAAAACCGCTATACTTACTATGGAGGAAATCACTCGACACAGGACAAATTCCACTTCCCTTAAAGAACGCGAACATTGCCCCGCTATTTAAAGGTGCTAACAGAGCAATGCCCAAAAATTATCGGCCAGTGGCTCTCACCACACACCTTATAAAGTGTTTTGAACGTATAATACAACCCAAATCAACATGGCTTCAGGGCGGGAAGATCATGCTTGTCACAGCTACTAGACCACCAGGAGAAAATATTAGGAACGTTGTGTCAAGGACAAAACATTGATGTAATATATATGGACTTTACTAAAGCCTTCGATAAATGTGACCATGGAATCATAGCACACAAACTTAAGGATACAAGAATTACTGGAAAGCTGGGAAGGTGGTTATTTAATTTCTTGACGCAAAGAGTGGTGGTAAACGGAGTTAAATCGGAAGTCTCGGAAGTCGTGAGCTCTGTCCCACAAGGGACAGTATTAGCTCCCTTGCTGTTCATAATAATAATTGCAGATAGTGATGCAGATATTAAGGACAGAAAAGCAAACATCATGCTCAAATTATGGAAGAGTCTAGTCCTACCAATAATTGAGTATTGCTCAGTACTCACAAGCCCACACAGAAAAAGAAACATTGTGAACATTGAAGCTACACAAAGGACTTTTACGTCTAAGACAGAGGAAATGGAAGGTGAAGACTAATGGTTTCGACTACAATCCCTGGAACTCTACTCTCTTGAAAGAAGGCGCGAGCGCTACACAATAATATACATATGGAAAATACTTGAGGATTCTGTCCCTAACCTCAGAAATGAAATAGAAACAAACTGGAATGAGAGAAGAGGCAGATTTTGTACGGTCCCAGCTGCGGTGGGACAAGGGACCATGAAAACAAGGATGGAAAATACCCTCAGAATACGGGGCCCAAAGCTTTTCAATGTCCTTCCAAAAGAAGTGAGGAATCTCCAGCACACCGACCTGAATAACTTCAGGAACAAGCTGGACAGATTCTTGTGCAAAGTCGCTGACCAGCCATGCGTGGCTGGCTACGAGGGCAGGAGATCAGACAGCAATTCCCTCCTTCACCAAGTCCCACAAATTTACTCAACAAAAGTAAATAAGTATATATATATATATATATATATACCGGGTGTCCGAGAATTATCTGTACAATTTTTGGCTGTTATTAAAAGTCAACCATGAAGTGTAGAAATTCCAGTGTTGTCCCATTTTACCGAGAATCTCATTAAGTTTTTTCTTTTCTGATACCAAGTTTTGACAAGTTTTTTAGAAATTCCAGTGTGTCCGAACATTATCTGTACAATTTCATCTTTTAATAAAATTCTTGATAACACACATAAAATTCTTAAACAAGATTATTTAGAATCTGTATTTTCAAAAGTTTCTTTTCTTAAAGTAACGTTGTTACAAACATTCGATATGTGCACCAATAGTGATTCGCAAAACATCCAATCGATACTCCAAATGTTGCCATGTACGCTGCAGCATATCCACATCAATTCGCTCAATAGCAGCTGTGATTCTTGCTTTTAAATCATCAATGTCTGTCACCCGCGTACATTTCTAAAAACTTGTCAAAACGTGGTATCAGAAAAAACTTAATGAGATTCTCTGTAAAATGGAACAAAACTGGAATTTCTACACTTCATGGTTGACTTTTAATAACAGCCAAAAATTGTACAGATAATTCTCGGACACCCTGTATATAATGCTGGAACCAATATAATTTTGGTAATAAAATATTTAATATTATACAATGGACATAAAAACTTTAGTTCATTGCTTTATTTACATAAATTTTAAGTCTTCCCTTAAACGTTTTCTATAACTCTCTTAAAAGAAAACTTTCAGTAAAAGTTTGTAAATAACAATTCCAATATGTTTTAGTTAACGACTTTGAAGTTTCCAACTCATTTCACTGAAAATTCAACTCCACAAGCGAGGTTCGTAAACTAAAGGATGTTCTGGCGGCATAGTTCACCTTGCAGCCTGGGCCCACTGAGTTAAAAGTGGATACAGAGGCGCTTGGATAAGGCAGTTTCCAGTATTCAGCTATATATTTGGTATTTTCAGAGAGAGAGAGAGAGAGAGAGAGAGAGAGAGAGAGAGAGAGAGAGAGAGAGAGAGTCCTCCATTTTCAAAAACCAAATTCTTCACCGTTTTTACTGAAACATTTTAATTAACAAAATGGAAAAACAATTCAGACGGACGTTTCAGGTGTATTTGAACGATTGTTTATTTCTCTCTGTCTCTCTCGCTCTCTTTCCATATATACACTACCAGTCAAAAGTTTAAGTGCACCCTGAAATATTCATAAATTTCAAATTTTGTTTAAAGTTTTTTATTTATTAACTAAGTTATGACACAAATTCATAAGTACAAACATGGGAACTTAAATAACAACAAATCAGGACAATTTACCAAAAGCAAAGTCTAAATTTTAGATTCATCAAAATAGACTCTAGCAGCAATTACAGCAGAACAAATTCGAGGCATGCGCTCAACAAGAGAAAGAAGATAGTCTGGTGAAAGCTGCTGCCAGCACTCTTGCAAGCGTTCCCAGAGCTTCTGAGCACTGGACGGCTGCTTGGCTTTCACTCGTCGATCCAGTTCATCCTACACTAGCTCGATGGGGTTCAGATGCGGGGGGACTGTGCTGGCCATTCCATAACTGTGAGCTGACGTTGGCGTTCTTTCTGCTTCAGGTAATTTTGACACAGCTTGGAAGTGTGTTTGGGCTCGTTGTCTTGCTGCATTATGAACTGTTGGCCAACAAGTCGCAGTCCAGATGGGATGGCATGGCACTGTAGAATGATGTGATAGCCACGTTGGTTCAGTATTCCAGTGACTTTGTGGAGATCTCCAACTTGCTCCCCTGCAAAACATCCTCAGACCATCACACTTTCTCCACCGTGCTTCACTGTTGGCACAACACACTGCTGTGTCATTCTTTCACCCGCTCTGCGCCGCACAAATACTCTGCGTTTGGATCCAAAAACTTCGAACTTTGATTCGTCAGTTCAGAGGACAAATTTCCACTACTCAACAGTCCATTTTTGGCGTTTTTTAGCCCAGGCTAGCCTTTTCTTTTTGTTCTGGAGTCTCAGCATTGGTTTCTTTGCTGCAGTTCGTCCTTTTAATCCTGCCTCTCTTAGTCTTCTCTGAACAGTTGATGTTGAAACTGTTGTACTTCTGGAGTTGTTCAGCTGGACTTTGATTTCAGGTGCGGTGAGGCGTCTGTTCCGCAGACTGGTGACTTGGATATACTTGTCCTCTCTGTTGTGGTTCTTGGTCGCCCTGACCTTTTTCTGTCCTTATTTTGACCCGTTTCTTCGTACCGTTTAATGGCACAAGCAACCGCATTCACAGAAACTTTTAATTTTTTTGCAATTTGCTTCGGTGATTGGCCCTCATTTCTCAAAGTTACAATCGACTGTCTTTTTTCTGGTGTTAACTGAGCTTTGGCACCCATTTTTGCTTTCTGCAACACAGAAATATACCTTAAACTACACAGTTAGGTCCTCTGCAAGGATTTTATATGTAAAGACCTGCAGCGCATGTCAATAACTGAACACATGTATTAACATACTCCTGAAGAAACACACTACCCCAGTAAAGACTTTTAAACTGTTTTTGGACCTTTGTGCAGAGCTAATGGCATTAATTTTAGGTTGCATGCTAGACGTAAATTAACACATTTTGAAGGCTATTTTGAAGAAGCTTCTGTGTTACAACACACTGCATAGGGCAGATGCACTGAAGCATACAATATGAAAGCTAGGTAAGCAAATTCATCTCTAGTACCTGTTAAGTTTACATTTGAAGTTTGTCATTACCTAAGCAGCAAAACATTGGAAATTAGTAGGTGTACTTAAATTTTTGACTGGTAGCGTACATATATATATATATATATATATATATATATATATATATATATATATATATATATATATATATATATATATATATATATATATATACCAGCCATCCCCCAGTTAACGACCTACTCGTTTATCGACCACCCGCGGATACGACCACGACCGATCGTACCGATTTTTGGAAATCATAAAATGTTTTGCATTGTATAAAAAACATTGCAACTGCTTGGGAGGATGTTACTGCGAAGTGTATGAAAGGCATTTGGAAGAAGTGCCTAAAACGATCTGTGGGTAATTTCGAAGGCTTCGATAAGTTTGAAAATGTCGATGAAATTAATAGAAAAATAGTGTTACTCGCCAATACCCTCAATTTAGAAGTAGAAGTGGAAGATGTGGAAAACTTAGTGGAATACCAAGAGGGAGAGCTGACAAACGAAGAGCTGATAGAGTTGGAAGAACAACAGAATTTGGAGGAAGAAGAAAGAAAAGAAGAAAAAGAAGCACCAAAGCCGTAAAACAAGGCTTTCGTTTACCGACCATTTCGTTTACCGACCTGGTCGTCGGAACGGAACCCGGTCGTTAAACGGGGGATGGCTGTATATATATATATATATATATATATATATATATATATATATATATTAGCTAAGACGAATGTCTTCAGCAATTAGCTCTTTTTTTTTAACCTTTTTAAGCCAGAAAATATTTTCGGTTAATGTTCCTGCCTCTAATTACTGAAATTACACACACACACACACACACACACACACACACACACACACACACACACACACACAACATTTAAAAAGTATCATAATAATAAACAATTAATTTTTTACTTAAAAAATACAATAAAAAGCACAAAATTACTTTGTGCTTTTAAACAAGCAATAATTTTAATAAACAATCCAAAATTCCAAATTACCTTTTATACCTAATAATAATTACATCAAAATTATTACACAATTATTACATTCAAATGTAAGAAGTGAATTAGCTAATGTAATAATAATATATAAAAAGATATAGAAATAAGATATAAGATATAAAAATATTTAATATATAAAATATAATCCTGATATTACTTAAAATTTATTACACTTAGTAGATAATAATTATAAAATTAATGAAGAGATAAATAGTTATTTTAATAATTTTAAGTGGTTTACACAATACAATATCTCCACTTGTACTAATATGTGATACACTATATTTCTCTATATTATATTTTACATTATAAAACACACACACACACACACACACACTAAATATATATATATATATATATATAATACACACACACACACACTTTTATAAAGAAGAAACGGGCGAGGAAGCGTAGCGAGCAAATGTTTGTTGTACATAAAAGTCTTTGTTGTATTTACCGATTTACCGATGCGAAATCGGTAATCGGTAACCGAACATTTTAGTTTAGGAAGAACAAGGAATCGCCGATCAATCACAAACGTTATTTATTTGAGAGAGAGAGAGAGAGAGAGAGAGAGAGAGAGAGAGAGAGAGAGAGATTTACTCGAAGGCAAAATCGAACCAAGACATCGAGGGTGCCATCTGAGGGGAAATAATTAGTTATCCAATTATTTTTTAATATTTTTTTCATTTTTTTTGGCACTCGAGTTGAATATATATATATATATATATATATGGACGGTAGTGTCATTTTCTCATATATATATATATATATATATATATATATATATACAGGGTGTCCCATAAGTCAGGCATCATAGGAAAAATAATAAAAAAAGGCAAAACAAAAGCTTTTATTTACAAAACGTTCTCAATATGTTCACCATTGTTTTCAATACACAAATTCAGACGTGATACCCAGTCAGCAAGCACACGGTGAATGATGTCAGGAGTAATGGTGTTACATGCCCCAATAATGCGCTGCCGCAAATGTTCAACACTCCTAATTTTCTCTGCGTATACCAGCGCTTTCAAGTGGCCCCAGAGATAAAAATCTAGTGGCGTGAGATCCGGGATTCTAGCTGGCCATTCCACAGGCCCTCAACGTCCTATCCAATGACCAGGGAATTGTTGGTACGGGTATTCCCTTACTTGGGTGCTGTAATGTGCATGAGCGCCGTCTTGCTGGAACCATGTTGGGAAATTTCCTTTTTGTTCAAGACAATGGGAAATGCTTCTTCCTTGAGCATACGTAGGTAGGTGCCTCCAGTGACATGTTCATCGAAAAAGAGGGGGCCTATGATGCGATCCTTCCAAATACCACACCATACCATCACCCGAGATGCACCTTGTTCCTTTGAAGAGGTATACCAGTGAGGGTTGTTTTGAGACCAGTAGCGGGTGTTCTGTCGATTTACCTCACCATTTCCATAAAAAAACAGCCTCGTCACTGAACAGAATGGTGGACGGGAAATTGGCATCCAGAGCATATTGTTCCGTAGCCCATTCACAAAATTCCATCCGCCGGTCGGGATCATCTTCGCTTAATTTCTGTAGGATCTGAAGTTTATATGGATGTCATTTGTGAGCCTGAAGAATGCGATGGATGCTACTTTTCGACACTCCTGTCTCGGCGGACAATCGCCGAAGAGACTTATTGGAACTTCTGTTAAAATGAGCCAGGATAGCAGTCGCTGTATCGTCGTCAGTGGACCTCCTTGAAGGTCCACTGCCTGGTTTATCTTCTATGGATCCTGTTTCCTTAAACTTTGCACAAGTCTGCTAACACAACTCCGTGTTATTGGCTCCCGGTCTGGATGCAGTCTGTTAAATTCAGCAGCGGCCTCTTTGATTCCGATTTCCTATGAGTAGAATTATCTGGATTCGTTCTTCCTTGCTCACAGACATTATGGCCTGTAGAAAGAGAAAAATATGAATTATGGTTTGTAGAAATAGAAAAATATGAATTTCTCCTATGATGCCGGACTTATGGAACACCCTGTATATATATATATATATATATATATATATATATATATATATATATATATATATATATATATAGTTATTTACAAGCGGTAGCTCGCTATCGCTCGCGACCGTTGTACAACTTGGCCCTCCGGGCGGGTAGCAATGTGATCCAGCTACAAAATTTAAAAAACGCCATTACCCCCATTACCCCCACCTCTCTCCCCCATTACCCCCCACCCCCACTCCCCCATTACCCCCAACACACAAAAGTAAAAAACGCCATTATCCCCATCCTTCTCCCCATTACCCCCACCCCAACTCCCCCACACCCTCCCCCACTACCCCCGGGCGGGTAGCACTGTGACATATACTGCTACCCGGTAGCAGTATGTGACATACACTCCAGTGGTGTTTGTGTGTTATGTTTGAGGTTGTTACGTTGCTTTATGAGGTGGGCTATTTCTCCAGTGTAATTTGGGTTGTATTTCCTAATGCTGCCCCTGGGTAATGGGTATGTATTTGTTTGCATTATTGATGATCCGATTGAATGTCTTCAGTGTTGTGTTGATGTTTATGATGGGTGTGCTGTTTAATGTGGTGAATTGTTGTTCAGTCTCTATTTTGAACTGTTCCCAATCAGCTTTCTTGTAATTTCTGTAAGTGTGCCTAAGGCTGTTGGGACAGTGTGTAGAACGTGTGTAAAGAGTGTACACTTTCGAAGTGTAACTGTACACTGTACACTATTGGTGAATAAATATATTACAAAAATCTTTTTGCTCCACTATTTCTTACATACAGTATATACAGTATATATATATATATATATATATATATATATATATATATATATATAAATATATATATATATATATATATCCATTGCATTCGATTTCTATGGCTGTGGCTGGAGAATATACAAAGGAATACAAAGGACACCAAACCGGCTAGTCCCTACGACGCTGTCTGTTTATGAAGGAAGGTTAAAAAATGTAAGAAAATTTAAAAACAAGCGAAAGTTTTAAAGCAAAGCAGAGAGAGGAGGTTCAAAGAAAGGAAGGAAATTTAAAAACAAGCGAAAGTTTTAAAGCAAAGCAGAGAGAGGAGGTTCAAAGAAAGGAGGAAATTTAAAAACAAGCGAAAGTTTTAAAGCAAAGCAGAGAGAGGAGGTTCAAAGAAAGGAAGGAATTTAAAAACAAGCGAAAGTTTTAAAGCAAAGCAGAGAGAGGAGGTTCAAAGAAAGGAAGGAAATTTAAAAACAAGCGAAAGTTTTAAAGCAAAGCAGAGAGAGGAGGTTCAAAGAAAGGAAGGAAATTTAAAAACAAGCGAAAGTTTTAAAGCAAAGCAGAGAGAGGAGGTTCAAAGAAAGGAAGGAAATTTAAAAACAAGCGAAAGTTTTAAAGCAAAGCAGAGAGAGGAGGTTCAAAGAAAGGAAGGAAATTTAAAAACAAGCGAAAGTTTTAAAGCAAAGCAGAGAGAGGAGGTTCAAAGAAAGGAAGGAAATTTAAAAACAAGCGAAAGTTTTAAAGCAAAGCAGAGAGAGGAGGTTCAAAGAAAGGAAGGAAATTTAAAAACAAGCGAAAGTTTTAAAGCAAAGCAGAGAGAGGAGGTTCAAGAAAGGAAGGAAATTTAAAAACAAGCGAAAGTTTTAAAGCAAAGCAGAGAGAGGAGGTTCAAAGAAAGGAAGGAAATTTAAAACAAGCGAAAGTTTTAAAGCAAAGCAGAGAGAGGAGGTTCAAAGAAAGGAAGGAAATTTAAAAAACAAGCGAAAGTTTTAAAGCAAAGCAGAGAGAGGAGGTTCAAAGAAAGGAAGGAAATTTAAAAACAAGCGAAAGTTTTAAAGCAAAGCAGAGAGAGGAGGTTCAAAGAAAGGAAGGAAATTTAAAACAAGCGAAAGTTTTAAAGCAAAGCAGAGAGAGGAGGTTCAAAGAAAGGAAGGAAATTTAAAAACAAGCGAAAGTTTTAAAGCAAAGCAGAGAGAGGAGGTTCAAAGAAAGGAAGGAAATTTAAAAACAAGCGAAAGTTTTAAAGCAAAGCAGAGAGAGGAGGTTCAAAGAAAGGAAGGAAATTTAAAACAAGCGAAAGTTTTAAAGCAAAGCAGAGAGAGGAGGTTCAAAGAAAGGAAGGAAATTTAAAAACAAGCGAAAGTTTTAAAGCAAAGCAGAGAGAGGAGGTTCAAAGAAAGGAAGGAAATTTAAAAACAAGCGAAAGTTTTAAAGCAAAGCAGAGAGAGGAGGTTCAAGAAAGGAAGGAAATTTAAAAACAAGCGAAAGTTTTAAAGCAAAGCAGAGAGAGGAGGTTCAAAGAAAGGAAGGAAATTTAAAAACAAGCGAAAGTTTTAAAGCAAAGCAGAGAGAGGAGGTTCAAAGAAAGGAAGGAAATTTAAAAACAAGCGAAAGTTTTAAAGCAAAGCAGAGAGAGGAGGTTCAAAGAAAGGAAGGAAATTTAAAAACAAGCGAAAGTTTTAAAGCAAAGCAGAGAGAGGAGGTTCAAAGAAAGGAAGGAAATTTAAAAACAAGCGAAAGTTTTAAAGCAAAGCAGAGAGAGGAGGTTCAAAGAAAGGAAGGAAATTTAAAAACAAGCGAAAGTTTTAAAGCAAAGCAGAGAGAGGAGGTTTCAAAGAAAGGAAGGAAATTTAAAAACAAGCGAAAGTTTTAAAGCAAAGCAGAGAGAGGAGGTTCAAAGAAAGGAAGGAAATTTAAAAACAAGCGAAAGTTTTAAAGCAAAGCAGAGAGAGGAGGTTCAAAGAAAGGAAGGAAATTTAAAAACAAGCGAAAGTTTTAAAGCAAAGCAGAGAGAGGAGGTTCAAAGAAAGGAAGGAATTTAAAAACAAGCGAAAGTTTTAAAGCAAAGCAGAGAGAGGAGGTTCAAAGAAAGGAAGGAAATTTAAAACAAGCGAAAGTTTTAAAGCAAAGCAGAGAGAGGAGTTCAAAGAAGGAAGGAAATTTAAAAACAAGCGAAAGTTTTTAAAGCAAAGCAGAGAGAGGAGGTTCAAAAAAGGAAGGAAATTTAAAAACAAGCGAAAGTTTTAAAGCAAAGCAGAGAGAGGAGGTTCAAAGAAAGGAAGGAATTTAAAAACAAGCGAAAGTTTTAAAGCAAAGCAGAGAGAGGAGGTTCAAAGAAAGGAAGGAAATTTAAAAACAAGCGAAAGTTTTTAAAGCAAAGCAGAGAGAGGAGTTCAAAGAAGGAAGGAATTTAAAAACAATCGAAAGTTTTAAAGCAAAGCAGAGAGAGGAGGTTCAAAGAAAGGAAGGAAATTTAAAAACAAGCGAAAGTTTTAAAGCAAAGCAGAGAGAGGAGGTTCAAAGAAAGGAAGGAAATTTAAAACAAGCGAAAGTTTAAAGCAAAGCAGAGAGAGGAGGTTCAAAGAAAGGAAGGAAATTTAAAAAACAGCGAAAGTTTTAAAGCAAAGCAGAGAGAGGAGGTTCAAAGAAAGGAAGGAAATTTAAAAACAAGCGAAAGTTTTAAAGCAAAGCAGAGAGGGAGGTTCAAAGAAAGGAAGGAAATTTAAAAACAGCGAAAGTTTTAAAGCAAGCAGAGAGGGAGGTTCAAAGAAAGGAAGGAAATTTAAAAACAAGCGAAAGTTTTAAAGCAAGCAGAGAGAGGAGGTTCAAAGAAAGGAAGGAAATTTAAAAACAAGCGAAAGTTTTAAAGCAAAGCAGAGAGAGGAGGTTCAAAGAAAGGAAGGAAATTAAAAACAAGCGAAAGTTTTAAAGCAAAGCAGAGAGAGGAGGTTCAAAAAAGGAAGGAAATTTAAAAACAAGCGAAAGTTTTAAAGCAAAGCAGAGAGAGGAGGTTCAAAGAAAGGAAGGAAATTTAAAAACAAGCGAAAGTTTTAAAGCAAAGCAGAGAGAGGAGGTTCAAAGAAAGGAAGGAAATTTAAAAACAAGCGAAAGTTTTTAAAGCAAAGCAGAGAGAGGAGGTTCAAAGAAAGGAAGGAAATTTAAAAACAAGCGAAAGTTTTAAAGCAAAGCAGAGAGAGGGTTCAAAGAAAGGAAGGAAATTTAAAAACAAGCGAAAGTTTTAAAGCAAAGCAGAGAGAGGAGGTTCAAAGAAAGGAAGGAAATTTAAAAACAGCGAAAGTTTTAAAGCAAAGCAGAGAGAGGAGGTTCAAAGAAAGGAAGGAAATTTAAAAACAAGCGAAAGTTTTAAAGCAAAGCAGAGAGAGGAGGTTCAAAGAAAGGAAGGAAATTTAAAAACAAGCGAAAGTTTTAAAGCAAAGCAGAGAGAGGAGGTTCAAAGAAAGGAAGGAAATTTAAAAACAAGCGAAAGTTTTAAAGCAAAGCAGAGAGAGGAGGTTCAAAGAAAGGAAGGAAATTTAAAAACAAGCGAAAGTTTTAAAGCAAAGCAGAGAGAGAGGTTCAAAGAAAGGAAGGAAATTTAAAAACAAGCGAAAGTTTAAAGCAAAGCAGAGAGAGGAGGTTCAAAGAAAGGAAGGAAATTTAAAAACAAGCGAAAGTTTTAAAGCAAAGCAGAGAGAGGAGGTTCAAAGAAAGGAAGGAAATTTAAAAACAAGCGAAAGTTTTAAAGCAAAGCAGAGAGAGGAGGTTCAAAGAAAGGAAGGAAATTTAAAAACAAGCGAAAGTTTTAAAGCAAAGCAGAGAGAGGAGGTTCAAGAAAGGAAGGAAATTTAAAAACAAGCGAAAGTTTTAAAGCAAAGCAGAGAGAGGAGGTTCAAAGAAAGGAAGGAAATTTAAAAACAAGCGAAAGTTTTAAAGCAAAGCAGAGAGAGGAGGTTCAAAGAAAGGAAGGAAATTTAAAAACAAGCGAAAGTTTTAAAGCAAAGCAGAGAGAGGAGGTTCAAAGAAAGGAAGGAAATTTAAAAACAAGCGAAAGTTTTAAAGCAAAGCAGAGAGGGAGGTTTCAAAGAAAGGAAGGAAATTTAAAAACAAGCGAAAGTTTTAAAGCAAAGCAGAGAGAGGAGGTTCAAAGAAAGGAAGGAAATTTAAAAACAAGCGAAAGTTTTAAAGCAAAGCAGAGAGAGGAGGTTCAAAGAAAGGAAGGAAATTTAAAAAAGCGAAAGTTTTAAAGCAAAGCAGAGAGAGGAGGTTCAAAGAAAGGAAGGAAATTTAAAAACAAGCGAAAGTTTTAAAGCAAAGCAGAGAGAGGAGGTTCAAAGAAAGGAAGGAAATTTAAAAACAAGCGAAAGTTTTAAAGCAAAGCAGAGAGAGGAGGTTCAAAGAAAGGAAGGAAATTTAAAAACAAGCGAAAGTTTTAAAGCAAAGCAGAGAGAGGAGGTTCAAAGAAAGGAAGGAAATTTAAAAACAAGCGAAAGTTTTAAAGCAAAGCAGAGAGAGGAGGTTCAAAGAAAGGAAGGAAATTTAAAAACAAGCGAAAGTTTTAAAGCAAAGCAGAGAGAGGAGGTTCAAAGAAAGGAAGGAAATTTAAAAACAAGCGAAAGTTTTAAAGCAAAGCAGAGAGAGGAGGTTCAAAGAAAGGAAGGAAATTTAAAAACAAGCGAAAGTTTTTAAAGCAAAGCAGAGAGAGGAGGTTCAAAGAAAGGAAGGAAATTTAAAAACAAGCGAAAGTTTTAAAGCAAAGCAGAGAGAGGAGGTTCAAAGAAAGGAAGGAAATTTAAAAACAAGCGAAAGTTTTAAAGCAAAGCAGAGAGAGGAGGTTCAAAGAAAGGAAGGAAATTTAAAAACAAGCGAAAGTTTTAAAGCAAAGCAGAGAGAGGAGGTTCAAAGAAAGGAAGGAAATTTAAAAACAAGCGAAAGTTTTAAAGCAAAGCAGAGAGAGGAGGTTCAAAGAAAGGAAGGAAATTTAAAAACAGCGAAAGTTTTAAAGCAAAGCAGAGAGAGGAGGTTCAAAGAAAGGAAGGAAATTTAAAAACAAGCGAAAGTTTTAAAGCAAAGCAGAGAGAGGTTCAAAGAAAGGAAGGAAATTTAAAAACAAGCGAAAGTTTTAAAGCAAAGCAGAGAGAGGAGGTTCAAAGAAAGGAAGGAAATTTAAAAACAAGCGAAAGTTTTAAAGCAAAGCAGAGAGAGGAGGTTCAAAGAAAGGAAGGAAATTTAAAACAAGCGAAAGTTTTAAAGCAAAGCAGAGAGAGGAGGTTCAAAGAAAGGAAGGAAATTTAAAAACAAGCGAAAGTTTTAAAGCAAAGCAGAGAGAGGAGGTTCAAAGAAAGGAAGGAAATTTAAAAACAAGCGAAAGTTTTAAAGCAAAGCAGAGAGAGGAGGTTCAAAGAAAGGAAGGAAATTTAAAAACAAGCGAAAGTTTTAAAGCAAAGCAGAGAGAGGAGGTTCAAAGAAAGGAAGGAAATTTAAAAACAAGCGAAAGTTTTAAAGCAAAGCAGAGAGAGGAGGTTCAAAGAAAGGAAGGAAATTAAAAACAAGCGAAAGTTTTAAAGCAAAGCAGAGAGAGGAGGTTCAAAGAAAGGAAGGAAATTTAAAAACAAGCGAAAGTTTTAAAGCAAAGCAGAGAGAGGAGGTTCAAAGAAAGGAAGGAAATTTAAAAACAAGCGAAAGTTTTAAAGCAAAGCAGAGAGGGAGGTTCAAAGAAAGGAAGGAAATTTAAAAACAAGCGAAAGTTTTAAAGCAAAGCAGAGAGAGGAGGTTCAAAGAAAGGAAGGAAATTTAAAAACAAGCGAAAGTTTTAAAGCAAAGCAGAGAGAGGAGGTTCAAAGAAAGGAAGGAAATTTAAAAACAAGCGAAAGTTTTAAAGCAAAGCAGAGAGAGGAGGTTCAAAGAAAGGAAGGAAATTTAAAACAAGCGAAAGTTTTAAAGCAAAGCAGAGAGAGGAGGTTCAAAGAAAGGAAGGAAATTTAAAAACAAGCGAAAGTTTTAAAGCAAAGCAGAGAGAGGAGGTTCAAAGAAAGGAAGGAAATTTAAAAACAAGCGAAAGTTTTAAAGCAAAGCAGAGAGAGGAGGTTCAAAGAAAGGAAGGAAATTTAAAAACAAGCGAAAGTTTTAAAGCAAAGCAGAGAGGAGGTTCAAAGAAAGGAAGGAAATTTAAAAAACAAGCGAAAGTTTTAAAGCAAAGCAGAGAGAGGAGGTTCAAAGAAAGGAAGGAAATTTAAAAACAAGCGAAAGTTTTAAAGCAAAGCAGAGAGAGGAGGTTCAAAGAAAGGAAGGAAATTTAAAAACAAGCGAAAGTTTTAAAGCAAAGCAGAGAGAGGAGGTTCAAAGAAAGGAAGGAAATTTAAAACAAGCGAAAGTTTTAAAGCAAAGCAGAGAGAGGAGGTTCAAAGAAAGGAAGGAAATTTAAAAACAAGCGAAAGTTTTAAAGCAAAGCAGAGAGAGGAGGTTCAAAGAAAGGAAGGAAATTTAAAAACAAGCGAAAGTTTTAAAGCAAAGCAGAGAGAGGAGGTTCAAAGAAAGGAAGGAAATTTAAAAACAAGCGAAAGTTTTAAAGCAAAGCAGAGAGAGGAGGTTCAAAGAAAGGAAGGAAATTTAAAAACAAGCGAAAGTTTTAAAGCAAAGCAGAGAGAGGAGGTTCAAAGAAAGGAAGGAAATTTAAAAACAAGCGAAAGTTTTAAAGCAAAGCAGAGAGAGGAGGTTCAAAGAAAGGAAGGAAATTTAAAAATAAAGTGAAAATTTTAAAGCAAAGAGAAGGGAATCCGGTTGAAAACCCTACAATGCTTTTACGCACTAACAAATGCTTCTTACTTGGGGGTTTAAGGCAAGATAAGCATCTAGTTTCTTTTTAAAGGATTCAATCGAATTACTTTGAACTACGCTTGCTGGCAATCCATTCCACAAATTAACTATACGATTGAAGAAAAAATGTTTAGCTTCATTAGAATTAAAGTGTTTACCCACTAATTTGGAAACATTACCGCGCGTTCTATACGCATTTATGAAGGTGAAATATTTTTTGGCGTCGACATTATCAAAACCTTTAATCATTTTAAACAACTGGATTAAGTCTCCTTGAATTCGTCTTTTTACAAGCGAGAATAAATTCAACGTTTCTAAACAGGCAGCGTATGATTTGTTCCTAAGTCTAGGAATCATCTTCGTAGCCCGTCGCTGCGCTCCTTCCATTCTGTCTATGTCCTGTCGTACATATGGGGACCAAAACTGAACACAGTATTCCAGCTGGGGGAGTACAAAGGAATTTTTGTAATGTTAGCATCGTTTTCTCCGACTTCAATTCAAATGAGCTACCAATAAATCCTTAGATTCTATTTGCTTTTCTAACCGCTTCGATGCACTGCTTACTCAGTTTAAGAGCGACGGCAACAATAATACCTAAATCTTTCTCTTCCGTAACACTCGTTAGTGTGTTACGGCGAATAGAATACTTTCCTTATCATTGTTTCTACCGATATGCGAGCAACGTTTCATATTTATCTATATTAAAGTTCGTTTGCCAAATTTCTGCCCATTTGAGTAACTTATCAATATCTTCTTGAATCTGCAAACGTTCTGCCGCTGATTTTGTTCGTACCCCCCCCCCCCCCCCCAGATTGGTATCATCCGCAAATTTTGAAATTATATTCTTAAGTCCCATGTCGATGTCACTGATATAAATAATAAAAAGAAGTGGTTCCAGAATTGATTCCTGAGGCATACCGCTAGTTAAACTTCTCCAGTTAGACATATTGCCATTAATGACCAATTTCATACCATTTGAGAACATTACCTTCAATTTCGTGAGACTGAAATTTAGCTAATAATTTCATATGGGACACTTTGTCAAACGCCTTTTCAAAACCGAAATATATAACATCTACTGTTTTACTCTCGTCATATACATTTACAATCATTAAAAAAGCCGCGCAAATTAATAAAACAAGAACGATTACGTCGAAATCGGTGTTGAGAATCTTTTATTAAATTACTCATTTCTAAGTGATCAACTATTTTGCCCCGAACGATCGTCTCCATAAGCTTACCAATTACTGAAGTCAGACTAATGGACGATAATTTCCCGGAAGCGATTTGTCCCCTTTTCTAATATTGACGTAATGTTTGCGAGTTTCCAATCAAACGGAACTTCTAAGGACTGTAATAATTTTTTATTAAATATATATGTATGAGGATAGACTATTGCGCAGTTCGTTTCTTTAAGTACCCTGGGGGTAGAGCGTATCTGGACTCGGAGTTTTATTAGGATTAATTTTACCTTTGGCCGAGAATACTTCACTTTCACTAATGGTAAAATCGCGAAGCTTTAAATGATCATCACTGAGCATGATTACGGGAACGGGAATGTGGTTCATATTTTCGTTAATAAACACGGAAGAGAAAAATTTATTTAAAACTTCCGTCGTTCGTAAGTATTCGTAAATTTGTTCGTTGTTTTCGCCCGTGAGTGGACCGAGAGTCTGAAGAGCTACTTTTTATTCCTAACATAATTATAGAATTCCTTCGGGTTCGATTTAATTTGGTTCGCTAAGTTGCGTCTACATTTTTAATAAGGTTTTTGCTTTGCCTTCTCGATAACTTGTACGCATGCATTTTTATCAGACATTATTCGTGTCTTTAAATTTGAAATACGCGTTCCTTTTTAACGTTAAGCTACTTTTAATTTCAGCATTCCACCATTTAGGTTTAGCAGGCTTCGCCAGTCTCTTTTTACGTAATGGGATATTATTACTCGATTCTAAACGTTTAAAACACGATTAATTAAAAAAAGAAATCCATGCGCCATTAATATCATCACGCAATACAGCCTCATCCCAATTATGGGTCGAAAGTTGCAGTTTCATGTCACGAAATTTATAACTCTTTCAAACTCCAAAACGTATCTCAAACTCTCCGAGTTATGAGCATTTACGAACATTAACTTTAATTTCAAATGTTATTTGCCTATGATCATTGGTGGAGAAGTAGTCTCCTACAGAGATATTATCAATTACAATCTTGGTCTGTACTTAAAACAAAATCTAGAATATTGAGATCTCTAGTGGGTTCCTTGACCATTTGAAAAAGTGAACCTTCGACAAACTCTCCTTCAGTCGACGACTGGAATAAGATTGTAAAGGACCACCCCACTCTCCGCAAAGTAAATTAAGATCTCCCATAATTATCGGATCATGTTCGCTACTCACATAAAAATTTTGTTCCTGGAGTCTATTATCACTATCGACAGTCTGAGAAAGGGGCCTATATACTAAACCTATAATTAATTTTTTTAGTGAGTTGTCTTTAATTTCAATAAACGTCGCATTTACTGTATATTATAAATTTCTGCAATTTTTTTAATTATGGGTTTTAAGTGTGACTGAGAGTCATTATTAAATATCTCAACCAGGAATATGATAGTCTTTGAGAAAATCTCTACTCTCTGTATTTAACCAAGATTCAGTAATTGCTACAACCTCATATATTTGGTCAAGGACAATACTTAATAGTTCATCAACTTTAAAACTTAAACGTCAAACGTTAAAGTAATATACATTTATGAACTATGTTTTGTACCTGCATATGACAAACCTATTGCATATCTGGCAACGCTATCCAACCATTCGAAAATAGTTTACGCGTGTATAATTGCACAGAGAAACAGAAACCTTCGGGCGCTCAACTGTGAAAAGGAGGCCGCGCGAAAGTAAGTGAACCATTTATATATCGTCATTGATCTGTTGAACGAAGGTGTTTTGCTTACATATTTCATTCCGTACAACGTAGCATTCCTAATATGAACGTTGTGATATTATTTGAATGTGATTGATCACCTTTGTAATTAGTTTCCTTTGCATTTCAGATCTTATTTTGCTGCAGATAACGTAAAGAGCATCAAGTATCTAATATACTATTTCAGAAATGAAGCCTTATATATATATATACAGGGTGTCCCAGAATTAACTATCTATTTCAATGAAATCGGACAAATTTTTTAAAAACACTTTTATTTATGTTTATCATGTTTAATATGTGTTAAAAATGTATAAATTTCTAAATTTTTTTCATAATTTTATTTTCATAATTTTTTCATTATCTGGTCCAATGAAAGACCGTCTGAAGTCACAGAATGGCAAAGAGACTCTCCAAAAGTTAACGTGTGGCTTGGAATGACCAAATCCAAAATTTATGGCCCATTCTTCTTTGCGGTAGCAACTGTAACAGGTACCGTCTACCTTGATATGCTTCAGCAGTTTCTCGAACCACAGCTTCTTGATGATGGCATTCTTGATAATGTTGTGTTTCAACAAGATGGAGCACCATAAATTTTGGATTTGGTCATTCCAAGCCACACGTTAACTTTTGGAGAGTCTCTTTGCCATTCTATGACTTCAGACGGTCTTTCATTGGACCAGATAATGAAAAAATTATGAAAATAAAATTATGAAAAAAATTTAGAAATTTATTCATTTTTAACACATATTAAACATGATAAACATAAATAAAAGTGTGTTTTTAAAAAATTTGTCCGATTTCATTGAAATAGATAGTTAATTCTGGGACACCCTATATATATATATATATATGAAAAATTATTTCACGAAAGTGACACGTGAAAAGTATTTATGATGAATAAAACCACGAAGGAAAAAGAACACAAAGGGGTGCTCAAGCGCTTTCGTCTAATGACATCCTCAGGAACACTGTTCCTGAGGATGTCATTAGACGAAAGCGCTTGAGCACCCCTTTGTGTTTCTTTTTCCTTCGTGGTTTTATTCATATATATATATATATATATATATATATATATATATATAAGCAAACAACCACAGGGAAAAGGAAACACAAAGTCCGAGCGCTTTCGTGATATATTCACATTATCAAGGAGGAACAAAAATTTCCCTGTGGTTGTTTGCTTATTAATAAGGTCACGTGTTATTTTGTGATTTTAGTGCATATATATACAGGGCGTCCCCAAAAAATGTATACACACTTTAACAGCCGATAGCTCAATTGATGTTTCTTTCTTTCCAAGTTAAACCCATTAGAATTAATAATGGCAGTCAGACTAAGCTTTGAACAAAGGAAATTCATTCTAAAATGTTCTGGAAGTGTGAAAACGCAGTTGAAGTGCAAAGACAGTTTAGGAGGGAGTTTCAAACAGATCCACCAACGCGACTTACCATCACTCGAATTAGAGATAAGTTTGAAGCCGATGGAACTGTTCAGAATGTCCACAAGAAGCGTTCCGGAAGACCACGGACATCGACAAGCCCCACAAAGCAAGAAAGAGTACTGGAAACGTATCACCAAAGTCCAAGAAAATCTGTGCGGCAAGCGAGTCGTGAGGTAGGAATTTCAGAATCGTCTGTCCAACGCATTTTGAAGCGCTGTCAATGGAAAAGTTACATTCCAAGATTAGTCCATGCTATTAATGAAGATGATCCGGACCGAAGAGAAGAGTGGAGTATTGCGAGTGGTACTTGGCACGATGTGGATGTGGATTGGACGAAGGGGTTTCGTAGAATACCCTCCGTGTTCACCAGACCTCACACCACTAGACTTTTTTTTTATGGGGATACTTAAAAGACAAAGTCTACGCTATAAAACCTGCAACAGTCGCTGAATTGAGAGCAGCCATTGAACGAGAATGCACACAAATACCAAACGAAATGTTTCGTGATGTTTGCGATTCCATTGCTTCGCATTATCAGCAGTGCCTGGACCAGAACGGACGTCAGTTTGAAAACAGGCGTTGACAAAACAATTAAATAATGTCTGTAGATTCTATTACATTTTGAAAATGAAATGTATTTTAATAAACACTGCCTTTATAATTATTTAAAGTGTGTATACATTTTTTTGGGACGCCCTGTATATATATATATATATATATATATATGTAGCATTTTTTTGCGCACACCTACAGGTCGCTACAATTGGTGTAGAACAATGCGGTTTTCACCATTCCATTCGATGCGTCTTTTTATTGTGCAGTGCCCATGCTAAAAAAAAATTCTCTAACATAAATCCTTCGCCCCCTTTTAGGGGTACAGTTCTTCCCATTTCTTCATTTTTAATCATAATTTTGGCACAAAATGGGGGAGGGGTGGGGTAATGGGGGAGGGGGTGGGGTTAATGGGGAAACTCAGAAAAATAGATGCGATATATATAACCAAAAAAAAATTAAAGTAAATCCTTTGCAAGGTGCCAGCCCCCTTCCCCCCTTGGGGGTAATGGGGGAGATGGGTTGGGGTAATGGGGGAGGGGGTGGGGTTAATGGGGAAACTCAGAAAAAAAAATTGGTGGGGTAAATGAGGGAGAAGGGTGGGGGAGGGGGTATTGGGGGAGAGGGGTGGGGTAATGGGGGAGGGGGTGGGGTTAATGGGGAAACTCAGAAAAAAAAGTGATAACCAACATCGATTCCGGTCAGGAAGATCATGCTTATCACAACTAATGGAACACTATAACAATATTATTGATGCACTCGAAACAATGAAAACTATGATTTGGCAGGCCGCAGGGCCCCCAATTACTGTCGGTTCAGTTATTTGGTCAATAAAACTATAGAAATGAACGCAGTCATGAAAATCTTAGGCTTCAAATCCGAGCTCATTGTATTAAGATTTGTGAAGCTTTAGATTTTCATGGCTGCGTTCTTTTCTGTAGTTTTATTGAATGAATAATTGGTTTGCCAGTAACTGGAAGGCCGCAGGCACCCCAATTACTGAGGCCCAAGGTGAGAGGAATAGGAATGATATCCAGATAAAGGGCTACTGATGTTCAAAATAAAATACGCCGTAGGCCCACAATTCAGCCGAAGCACCGCAGATCTAGCAAAATCGGCGCGTAGCGCCGACCTTTTGCTAGTCATACCTATATTGAAAGAGCTCTCGAATGACCTACGAAGGGACAGTATCAATTCTCATACATATGGGGAGTGGTAGAAGAAGATATCGGCGAAATAGCGAATCCATGTGTCAACTCTTCGTCAAATTATTTACAAATGGAGCGACATAAAGACAACGACAACCTTGCCCAGGAGTGGCCGACCACCAAAAATCTCGCTTAGGATGATTACGAGATTCGTTCATGAGGTTAGCAATCCAAAAATGATATCTAAGGATCTTCATGGATCTTTGACAACACACCTTCGTCGTTCCATAATACGAAAAACAGTAAACCAATAAAGACTTTATGGGCGGGTCATACGACGAAAGTTAATGTTGCCGATGAAACAAAGTCGACAGACGAAACTTCACTAGGGCCCACCTGGACGACACTCCTACCACCTGGAAAAAGTATTTTCTCTCATCCGCCCAAAGTACCTTTTCCCAGAGTGTGGGTAAAGTAGCTCACTACAGAAAGAAGTGTCAAAAAAGGAAAATCCCCCCTTAGACCAAGAAATCCTCCAGAAAGAGTCATTGCTGTTTGCGAAGCATTCCTGAGAAGCTCTAAAAAGTCAATAAGGAGAGCAGTAGTTGAGTAAACATTCCATACACTTCTGTGCATTAAATGGTGCACAAAGTTTTAAAATTCAGGTTCTACAAGATGCAGGTTGTTTACAAATTCGACAAGATTACGCTACAAGACTTAACAGCCGCCGTAGCTACAGCGTCTTGGGAGAACAAAATCCACCCAAAACATACAAATATGAGAGAGATTCGCCAGAAATGAACGTTTGGTGTACTCTGTCACACGATCGCTTTTACGCGCCTTTTGCTTCGAAGTCAAAACTGCTAATGGAAAATCTTATGTAAAAATGTTAAAAAGAGATCCTTGTTCCTCTTGTACGAAAAATTCCAGGTTCATCGCAATGTGCAGTGTTTCAGCAGGATGGTGCACCGCCTCATTTTGCTCGTACTACTCGTTCCTATATGAAACATTCCCAGGAAGGTGGACTGGCCGATGACCTAGAAGATGGCCAGCTCGTTCTCCGGACCTGTCTCCTTCAGATTTTTATCTTTGGGGAATAAGTAAAGACAACCCTATATCACAACAAATCAAGGGATATTAATGACCTGAAAATGCGCATTAGAGATGTAGTAACATCAATTCCTGTAACTGTTTTGAACAATGTTTTCACTGAATTAGAGCGTAAATTTCGCTTACTTATTGGAAATGATGGGAGGCATGTGGACATTTACTAAATATCAGATACAAAACTTGAAACATTACTAAAGTGAACCCGGCATTTCCTTCCCTATAGTTGGCCTGATGCAGGAGAGAATTGCTCCTTTTATTCTCACGTAGCTGGGAACACCCAGCTGATAATAAAGTTTCTTGTTTATTAATTATAATAATAATAAAACTCCACCTCTTTTATTAATTACACGAAACTTTGTTAGAATCCTCTTTCAGATGGCTCTCTTGTAGCGCCTCTCAGATGGCTCTCTCGTAGCCTTTCTTAGATATCTCTCTCGTACCCTCTCTCAGATGGCTACTTTACTCAAAATCTTTTCGCAGCTGGGGTTTACTCAAGATCCTCATTAAACGCTAGTAAAATATCAGCCTAAAATTTCTTTTTGCCACAGTAATAACGGAACATTTTTTTTTCGAAAACGCTCCACGTCAATAAATGTTGATGCTTTAATAATTCATGAGGTCAAAATTTCCTTTGAGAGAGACTCAATTTGAACGAAGAAAAAAAAAACCAAATAAATATGAAACATTTCGAAAGTAAAATTTAACGATTTAAAAATATTTTAATTTTTTTATGCATTTTATCAGAATTAATATAAATAACACATTTTTTTTAATGCAGGAAGGTGGGGCCAAGGGCGAATGCCCCCCCCCCCCCCCAATTGTAGCAGAAGAAGAGAGCCAAATTCAAGATCGAAAGCAGTTTTAATGATGAAAATCATAAATCACATAAAAAGTTCAAAATCAATTTGAACTACTTTGCTAATTAAAAGATATTAATTAAAATACCGCATAAACTTGAAACCATTTTCTTGTTAAATGAATGTCACCGTTCATTAGTGTGTGTGTGTGTGTGTGTGTGTACACTTACGGTGTAGGTGTCCTGATAGTGACACAAAAATGCCATCTCCCGCAGTTCTTGAATTCTCAAAAGCATTTTGTCTAGACAGGATTTTTTCTTTGTGTTTTTGGCAAACAGCCTTCATTAATTAAAAACTACATATTTTATATATATATACTTTGCATCACAATGCAGCTTATATTGTACGGCCAAACGAGTGTCAAAGAGTCTCAGAATGAGCACCAAAGTAATTCTTCCTCAATCCGATATGAATCCCCAGATTAAGAATCACAAGTTGGCTTCAATTCTAAATTTTATAAATTAACTCGTTTCAACATGCTTGGTACGTGTCACAGACGTAAGAATTAGTCGAAAGAGAAAAAGTGATTTGGAATGCTGAGAAACACACACACACACACACACACACACACACACACACATATATATATAATATATATATATATATATATATATATATATACACAAAAGAAAGTTCGTCGCCATAGGAAATTAGTTTTCTCGTTTTGTTTATAACTGATGAGCAATATGGCTGATTACACCCCACAAAGGGAGGCAAAATTAGTTTTATTACATGTAATTAGTAGATTTATCCCCGTTGGACTTCCACTGGGGACATTTAAAGTCAGTTGTTTACCAGAGAAGACCACGAACTATTCAACACTTAAAAGACAACATACAACACTGTAACAACATCGGTAAGGACGTCCTACGTAACGGACCTATACCCATTTCGTCAAGACCGAAACATCGAGATACTAAAAAACTAACAACCTAACCTAATCTAGTTTAACCAACCTAACTTAACTTAATCTAACCTAATAATAACTTGTCGATAGACTGTCAAGTCGATCAGATGTCATAAAGCCGTACGTAAAGTTCAATGTACGTAACGTTCATACAGGGTGTCCCAGAAGTATGGACTCATGGGGAAAATAGACATTATATTTTTAAAGTGAAACAAACACATTTCTAATGTCAGTTTTACATATTTTAAGAAAGAAAAGACCCTTGTGGCTCAGTATACCAATCAAGAGAAGGTGGAACTGGTATTGCTACATGTTTCAGGAAAAAGACAGAGGGAGGCATGTTCATGAAATAACTGATATGTCCCCCTCTAGCTTTTTCCGGAAACATGTAGCAATACCAGTTCTACCTAGGCTGAGTACCTTCTCTTGATTGGTATACTGAGCCACCAGGGTTTTTTCTTTCTTAAAATATGTAAAACTGACATTAGAAATGTGTTTGTTTCACTTTAAAAATATAATGTCTATTTTCCCCATGAGTCCATACTTCTGGGACACCCTATATATAGGGTGAACCAAATGTAGGTGGACAGTAAATGATAACGTTTATTTTGAGAATACATATTTAATTTTTTTGTATACTATAATACAAAATAAAATTTAAATAAATTTAGTTATAATATTTAATATAAAAAAACACAAACACCATAGTTATAATGAACACCATAGTTATAATATAATATAACACAAACCGTATTCAACCTACTGTCCACCTACTTTTGGTTCACCGTGTATATAAGCAAACAACCACAGGGAAAAGGAAAAAGAAACACGAAATCCGAGCGCTTTCGTGATATATTCACATCTTCAGGGAAAAACAAGTATTTCGTGTTTCTTTTTCCTTTTCCCTGTGGTTGTTTGCTTATTAATAAGATCACGTGTTATTCTCTGATTTTACTGCATATATATATATATATATATATATATATATATATATATATATATATATATATATATATATATACACGAAAAAAATCACAAAGCAACACGTGATCTTTTTAATAAGCAAAGAACCACAGGGGAAAAGAAAAGGAAATACGAAGTCTTAGCGCTTTCGTGATATATTCACATCTTCAGGGACAAAATATTAGACAGCTTTTAAATTGTTTCATATAGCTATGCTTAAATTAATGAAACATCGCAGACAAAATTTCAATAGTTTTATATGTGGGTGTGTATAACTAGCTCTAAAAATGTTCCCACTTTTTACCTGTTCATATCAGTAATAAATTTTCAAGGTCACCATACCATTGTTGAGCAACATCTATAAAAGGCCTTTCGGACTGTTTTTTACATCATTGAATGTTACGCTTGTCTTGCGATTTTATAGTATTAAAGGTTGGTGAATTAGAGTACACTCTAAAATATGTCCTTTGATTGCCCAGAGAATAATAGGACTGATAGGGTTGTCACTGTACTCATAGCTTTCCTTTCATTGTCGTGTGAATTTTAAATTCTTATCAGCTATTTCAAAGGAAATGAATTTCAAAGTACGTCCTTTGAAAGTTATGTCCTTTATTTAAAAGATGAATATGTGCAGAGAATTCTTAATATTATGGGGCCAATGTTGATTACGAATAATCGTAAAAACAATTATATGAACGAATACGTTAAAACGAGGTCTTTTTTCATTCGTTACAATATTGTATAACTGAATTATTATTAATTATATACGAATCATATATGCCACACCGTGTTTGCCTAGAACCTAGGGCCCTAAATTTTATTTTAGAGATGTTTTTCAAGTTCCTTACAAAATAAAATAGTTACCCCACATATAAAAAAATGTGGAGTACGATCGCAACAAATGTATAATTAATGTATTAACTCAACTCACTGTAATAGCAAGTACTCTGGAAAAAAAAGAAAGTCCTTCAGTATTTTAAAAGGACGATTTGTTAACGTTTCCTTTGGAATTTCAGAGGACTCTCACATTACAGTTTTCAGTGTGTACAAAATGTTAAAAAAAGGACAATTAACCGAAGGTGAAAGAGCTGAAAGAGCTGTTGAAAACACATTTAAACATTATAAAGAGACTAAGTGTCATGTCAATAAGCATCGGCATGGTCAAAAAAGGTTATAATCAGCCAGGAAGACAGACTATTAAAACTTCCCTCAGAGATTGTAGACAAAGCTTTATACCTCCGTTCTGACCTACAAAGGGCAACGGGAACTGTTGCTTCTACAAATGCAGTCATAAAAAGGCTTAATAAATAGGATTCAATTTCAAAGGCAGAAAAGAAGCCTCGGCTGTCGTCAGAGGGCAATCGCAAAAAGAAGTTGCAGGGGTCAAAAGTGCATAATTGTTGGACCTCTGAGGACTGGATTAAAGTGCTTTGGTTTGATGAAAGTAACTTTGAATTAATTAAAGCAAAGACTTAACACGCAATATGATAACCCTTTTCACTAATAAGTGTTCTCACAGAATTTTAGTTTACCGCGTGTGTTATGTTTATATAATTCCATTTTATTCGGCAGGTTTTGAAACCTCAAGTCCAATTTTCGTAACAAGGAGAGTAAGACAGGCCTAAACTAGCAACTGTTTTATCTTGATAGCCAAATTTGGAGGAGGCAGCGTCACGGTTTGGGAATGCGTGTTCCCATCAGGCTTTAAAAAACTGTTTTTTTTGCGAATGCCACCCTATACGGACGGACTAGGAAAATCTTGAAACCCTACATCGACAAATTATTCTAAAAATCAATGAAATTTGAAGGTATTTTCCAACAAGACAATGCCCCATGCGAAACATCACGCGTCAGCAAGAGTTGGCTCGCAAAAGAACAAGTGCACTGTCTCGACTCTCCTCAGTCTAAAGACTCGAATCGTATTGAACATTTATGAGGAATTCTGAATAAAATTATTCAAAAAGATAAGTGGTCATCGAGATCTGACCTACATGAAAAAAAAGAATGGGACAGGATCAGCAGTGACATTTACGAGCAGTTTGTAGACAGTATTCCTCATGGTGATAAAGAAATAATAAAAGCGAAAAGAAAATGTGACAAATATTAAATTAGCACATTTTGAATAAAATTATTGGTTCTAACTCTTTATATCATTAATACTTTTCTGAACCTTCTTCTCACAACTTTGTGACGGTGCCTCCTCATATTTTGGAATATCTCTCTCTCTCTCTCTCTCTCTCTCTCTCTCTCTCTCTCTCTCTCTCTCTCTCTCTCTCTCTCTCTCTCTCTCTCTCTCTCTCTCTCTCTCTCTCTCTCTCTCTCTCTCTCTCTCTCTCTCTCTCTCTATATATATATATATATATATATACAGTGTGTCCGTAAAGTCATGGTGGGATTTTAAATAGCTATATTATTGCAACGAAACATGATAATAAGATGAAACAATGCCAAATTTAAGAACAACTCTCAAAGTTGTATCTTGTAGTTAGTCTAGGCTAAGCTTAACCTTTATCTCGTAGTTAGTCTAGGCTGTCCACATGCCTATGGTGAACATGAGCGTAATAGCCCGAAAGTTAATGTGTGGTGTGCTCTAGCACGAGATCGAGTGATTGGCCCATTTTTCTTCGCGGAACCCACTGTGACGTCACACAACTACCTCGCTATGTTGGAACATTTTGCAGTACCCCAATTTATTGACAATAATGTCATCTTTCAGCAAGATGGTGCTCCTCCGCACTATGCCAACGTTGTTCGAGAATTCCTTAATGAAAAATTTTCACAGAGATGGATAGGAAGAGGAGGATGGAAGCCATGGCCTCCACGCTCTCCGGACCTGACACCTTTGGACTTTTATTTGTGGGGTTACGTCAAGCAAAGCGTGTACAGTGTACCCATTAGGGATATTCATCACTTGCACGAGCGAATCACGGAAGCTATCGCATCCGTCAGTCCTGATGTTCTTGGGCGTGTGTGGCTGGAATTGAATCACCGCCTAGATGTCTGCAGGGCTACCAGAGGAGCCCATATCGAACTACGTTAAATAAAGTTATTCTTTTAGAGTTGTTCTTCAATTTGCCTTTTCTTCATCTCATTATCATGTTTCGTTGCAATAATATAGCTATTTCAAATCCCACCATGACTTTACGGACACTGTATATATATATATATATATATATATATGAAAATTATTTCACGAAAGTAACACGTGAAAGATATTTATGATGAATAAAACCACGAAGGAAGGGAAACACAGTGTTTCCTTTCCTTCATGGTTTTATTCATCATATATGTATATATACACGGTGAACCAAAAGTAGGTGGACAGTAGGTTGAATACGGTTTGTGTTATATTATATTATAACTATGGTGTTCATTATAACTATGGTGTTTGTGTTTTATTATATTAAATATTATAACTAAATTTATTTAAATTTTATTTTGTATTATAGTATACAAAAAAATTAAATATGTATTCTCAAAATAAACGTTATCATTTACTGTCCACCTACATTTGGTTCACCCTATATATATATATATATGGGATGAATTTCATTTCACAATTAAACACATGAAATGAATGAATGATGATTTCTTTGTGGGTTTGCATCATACATATACTGTATATATATGACTGTACTGTTGAATACACGAAAGATCTTGGAATTGCTTTTCCTTTTCTTTGTGGATATGCATCATATACTATATCTCTATATACAGGGTGTCCCACAAGTCCGGCATCATAGGAAAAATAATAAAAAAAGGCAAAACAAAAGCTTTTATTTACAGAACGTGCTCAATATGTGCACCATTGTTTTCAATACACAAATTCAGACGTGATACCCAGTCAGCAAGCACACGGTGAATGATGTCAGGAGTAATGGTGTTACATGCCCCAATAATGCGCTGCCGCAAATGTTCAACACTCCTAATTTTCTCTGAGTATACCAGCGCTTTCAAGTGGCCCCAGAGATAAAAATCTAGTGGCTTGAGATCCGGGCTTCTAGCTGGCCATTCCACAGGCCCTTGACGTCCTATCCAATGACCAGGGAATTGTTGGTACAGGTATTCCCTTACTTGGGTGCTGTAATGTGCAGGAGCGTCGTCTTGCTGGAACCATGTTGGGAAATTTCCTTCTTCGTTCAAGACACTGGGAAATGCTTCTTCCTTGAGCATACGTAGGTAGGTGCCTCCAGTGACATGTTCATCGAAAAAGAGGGCGCCTATGATGCGATCCTTCCAAATGCCACACCATACCATCACTCGAGATGCACCTTGTCCCTTTGAAGAGGTATAGCAGTGAGGGTTGTTTTGAGACCAGTAGCGGGTGTTCTGTCGATTTACCTCACCATTTCCATAAAAAACAGCCTCGTCACTGAACAGAATGGTGGACGGGAAATTGGCATCCCGAGCATATTGATCCGTAGCCCATTCACAAAATTCCATCCGCCGGTCGGGATTATCTTCGCTTAATTTCTGTAGGATCTGAAGTTTATATGGATGCCATTTGTGAGCCTGAATAATGCGATGGATGCTACTTTTCGACACTCCTGTCTCGGCGGACAATCGCCGAAGAGACTTATTGGGACTTCTGTTAAAATGAGCCAGGATAGCAGTCGCTGTATCATCGTCAGTGGACCTCCTTGAAGGTCCACTGCGTGGTTTATCTTCTATGGATCCTGTTTCCTTAAACTTTGCAACAAGTCTGCTAACACAACTCCGTGTTATTGGCTCCCGGTCTGGATGCAGTCTGTTAAATTCAGCAGCGGCCTCTCTTTGACTCCGATTTCCTATGAGTAGAATTATCTGGATTCGTTCTTCCTTGCTCACAGACATTATGGCCTGTACAAAAGAGAAAAATATGAATTATGGTTTGTAGAAATAGAAAAATATGAATTTCTCCTATGATGCCGGACTTATGGGACACCCTGTATATATATATATATATATATATATATATATATATATATATATATATATATATATAGGGTGTCCCATAAGTCCGGCATCATAGGAGAAATTAATATTTTTCTATTTCTACAAACCATAATTCATATTTTTCTCTTTTGTACAGGCCATAATGTCTGTGAGCAAGGAAGAACGAATCCAGATAATTCTACTCATAGGAAATCGGAGTCAAAGAGAGGCCGCTGCTGAATTTAACAGACTGCATCCAGACCGGGAGCCAATAACACGGAGTTGTGTTAGCAGATATATATATATATATATAATATATATATAATTATAAGAATTCATCAATAACACAAAATTCTTCCCTATCTATAACTACAAAATGTTATCACATTCTTTCCTCTTTTTTTATTTTCAAAAAGGTGTGTGTGTGTGTGTGTGTGTGTGTGTGTGTGTGTGTGCAGTAAATTTTGAGATTTTAATTTAATTTTTCTTTAATCTTTGCGGGATTTTAAATTTTGATGATTTTTTTGTAAAGATCAACAAAAAACTTTAATAAACTTGTCTAACTTTTGAAAACAATTTTCATTGAATATCGATGAATTCTTTAAAAATAAATAAATAATTACACACAAGCGTTTGGCTACCTTACAAAATCGCAACATTTACGAATTTCCAATTGAGGATGGCGACGTTTAACTTAATCAAAATAACCTAAATAACTTAACCTAATCTAACGTAACCTAACCTAACCTTCATTACATCCCCTTTTAATGATGTTCAACGATTTTCATTAAAAACAATCCTGAAACTATGGCGTCATTGCTTATGTCGCTGAACGCACGTTCGTGTCACGATGGGCTTTGTATGTATCCTAAAGATTGACTCGGTTCCGTAAGGTACCTAAGAACACCCACCCACACAATTCCACGTAGTTCCGATAAGTCTTAAGTTATCTTAAGTTTTCTTACTTCCATACCTTACCTTCTCATTAATTAACTGTTAATATAACCAAGCTTTTAGTAAGTGTTAAAAAATAACTAGAATTTATTTAAATGCAGTTAAAAGAAACCGTAAACGCAACTATTTTAACAGAGGAAAATCCGTTAAAAGCAAGGACGAATCGTGGGGAATTTCTAACAAAATCCTCCCATTTATAACTGAGGGTATAAAAATTACCCCAAGATTTTAGTCTAAGAAAAATATTAAACATTTTTATGCCAAATTTTAGATTTTGCTGATTTAGAAATAGATAGATAGATAAATAGATACTTAGATAGATAAGCCCCACGTAATACTAAATGAAAATTGGCAGAACTGTAAATCCATGAAAATGTACAGGGGGTGGGGGGGGTGACAAAAGTAAATAAACAACACGATACTTGTCCTCAAGAACAAATGGCAAAGTTCATCGAAGGATTGCCACACCGCGTGTCAGCTTTACATAATGCACACAGGAAAGAAACACGATTCTAAGTACATTGATTCAATAAATCTGTTATTATTTATTGACTTTCATAATCAAATAAAAACTACGGGAAAAAAAACGAAGCTGTCTATTTACTTTTGTCAACCCTCTGTATACGATGGGACCCTTCCTCGAGCGGCTGCACAGTATGGTCACGTGTTATAGCTTGGGAACCCAAAATATGTATGTAGTTTTTAATAAATTTACTCATCTCTGGGTTTCATTTCCACTTATTAGTACGTGCATCTTTCTTTCAATGTTGTTTTTTATCATTTCAGAGGAGAAAAGTCTACGGAAACTGCGACGAAACATTCAACTTAAAAACACTGAAAAGCCACGAAAAATTCCAACTTGGCCTTGGCATTCTAGAATGAGGGTGACCCTCCAGAGGATAAAGAGGCCCGCTTCTTTTTTCCTCATACTGCTTCTGATAGTGCATTTCCTCATGCTCATCCTGCTTCTGCTGATGGGAGTATCGGTGGGGTCTGCACCCCCTCCGGTTGAAGCCCAAGACCGCCAGATGACGCACGACAAGGCTCTCTACAAGGAACTTAGCGGTGTGTGTCTGTGAGTGAACGCTCAATGTCGGGACTTGGGGACAATTACTTTTATTGATTTAAAAGTTATTAATTATGCTATATAACTTGTTTTTCAATTAATATACCCTCATTATATTAATTGTTAATATATATATATATATATATATATATATATATATATACACTGTTTACAGCTTGGACGTAATAATAATAATAATAATGACCGGCAATTTTATTATTATTTCTGTAAATAAAATATTAATTTCTGAAGCACTATTTTAATTTTTGAATTAGAATTAATTTATTTTATAAACATTTGTTTAGAGAAGGAAAGAATCAAGAGATAATGAGTTAATTAAATGTATTAATAACATTTTAATTAGAACTTTAACATTTGTTTTCCAATACTGCTCCGAACCAATTACGTTATCAATCTTCAGCTGCGTATCAACAAAATAGGTCGACGAAATAGTGAATTTTGTGTATTTTTAAAAGGTAAATTTTTAATTTCGTAATTAACGATTGACTGATTTTCGATATATGATAATTAAAGGTCTTATGTTACTGATCGTATAGTTTTAATTAAGTCTAAATGTACGAACGGAAGCTAAACTTAGAAGATGTTTTGCTATTTTAAAAATTTTTACTTTTCGTTATTTTCTACCCAAACTTTTCATTTCTTATCGCGATTCTCCGAAAATTTATTTTGCATCATTAAATTTCCCGTCGACTGATACTCATTACAACTTTCTACATGAATTATCTCCAGTTTTGGAACGAGTAAAACCTGGACAGGCAATAGGTTAGGCCCTCTCAAAAGCTAATTTGTCACAAAACGTTAGGCCTGGTACTTAATTAAAGATTTTTTTTTCTCGACAAATACGCGAGGTTTTTACTTAAAGATGACGCTAATAACTAGGCTATAGAAGCGGTTTGCATAAAAACGATTACTAATTATTGACTTTCACGAATTACAGCTACGTAACTAAACTGGATTTTCTTTTCGCATCCAACTGATGCGCCTATTTAGACGATATTGTATATTTAGTAACTGCTTTCGTTCTTTTCGACAGCGTTAAGCCTTTTCCTGGAGAGAAATTACATTTGGGGAAGACCTAACCTACCGTTCGTTGTTTCAGATTTGACACGTTTTATTACTGGAAGCAATTCATGCACAAATTCGTAATTGGTATAAATCGACGGGAAATTTAATAAGGAAAAACATCTTTTTCAAGGACTTTCGATAAGAAATGAGTAGTTTAGGTAGGAAACAAAAGGTAATCTTATAGATGAAAAGGTAATCTTATAGTTTAACGTCGCAAATTAGGTAGGTGTACCTTTAAGTTGCGTTTAAACGTAAAAAATAAGTAAGGTAAGGTTTGGCTAATTTGGTACAACCTAGGATATATTCCCATGCTAGTTTGCGGAATTCGTCTGACGTAATAAATATAAACAGAAATGATTTAATCATTTGATAATTTGCGTTACTCGACAATATTTGGTCTAAATAAAATTAGTTTTATTGGGTTTTTTATTTCAATAATTAATTTGCAACGTTAAATTTCCTGCGCGAATTTACGTCGTTCAGCTACGAGATTACCGCTGAAAATTTATAGAGTTTTGGTCCGGAGTCGTACGATATAGTCTTCCTTTAATCTCATTTTCATCCCATTTTCTTTAAAAAAAAAAATTTTTTTTTCATTTCTTTTCTTTAAATCTGAACCACATTTTCTTTTTAAAATATTTTATTACAGTTTTCTTTCTCTTCGTCTTATTGATAAGCATTTATCTCGTTTTACCTTTCAGCACAACTTTTGAAGTCCTCCCCTTGTCAAGGAGTAAACCCGGGTCATCTTTCGTCATGGCAACCCGTGTTCATCGTTGTGATCACGGCCAATCCTTCGACTACGGATGTTCATAGTTTCGCGTTCCTACGCTGTTGCCTAGGTTAGTCCGACTGATATTAATTAACTAATTTATTTATTATTAAAATAATAAAGTCACAATCTTAGAAGCACAATCTTTCGAACTATTCTACTGTGAGAACTTCATGGGGTGTGAATGACGAAGGATTAATTAATTAATTAATATACGAGTATTTATTCATTTAATGCCTGAAAAAATTTGAAACGAAGCCACTTCGACGACGACTGTTTTTACTGTCCTAAATTTCAAACGTTCAAATAAAATTAACTGAAATTAAGTGAAAACGTGTAAAACGAGTTTCTTAATTAAACAATGCACTGAAAGAGATGCAAATTCTTTACATATAATATTTTATATATATATATATATATATATATATATATATATATATATATATATATATATATATATATATATATATATATATATTAATGAAATCGGTAGACAATTTAAAAACAAATCTAAACTATTTTATCTGAGATGAATCACTACATTTTGTAGGTTCGCTTTGCCAGCAATTTCTTTCTTTTACAGGTGGCTGTTATTGTTCGTCTAGCCGAGATGATAATCTAACTTTATATATATATATATATATATATATATATATATATATATATATATATATATAACGGGTGTGCCATAAAAAAGGTACATTTTAAAAAGGCTATAAAATTAACATTTGTCATTTAATTTTAATAAAACTTTTACACAATAAAACATATGTATTTATCTATAGGCAAACAAGTTTTCAGACTAAAATATCAAATAATTCAAATTCTATCAACATTTAACGAAAGAGTAAGATTTTTCTACTTAACATGCAAAAATTATTAAACTTTTTAATATTTTTTTTCTAAAATTAATTTTTAATGTAAAATGTACCGAAATTATTAAAAAAATTGTTCGAAATGCTTTCCTTCCATTTCAATAACTTTTTTTATTCTTGGTCAGAATTAATCTATGGCTCGATTTACTTGTTCCTGTGGAAGCTCTTCCCATTTTTGAATGATGATCTCGCGTAAATGAGCGACATCTTTTATCCCAGTCCTGTAGACTCGCTCTCCTAAGTTCTCCCATATTCCGGCCAAGAATAAAAAAAGTTATTGAAATGGAAGGAAAGCATTTCGAACAATTTTTTTAATAACTTCAGGTAAATTTTACGTTAAAAATTATTTTTATAAAAAAATATTAAAAAGGTTTAATAATTTTTGCATGTTAAGTAGAAAAATCTTACTCTTTCGTTAAATGTTGATAGAATTTGAATTATATGATATTTTAGTCTGAAAATTTGTTTGCATATAGATAAATACATGTTTTATTGTGAGAGGTTTTATTAAAATTAAATGAAAAATGTTGATTTTATAGCCTTTTTAAAATGTACCCCTTTTTTATGGCACACCCGTTATATATATATATATATATATATATATATATATATATATATATATATATATATATATATATATATATAATGTGTGTGTTTGTGTGTGTGTTATAGTCAATGTGGGAAACCAGTCATTTCACGTAATGTCTAAGAGCTTCAGGCATTTAGGTTAATTCGATTAAGCGATTAACGACTTCGTGAAGGTTAGGTTAAGTTAGGGTGATTAGGTTAGATTAGATTAGGTTGGTAATACATATTACCTATGTTTAAGGGTCACAGGTATTACGCGAAATGCCTGAAATTTTTAGGCATTACTTGAAACGACTGGTTTCACACATTGACTGTAATATATATATATATATATATATAATAATAATAATAATGATTAGTCAACTCTTCGTGTGCGCCGTTTGGTTTTTTACGATTTTAAAAATTACGTCTCCCTTCAACTGTGCCCTCGGGCATTTAAAATATATACCAAGTGCCAAGCAACTAAACAAATCGAATACCCTTTTATATAAGAGCGGTGGTCTTGTTGTGTACTCTCTTTCTCTTCTTTTTCTCTCCCCACAACAAAAACCGGTCCCTAAACCAGTGCGACATTTATACTTTATAGTCAAAGAGAAAAAATAAATAAAAGTGGATTTATTTTAAACCCGTTTTGTGACACACTAAAATTTATTCTCTAATTTATGGCAAAAAATAATTAAAAAGATTTATAAAAATGAAGAAATTGCTCACTAAAATTTGCTCACAATTATATTAATAAATTTATTTATTTATTTATTTATTTATTTATTTATTTATTTAATTATTATTATTATAAGGGATTATTTTAGGAAATACATCAAGTTGGCGGTCCCCGTTCGGTTAACGACATTTTCTCGACGAGACATTTAAGACAACTTTTGTAAATCTTTAGTTAAATTAGGTTAGATTAGGCTTAATTAGGTTTTAAGTTATGATTAGTTACGTTAAGTTACGCTTAGGTTCAGTTACGTTAGGTTAGGTTTAGTCAAGTTAGGTTGGGTTATGAGAATGTCAACAAAATGTTCATTTACGAAATGGGTAGAATTCTACCATGCCAACGTTTACCCGGAAATAAAATAAACCTTTTTAATAGCGAGGTGTTACAGGGTGTCCAAAAAAGGTCTGAAATAAACTAAAAATTCGAATCTCTAAAAATTTTTCACTTAAGCACAACGTTTATGTTAATTTTATATTTAATTTTAATTAATTATTTAATAATTTGTTTATTAAAACCTTGTTTAGCTTATCTTTAAACATCTACGGGAATATTGTTTAATACTACAGGCGGCAATTATTCCGTTTACATTTTGCAAAACAGATGTTAAATCAAACACTCGTTCTAATATATATTTTCGTTAATTTAAAATAAGCGAGATAAGCTCTTCAAACCGCTTGTAAAAATTAATTAATAATTGATTAAACTTTAATATATAATTAACACAAACATGATGAGTCTTACTAATCTGGTTAAAGTCAATTTGTTAGAGAGAGATTTTATTTTCTCTCTCTCTCTCTCTCTCTCTCTCTCTCTCTCTCTCTCTCTCTCTCTCTCTCTCTCTCTCTCATTTTATATATATATATATATATATATATATATATATATATATAATCTTATTAGTAACCTTAGTTTTGCTTTCTCCCGAACTGTTTATTATGATGAAGGTTAAACTTGTTGCCCCACCTTAGACCTACAGTTTAAAGTAAAATCGAACCACGACCCATCACAGGTGGTTAGAAATTACAAAATCTTCGCGATCTCGCGACCTCACGACCTCCCGATCAGCAGCCCAGCGTCTTAACTCCTACACTGCACAGGGTACCCATTTATCCATTAACCAATTTTTTTTGTATGGAAGGAAGAACAGCTGGTTGAGCTGAAACCCTTTCATCGACGGTAATCGAACTCGTAGTTAACGATGTTAACCAATATATACATATATACACACACACACACACACACAGATATATATACGTTCTTCAAATATGACATTCTTTACATTTTTTAAATATTATTCATCTTTCATAATAATTTTGTATAAAAAATGTGCATTTAAAAAAATTATACCTTAAAAAAAAAGTAACCTTTGATGTCCAAGAAAATGAATTCAACATTAAAATACAAAAAAAAGACAATAACTTTTTTCTTCATCTGAATATGAGAATTTATTTTTTAGAAAGATAAAATAATGCTCTGAATTACCTTCATTTTTCCCTTACCTTCATTTTCCTTTTCAACTTTTAGATATAACATCAAAATAGCGCAAATAATTGAAATGCAACAGTACGAGTGTGTGTGTGTGTGTGTGTGTGTGTGTGTGTGTGTGTGTGAGTGTGTGTGTGTGTGTGTATATATATGAAAATGAAAAGGTTTATTGGCAGACTATAGTCCATATGACAAATATTATTAATACAATATCAGTTCACATACTAAGGATAGAAATATATAGAGTTGATTAGAAATAATACAGTAATGTCAAAGTTAAGTGGAGCTACAGACAGACGTTTTCGTACCAAGAATTCCATAGCTTAGAGGATAAACGGCAGGACTCATGGATACCTTGGATAATCGTGTTGGTTGATTTTTTAATTCTTTGCATTAGACTGTATTGAGCACGTCTTGTTACCTCCGGGAAACTCGGGACATTGCGGGTAGCAAATATTTGCGAAGCTGAGCATCTCGGGGGTAATTTATGTAAGAGTCTAAAAGACCCGTTGTACATCAAATTTTGGGTTCTGCCAGAACCTTTTTTATAATTTACCCAGAGTTACTGTCCGTATATATTACTGCAGAAAGTACGAAAGAGAGTGTCTTTAGCTTCACTTGTACAGAACCGAAAGTTCCTTGTAGTCATATTTGCTTTAGCGCAAAGGCTTCGAAATTCTTTTCTTACATCTGAGTCATCACTCAAGGAGCTGGTAATAGTTTGATCCAAATACTTAAACTCCTGTACTTCCTCAATTACTTCACCTTTCATTTTAAACTTAATATCAGCTGGCTGATTACAGCTTTTAGGATATGATAATAAAAACCCACTCTAATAGACAGAGTTTATTTCCACAACAGTTTCGATGCCCACTGGCAACCAAAAGTTGTCCCCCACATTTGCTGGACCCGGAAAATTCAAAGATTTGGAACATTTTTAAGGATTTCAAATATCCTGAGTGGTTTATCAGAAAGGCGTATTTTAAAGCCAGAAAATCTTTTTATGCACATCGGGAACCTTCAGTTAACCAAAAACAGTATGTGAGTTTGCCTTACATTGCCGGCTTAGAAAGAGTAAAACCGTTGACGAAAGATTTTAAGTTTGCTTTGGCGTTCAAATATTCGTCTACCGTGAAAAGTAAATTGGTTAGGAATAACGTTGCAAAACAGGAAGAAGCCTGTGTCTACAGCATTCCCTGTAAAAGTTGTGATTTAGTATACGTAGGAGAAACTGGAAGAAATATTGAAACCCGTATTAAAGAACACAAATATGCCTTCAGAAGTTGCAATACTAATAATGCCATTTTTTATCACGCCAGCCAAAATAATCATGCTATAGATTGGGAATCAAGTAAGGTACTTTATAAATGCAATAATTATGTCAAAAGAAAAATAATAGAATCTGTATGTATAGAAAAAGAAGATAATTTTAATTTGTGCGAAGGTACTTATAAGTTGGACCCTTTAATGAGATTCTTGGTCAAAAAATCCCTTACGGCGTCGGGTGAACGGGTTCTAAGTTCTAACCTAAGTGTGAATTTCTTAAATGTCTCTGGATTGTTTCCTTACTCGCTTTTGGTTCATTCGGTTTTTTCTTTTCGGTAAAATGTAAATGGAATAATAAACGTAAATGTAATAATGGAAGTAATAATTGTGGAAATAAATATAAATGCAATAAATGTAATAATAAAGGTAATAAAATAAATGTAATAATTAGTGTAAAGGTAATAATAATAAAAATTTTAAAAAACGTAAATGCAATAATAAATGCAGTAATTGTGTCAAAATAATAGAATCTGTATGTGTAGAACAAGAAGAAAGTTTTAATTTGTGCCAATGTACTTATAAGCGGGACCCTTTAATAAAAAAAATGCCCTTATGGGGTCGGGGGAACGGGATCTAGCCTAGGTGCGAATTTCTTAATGGTCTCTGGATTGTTTCCTTCTCGCCTTTTTCATTCGTTTTTCGGTTTAAAATTTATGTATAATAAACAACAATGTAATAATCAATGTAATAATAAATTTGTAATTTCTGTAATAAATAATAATGCAATATTAAATGTAATAAATTTAATAATAAATGTAATAATTATGTAAAAAAATAATCGAATCTGTATGTATAGAAGAAGAAGATAGTTTTAAATTTGTGCGAATGTACTTATAAGCGGGTCCCTTTTATTTATATATATATATATAAAAAAAAAAAAAAATGCCCTTCCGTGTGGGGAGAACGGGATCTAACCTAGGTGCGAATTTCTTAATGGTCCCTGGACTGTTTTCCCTCTTGTTTTTGGTTCATTCGTTTTTCTGTATCCACCCGAAGAGGATGCCAGTGGGCATCGAAACTGTTGTAGAAATAAACTATCTCTATCTCTATTAGAGTGGGTTTTTATTATCATAGTTTGACCTTCACGTAGAAAAAAGTGAAATTTTTTAGCTTTTAGGATGAAAATGCATAACCTTAGTTTCTGCAAGATTAAAAAGAATATCATGTTTCTGCGAATACACTTCGCAGACTTTTAGTAGCCGATCCAGACCTTAAACAAAAGGACTTCTTAACACCATATCATTGGCATAAACTAAGTTATTTATCCTTGTGTTATCTATATAACATCCCACTGTTGCCTCATTAAGTGAAGCAATTAATATATATATATATATATATATATATATATATATATATATATATATAGAGAGAGAGAGAGAGAGAGAAGAGAGAGAGAGAGAGGAGAGAGAGAGAGTTGGCAAAGATAAGTAGACATCTTGGCCCGCAGGGCCGTAACTAGGGTTTAGAAATTAGTGAGGTCCAGATTTTTTTCGAGCGCGGCGGGACGAGCAAAATTCAGACCAAAATGACATCTACAAACACAACCCAAGCTATACACTAAACACAAAACACAAAACGCTCGACGCTCCCTCTTTTCAAAAGAAAAGCGGTAATATGCGTTTCATACACGGAGAACGGTTCAGTCTCTTTTTTTTTTTTTAGGAAATAATTACCGAGGTCCGGACCTCGGTGACCTCATAGGTAGTTACGGCCATGATCTTGGTTTTTTTTTTCCATTGTTTTTAATTTCATAATAAACGTCAATAAATAATGCCAGATTTAAGCGATGTATTTAGGGATTTTTTTGCTTTCCCTTTTCCATTATGTAAAACTGATACAAGGTTTAACATTTCATAGATGAACTTTCCCATTTGTTCTTGAGGACAATTATTTGGCGTCTATTTACTTTCGTCTACCCTGTTTATATATATATATATATATATATATATATATATATATATATATATATATATTAGTGGTGGACCGGATGTCAGTTTTTCAACATCTGCGGATGCGGATGCGGATGCGGAATTTGGTAATTATTCGTTTTTACACCCAGTCTGTTTTTATGATGAGAACAAACCTTTCTGGTCAATTTTGAGGTGTTTTGCACGAATCTGCCATCCGTTTCCTGTGCAAATGTGTAGTTTTCGAGATATCGTCATCTCGAAAACTACGCATTTGCACAGGAAATGGATGGCAGTTTCGTACAAAACACCTCAAAATTAACCAGAAAAGTTTGCTCTCACCATTTTCATTTAAACTAACGAAAATATCGCGACTTAACCTAACCAATCATCAAGGGTGTACAGGTGACCTAACCGGGCATTCAATTAACTTAACCAGCCCTTCAGTTGACCTAACCGGGCCTTCAGTTAACTTAACCGGGCATTCAATTAACCTAACGGGGCATTCAATTAACCTAACAGGTTAATATTGGTTATTTCACCTCGATATCTTCTGATCTTTTCGTATTAGGCACTCACTGTCACATTTCGGGCAAGTTAATGATGAGAGAATAACGCCGTAATTGATAAAAACATCCAATCCTTTGTCTTCATCTAGGGCACATAACGAATCAAGTTCTCAAAGTCAAAATCACGCGAATGGCACGTCATAATTCTATCACAAACACCACCAAACTGAATCCAATTAGAAAAAAAAAATAGCCAGAACAAAACCCAACCAACTAATTAAGTCGCAGAGTAGCGAAAAAATAGCCCAATCAGGAAAAATATTTTATGAAAAAAGTACATTATAGCCAAAACAGGAAATATATTTTATTAAAAGAGTACATTTGAACAAATTTGCACAACATAAGATATATATTTTCTTTGTCAATTTTGAATGGCAATTCAATATATTGTACTTTTTTAATCGCGCGTGAGCGGGTTAAAAGACGAATATTAACCCGGATTTTTTATTTCAATATCCGCGAATGCGGATATTTAGTTAATCTATCAATATAATATAGAATTATGAATATATGACGTAATTTTTCAAATTCCGTGATATTATTATTATGGCAGGCAATGCATAAGATTTAAAATTAATATTAATGTTTTCATTATGATAAAAATAACTTTTTCAAGAGTTTCAGCCACAGAAAATTCAATGAAACAAGTTTCATGCAATTTTCTGTGTTACCAGGTATTTATATTTTGAGGTTTATATATTTTTGTTCATTAATAATTATTACTTTACATGAAATGTGCATGGCTGGGCCTTATAAGCTACTTTATAAGCTAATTTAATTGTAAATTGCATAATTTATTAGAGGTAATATCCGCATAACATCCGCAGTCAGGAGTGCGGATGTGGATGTTAAAAATGATGCGGATATCCGGTCCACCACTAATATATATATATATATATATATATATATATATATATATACACAGTATATGATACAAACAGACCGTGCATGGAACAAGGAACTCTTCTTGGAAAATTAAATTAAAAACCCGCAAGAAAATATAAAATAAGATCCGAATAACGTTTTCAGCCCATATAATGGGGCCCTTTTTCATTTCGGAAGAAAACAGAACAAGTTAAGTGGCCGTTGGTCGGACTAAAACTGAATCAAAAAACTATAAAACACGAGTGATTTTTAGAGGAGTGATTTTGAATCTGTTTTTGAGACCCGTTAATTTTGGAGGAAGAATTTTTTTTTACATTAATAACACTTTTACAAATTTGGGTTATATTGCAGATTTTATTAATAAAGCTCACTATGGCGCTCGGAAGACGTTCTATAATTATCATGAATAAAATACCTTCTAAAGGGAAAATATTCTCAAGCTTCTTGCTCCAATTAAGGCAGAAATTAATGACTTTTTACCTAAAGAAGCAAATGTAGTCATTGAAAATAACAATACAATTAAAATTATTTAATTCGGCTGTAAATTGCTAAAAGTATTAAATCCCACGATGCCATAGTTTATGCAAGTCCTTGTAATGATTGTCCTAAAAAATATATTGGAGAAAGTATCGACATTCACAGGCGGATTTACCAACATGAGTACTCTCTACGTACAGATCAAGTTGACAGTCCAGCATTTAATCACTTTCAATCTGCGTAACCTAATATTAACTTTAATGATTATAAATTACTTGTTTATGTTAATGGTAATGATAATGGAAAAATAGTAGAATCCTTCTTCATTAAAAACACTGATAATAATTTTAATGGTAATACAGTATATTTTGACTTGACGATTTTACGCCTAATATTTTAAAGTTTGTTCCTTGTCTGAAGGGTAACAACTTGCGATGTACCGATTCCAAAATTTAGCCGATGCTGATTATATGCCTATAGTTAAAAAAAATCAATTACCTTCATAAATTTTACTAATTTAATATGAAAATTTTCAATTTTCATATTTTTACATTTCAAATTTGTTTAAATGCTTTTTCTTAGCTTACTCCACAATATACGGCACCAGAATTTGTTACTCATATACCGTAGCTAAAATGATAGATAGATAGTTTTATTACTCAGTAAAAGGATAAAATAATTTTATTTTAGTTTCATAAATTGAATACCAATATTTAAAATAATTGTTTTTACTTATGTTGAAGATATTTTCTTTCTTCAACAATGCAAACAACAACAAAATTTTTCAGTAAAATTTCAAGTCCCTGGTGGCCAATTTGAATAAAAAAAATGGATATATAATTTGGGTCTATAAAATTATTAAACTACTTAAAATAGAGTCAACATAATACGATGGTTTAATATATAAAGTACAACTTAATATAGAATTATTATTAATATAGAATAGGAGATTACAATAGTTTATAATATTTAGAGATTAGCTAGTTAGATAAAATATAAATTTATGGGCAACTTAACCTCTTTTGGATCATTGGGTCGAATATGTACCGTTTCCCATACACGCACTCATAACCCTACAAAAACTTCGATCGTTAAGAGGTGAACTTATGAAGCTTTGCCTTTTTCGTGAATGTAAAATATTTTTATATAATTACACTTTGAAATGAGTATAAATTAACATAAATAGTGTTTTTTTGTATGTTCAATTTTCTATAAATATAGATTTTGTTTTGTAATGAATTTTTTTAAATTTCAAAGAATCGGTAAGAGAATCGGCTAAATTTTGCCGATGATAATGCCGATGCCCTCAAATGGCCGATTCTGCCGATGCCGATTAATCGGTACACCACTAGTAACAACCAGCCACCTTAGTTTGTTGGGTGACTTTTTAAAATTTTTATAGTTTTTATAGTTAGGGCCTATTTGATTCCGTTTTAGTCCCACCAGCTACCACTTAAGTTGTCCTGTTTTCTACCGAATTGAAAAAGGGCCCCATTATATGTGCTGAAAACGTTATTCGGATCTTATTTTATATTTTCTTGCGGGTTTTTAATGTTTCTAAAAATTTACTGAGTTATTGCAATTTTATACATATATATATATATACAGGGTGGTTAAAAAGAGTGACCCCTCAGAGGTAAATTGTCATATTAAAAAAAGTAAGGGGACTAGAACTCTAAAACTTCATAGATGCTTACCTTAGCATGTTGTTCGTCGCTACCCCGACTTATGAACGCAGGACAAATGAGCGCCAAGACAATTAAGCGCAAGACAAATGAGCGCAAAACAATAACCTAACCTAACTACATTATTTTAACATCCTTAATAAATATTGTTTTTTTAACATCCTTAATAAATATTTGTTGAAGCTTATTTTGTTTCTTTTATCCAGTTTTTGTTTGTTTGCTCTCGCTCAATTGTTTTGCGCTCTTTTGTTTTTGCGCAAAACAATAACCTAACCTAACTTAACCTAACCTTTTATCCAGTTTTTATTTGCTTGCTCTCGCTCAATTGTTTTTGCGCAAAACAATAACCTAACCTAACTACATTATTTTTAACATCCTTAATAAATATTTGTTCAGGCTTATTTTGTTTCTTTTATCCAGTTTTTATTTGCTTGCTGTCGCTCAATTGTTTTGCGCTCTTTTGTTTTTGCGGTCAATTGTCTTGGCGCTCTTTTGTCTTGCGCTCTTTTGTCTTGCGCTTAATTGTTTTGGCGCTCAATTGTCGGCGCTCACTTGTCAGCGCTCATTTGTCCTGCGCCCAATTGTCGTGTCACGGTTGTTCGTCTTAACTGAGAAGATGGTCGATGTGTCCCGCTTCCTGCTCAACGCAGACCTCCAAACGTGGACGCCATCTTTCACTCTAACTGATATTCGAGGAATTAGTGGTGAAAGATATACTTTCCAACAAGATGGAGCCCATGCTCACAGAGCACGCCAAACTGTCACATTCCTTGAGGACGAAACACCGGATTTTATCGAACCCAATATGTGGCCGGCTAGTAGCCCCGATGTTTCACCACTAGATTATGGTGTTTGGGAAGCCCTAAGTCCAAAGTTCACATCCCTGGTACCAATATAAGAGACATAGATGAACTACGCGAAAGAATTCTGCTCGGCTGGGAGGTGTCTCAACGATATGTAAACAGGTGTATTGATCAGTGGCGTCCACGTTTGGAGGCCTGCGTTGAGCAGGAAGGGGGACACATCGAGCAACTTCTCAATTAAGACGAACAACATGCTAAGGTAAGCATTTATGAAGTTTGGGAGCTCTAGTCCCCTTACTTTTTTTAATGACAGTTTATCTCTAAGAGGTCACTTTTTTTACCCACCCTATATATATATATATATATATATATATATAATAACCAGAACGTGCATATATTCCTGTTTCGTACATTTGCTGCTCGTCGTATATTACAATTTTTCAGTGAGTTCGTGATATGATAAGTAGACTGTGATCAAATAAACGTAAATAAACAAGAGATTAACAGTGCACTAACAGGGAGGGATACCATTAATTACAGACTAAACAAAAAGAGCCATGTGCGTTTCAGTTTCACGTCCTGTAGACATCGTAAAAGATATCCATTTGTCTTCTCAATCTGCATAAACTGGCTATGCAACAGACGTGCTGTTCGATCACCCCCCCCCCCCCCACCAAAAAAAGCAACCGTAAAAGCGGCGAAGAGATGACAAATACAGACCCGCAGCATCGTGGAAATCTGTTCTTGAACGAGTTTCATTTCAATCATTTCGCGTCAAGTGGACGAATGGAGGAAAGAAGAATCTAATCAAGCATTTCAAGGATCTGTTATCTGGCCGAAGCTCAACGTAGTGCGTGGTTTCAGTGTCATGATATATGTATGGGGGAAAAGTTTGGGATGCTGGAAAGCTTGACTTGGTACTTTTTGAGAGAAATGCCAGTTCTTCTTTCTGTACGTATCCACCGTATTCTTGGAAGTCATCTCCTCTCATACGTGCAGTTATATGTACATACGAGTACATACACTGCGAGAGAATTGTGCCACATATCACAATTCCAAAGTAACACTCACTGGAAGAGAGAACGGGGGCTCTTTTCTGAATGGGGTTTTCAACCCATGTCACGAACCTTACTGTAAACGCCTAAAACATGATCATTTGAGAAAACAAAGACCTCCTACCGCATCGATAGCATCTCCAAAGGGAACTTTAACTAATTTTTGAAAAAAGCTTTACCATACACTGATAAAAATTTATATTACCTCTTTGCTAAGACGATTCCTTACGCTCCACCAGAGCAAAACCTTCTCAGTAGCAATTTTTCTTTTTTCATTACACCTTTAGTGTGTGTGTGTGTGTGTGTGTGTGTGTGTGTGTGTGATACATTTTGACTGCGATGCACCTGATTCATATTATTATTGTAATTCGTCTCAGTTAGAGACCCCTTCAGTGGGATACATATAACTATTTGAAACTAATCGGGATCTTTCTAGTTCTCAAAATTAGGAAACAGATATTTTGAGTGTCATTACTCCATACACGCAGTATATATACCAGTAGTTACCTCCCCAGGTGCCGCGTGAAGAGGGAGTTCAACAAGTCATAATAATATTTCAACAAATATTAAAAAAAAAAGCACACAGAAAAAATTATCAGGAAACTCTGCCAAGAAAATAAGGGTAATATTATCACATTAAAGGTAATCTCATATCTAGATGGCTTCACTTTCATTATCGGGGAGAGGAGGGATGGATGGGGTCTGATTCGACGGGGTACCTCAAGCAATTTTGGAACCGTTTAGGGTGCCGCGGCTTGACAAAAAGGTTGGGAATTGTGCCACATATCACAATTCCAAAATACAAAGATGAATATGACACTAAGTAACCCTTAAGGAAAAAGTTAAGACAGAAAGAAGGATATACACACTTACGTACCGACATAACACATAATATACAGATAACAAACCAACCAGATATCCCACAACCCATTTGTATGTTACAAAACCCATAAAATCGTATCCCTCCTTCCTCTCGTCGGCGAACCGAAAATTCTATTAAACCAACACAAAACCTCCCACTGTCTAAACCTATCAAACTTTTTCCGTGTGAGTTGGAGATGTTATCTGCGATGGGAAGAGGAATCAAGTTGTGACATCACAGGTGTCCTTACCTTTTATCTTGTTTTTGATGTTACAGGAAAATAAGGAAACTCGTGACCTCCTTTCCCCACTGACCACTTTAAGGTCATTTGATTGACACCGAAGATAGTTTAAAATAATTAGCAGAATATACAGGGTGATTCAAAATAATGTAGACACATTTTGAAATTATTTATTTTGGATACTGACTGCACTTAATAAACAAAAACTTTACTATATACATAAGTAAGGATGTGAAAACAACGTTTAATAGTCATTTTATGTTAAATGTTCAAAATTTTCATCATGCGTACATGCGGCGCAACGTCCCAAAGCAGGTCGGCACACAGTAGTGTTCATATTAGTTGAGATTTTGGTGTAATGGTTATCATTAGGGCAGTCAAAAGTTGACCGAAAAAATTAAGAAAGTTGACCTTACGAATTGAAAAAATTGACTTATAAAGTTGCCTTTACTTTCAATAATAAAAACGATACTTTAATTACTTATTCTTGCTCTTCTACATCAGTTGACCGATTGTGGTAAATTATGAAGTATTTGCCGACATTTTCTGGCAAAAAATTGCGATCCTTACTTAATAATTTATTAAGCATGGAGAAAGATCTCTCTACAGCGGCAGTTGTTGGTTGACATTGCAAAAGCTGACCATAAACTGTTGGTGAGATTTCAGGTCTACTGACGTTAATTATTTCACAAATACCATTTGTCTTGAGTCTTGTTTCAATGTATTGTTTGACTGAACACATCTTCGCCATGGTTGATAGAAGAAATGGTTTCATATGCCTCTCTAATGGTGCAATCAGATGCTTCCATCCTAGTCACTAAGCTAGCAATCAAACTATAATTCATTTTGATTGACATTAGTTGCTTTGGCAGTTTTTCATTAGCAACACTCTCTTTAGCCTTCTGAACAATGATTCCTTCATCTTCAAAATTTTCCACAATTGTCTTCACATTTGGAAAATTGTCTGCATAATAAAAAGCAGCGTTCAGCCAGCTTGCCCAACGTGTTACAATCGGTTCTGGAGGAGTTCCTATTTCAGCAAACAATTCCTTCCTTCTTTTGTTTTTAAGAGTAGAAGCCTTGACACATGCAATTAAACTGTCAACATCACTATAAAATGCTCTTATTTGCATCGCACAATTATGTAACAGATGCGCAAGACACGTTACATGGAAAAGTCTTGGAAAAAGTTGCTTGAGTGTCGCTCCAGCTGACACCATGTAACGAGCTGCATCAGACAGAAGTAAACAGAAATTTTCTCTTGGTATCTCGAATTCTTTTACAGTATCGTCAATCTTGTGTATGACAGTTCGTGCATTAACATTTCCTAGAAGAACATCGCACCTGATTAAATGTTTTCTTGGGAACATCAATAGATCCAGCAAGTATGTTCAAATATTTTGAGCCCCTTACTTCACTTTCATCAACAATTAGGAAAACTAATTTACCCTGTAGCAAATGTTTTATTCTACTTAACTCGCTTTCTGCCTGTTTCATTACTATTGATCTGCAAGTTGACACGCAAGGCACTGCTACACCTAATTCAGAGAACAATTGTTTCACATGAGGGTTGCTCAACTTATGAAGAGGTATGTTGGCTGACAGAAATGTAGTCACAAGTTTTTCCGAAAAATCTGAAGACTTGTACTTTAAAAGGGTTTGCGTCTTTTCATTTCCCACATTTTGGTCTATACCACGCTGATGCTTTTGGGTAGAGCGATGTTTATCCACAAAAAAGGATTTGTCATGCTTGACCACAACACAACAAATCTGACAGTATAGCCAGTTAACCAAAAAGATGCCAATTTTTAGTTATTTTAATTATTTATTCCAAAAAATTGACTTTATTTACCTCATTGCTATTTTTTGACCTAACAGGTAAAAGTTGACTTTTGGTTGACCTATTAACTTTGGTAATATACCCCTTACAGGTGTTTTTATTGCATTTTCAGTCGTTTCAGCGAAAAGTGCCCCATAGGAAACAATTTGACTTTATTGACTTTTGACCGCCCTAGTTATCATATCTGACCGGCAATCGGAAGATCCCGGGTTCGATTCCCGGGTGGTTACCTCATTTTTTCATTTGTTTCGTTCTTTCGCTCTCATCTTGCGCGGGTAATTCTCCTATACAAAGCGTCGTTCTTTACGTTAATTATACTGCGTGTTTGCAGTTATAATGTATGTATATATATATATATATATATATATATATATATCCTACTTTATTGGCGGAATACGTTGAAAATGACTGAAACAATGATAGAAATCGATAGATTATTGAGATCATTATTATGATAATATTTCCCATAAATCGGATAACGATTTCATTTATAATGAAATTAGGTAAATTAAATAAGATGAAATTCGTTTCCTTATTTCTTTTACCTCTTCACATTCGTCAGTGCGTTGTAGCGTTATATATATATATATATATATATATATATATATATATATATATATATATATATATATATATATATATATGCACTAAAATCACAGAATAACACGTGATCTTTTAATAAGCAAACAACCACAGGGAAAAGGAAAAGGAAACACGAAGTCCGAGCGCTTTCGTGATATATTCACATCTTCAAGGAGAAACAGAAAATATTTTGTTTCTCCTTGAAGATGTGAATATATCACGAAAGCGCTCGGACTTCGTGTTTCCTTTTCCTTTTCCCTGTGGTTGTTTGCTTATTAATATATATATATATATATATTATTTTTATTTCAATAATTTGCGACGTTAAACTCCAAGATTATCATATATATATATATATATATATATATATATATATATATATATATATATATATATATATACAGGGCGTCCCAAAAAAATGTATACACACTTTAAATAATTATAAAGGCAGTGTTTATTAAAATACATTTCATTTTCAAAATGTAATAGAATCTACAGACATTATTTAATTGTTTTGTCAACGCCTGTTTTCAAACTGACGTCCGTTCTGGTCCAGGCACTGCTGATAACGCGAAGCAATGGAATCGCAAACATCACGAAACATTTCGTTTGGTATTTGTGTGCATTCTCGTTCAATGGCTGCTCTCAATTCAGCGACTGTTGCAGGTTTTATAGCGTAGACTTTGTCTTTTAAGTATCCCCATAAAAAAAAGTCTAGTGGTCTGAGGTCTGGTGAACGCGGAGGGTATTCTACGAAACCCCTTCGTCCAATCCACATCCACATCGTGCCAAGTACCACTCGCAATACTCCACTCTTCGGTCCGGATCATCATCATCTTCATTAATGGCATGGACTAATCTTGGAATGTAACTTTTCCATTGACAGCGCTTCAAAATGCGTTGGACAGACGATTCTGAAATTCCTACCTCACGACTCGCTTGCCGCACAGATTTTCTTGGACTTTGGTGATACGTTTCCAGTACTCTTTCTTGCTTTGTGGGGCTTGTCGATGTCCGTGGTCTTCCGGAACGCTTCTTGTGGACATTCTGAACAGTTCCATCGGCTTCAAACTTATCTCTAATTCGAGTGATGGTAAGTCGCGTTGGTGGATCTGTTTGAAACTCCCTCCTAAACTGTCTTTGCACTTCAACTGCGTTTTCACACTTCCAGTAGCATTTTAGAATGAATTTCCTTTGTTCAAAGCTTAGTCTGACTGCCATTATTAATTCTAATGGGTTTAACTTGGAAAGAAAGAAACATCAATTGAGCTATCAGCTGTTAAAGTGTGTATACATTTTTTGTTGGGACGCCCTGTATATATATATATATATATATATATATATATATATATATATATACACACACACACACACACACACATATATATATCACACACAGGGTGTTTCACAACCGGTCTGCCATACTTTGTGGGGTGATATCGATGATATCGAGTAAAAAAGTGAATACAACATAGGTGCTATTTCCAACCGTTGCGGAGCTACGGACGTTTTAAGATGTGCAAACAACAAATCCCTACTTATGTGTAATTCGATAAATGGCAGCACTGGTGGTAGTTTCGGTTAACGAAGTTACCACTACTAATCCTCAGTTTTTTCTTTCAGTTGGTTCTGATCTGTGGTACGACACTCTGTGTTGCGCTAAAACTCGTGGTCCGCCGATAATCCCCACGGTATCGTTGAAGGAAACTTTCAACATCGATTCTCGGTAAATGTTTGGTGCGGTGTAATTGGAGATCCGCTGATTGGATCGTTCGTTTTGGAACAACGATTAACTGCTGATATTTGTCTGAACTTCCTGAAGAACGAATTGCCACTTTTGATGGAAGACGTGCCCTTGGAGAGAAGACGCAGGATGTTCTTTCAGCACGATGGGGGCGCCACCACGTTTTGGTCGTCATGTTATGGATTACTTGAATCAGCGGTACGGGAATCGTTGGACTGGTCGTGCTGGTCCAACATCGTGACCCCCGAGATCTCCGGACCTAACCCCGTTAGATTTCTTCTTATGGGGCCTTATGAAAGAGTTGGTCTACAAAACTCAAGTACAAACGAAAGAGAAACTCTTGCGTCGGATTATGGATGCTGCTGCTTACATATGAGAACACCCCGAAATGGTTCAATAGGCAGTTGACTCTCGTTTGGAACGAGCTAGGCTGTGCATTGAAAACCGAGGCGGACATTTTGAACATTTATAAGGTGCATCTCATAAAATGTAGCAATAAATACATCAGATTAATACTCTCGTTTATTTTTTCTGTGCACCTTGAAACGTCCGTAGTTCCGCAACGGTTGGAAATAACACCGATGTTGTATTAATTTTTTCACTCGATATCACCCCACAAATCACCCCCCCCCCCAAAAACATGGCAGACCGGTTGTGAAACACCCTGTATATATATTATATTATATAGGATTTTTCCAGTTTCAAACCTCCCCTCCCCGTATAAAACCGCTTTTGAATGCCCTTGTATAAAACCGATCGTTAACGCAGTTTTGAAAACGGCGTCTGACAGTGATGTGCGTTGTAAACAGAGAGCTGTTGTCGAGTTCTTAACCACAGAGAAGGAAACATTTGGAAATATTCACAAACGTCTACAAAACGTTTACGGAGATGCTGTTGTTGATCGAAGTACAGTTGGACGCTGGTCTAAACGTGTGAGATCATCGAAGAGAGGGAGAGCCAGCATCGATGATGAACCAAGCAGCGGTCGCCCGGCATCGGCTGACATATCTCACACTGTGCAACGTGCTAACAGCATCATTCGATCAAATCGGCACGTCACATACAAGGAGCTATCACTGGAGCTAGGAATTAGTGAAAGAAGTGTGAATACGACAATTCAGCAACTGGGATACTCAAAAGTGTGTTCACGGTTTGTTCCTCGCGATCTGACTGAGGATCACAAAGCCCAAAGAAAAGAAATTGCTTCCGAGTCGTTGGTTCGATACGAGACAGAAGGGGATGACTTCCTTTCACGAATTTTGACTGGGGATGAGACTTGGGTACACCACTTTGAACCTGAAACAAAACGCCAATCCATGGAGTGGCATCACGCAGACTCCCCACTCAAGAAAAAGTTCAAAATGGCTCCCTTTGCAGGAAAGGTTATGGCCACCATCTTCTAGGACATGAAAGGGGTGATTCTGGTGGACATTATGAAGAAAGGACAAACAATCAACTCAGAGGCATATATTGCTACCCTACAGAGACTCCAGAGACGTATAAAGCGAGATCCACCGGAGAGAAAACTGGAAGACGTCCTTCTTTTGCACGATAACGCAAGACCACACAACAGTTTGCAAACAAGAGAGGCCTCACAAAAATGCGTTTGACTGTGTTACCCCAACCTCCATACAGCCCGGATCTGGAACCTTCAAACTTCCATTTGTTTTGGCCAATGAAGGGTGCTATTCGAGGAAGAATAAGAGTTTCAGAGTGACGATGAGGTTGTTGAGGAGGTTAAGAGGTGGCTCCAGTGGAACGCAGCGGACTTTTACCAGCAAGGAATGAAGGCCCTTGTTTCGAGGTGGAGGAAAGCCGTAGAAAAGGATGAAGACTAAGTGAAAAAATAAAAATTTGTAAAAAAAAGGTATGTAACTACTTGTGTACAAAATTTCTGGAACTTACAAGGAAAATTAGAAAGAAAAAAAAAGGTGGGGCAAAATATACTGAGTGGCCCTCGTATAACTGCATTATTTTATCTGAAAATATTTAAGCGTGAACGTTTCGGACTTCAGTCCACCCTTAAAATTAAAATCGTTTTAGAAATTGAGTTATAATTTGTATTAGAAACGGATAAATTATATAAAATAGTGAAGTTTTAAGAGTTAACAAAACATTATTTTCTAACATGGTTCAAAAATTGAAATTTCAGCCATGACCAAAATATTTTCACGGAACTCCTGAAAACCTCTCGAGGAATGTCCCAGGGTTCCGCGGAACATAGTTTGAAAACCACTGATGTACGAGGTCTCTGAATATTGAAATTTGTATTTTGAGTAGATAGTACAGTTAAATAGTATTGGTGTAGCATAGGCGTCGGAACCGGGGGAGGGGGCTCAGGGGGACTCATGGTTACCATCGCTGACTACGAATCCATCGGTTCCGTGTTCGATTTCCACTGCGGGCAGGCGGCGCGCAGCTCACCCACCCGTTCATCCTTCCATACCGGAAAAAAAATGGTTGGTAGATAAATGGATATCCTGGGTAGCCTAGTGGTTAAGACGTTCGACTGTTGATCGGGAGATCGTGAGACTCATGAGTCCGGGCGAGGACTCTGTAATTTCCGACTTCCCTGGTGGGTCGTAGTTTGGATTCCACGTTATGTTGTAGATCTAAAGTGGGGGAACAAGTTTGACCTTCGTCAGAATGAACAATTCGGACGGAAAGAAAACTTAGGTATACAATGGTATGGTATAGACTGTAATAGTTCGATAATATTACAAAGGAATACAAAGCAGTACAAAGAACACTAAACAGCAACAGACTGGCTGGTCCCTACGAGGCTGTCTGTTTAAGAAGGAGGATTGAAAGAAGGAAGAAAATTTAAAGACAAGTGAAAGTTTCAAAGCAAAGCAGAGAAAAGAGGTTGAGAAGAGGTAGAAAAGAATTAAAAGATGAAGTGAAGATTTTGAAGTACAGAGGAGGGAATCCAAGGGAAAATTCTACAGTATTTCTGGTCGCTAAAATATGCTTCCAACTGGGAATTTAAGGCAAGATAAGCATTTATTTTCCTTTTAAAGGATTCGATCGAATTACTTTGAACTACGCTGACTGGCAATCCGTTCTACAAATTAACTATATAACTGAAGAAAAAATGTTTAGCTTCATTAGAATTAAAATGTTTACACACTAATTTGGAACCATTACCGCGAGTTCTGTCCGCATTCCTGAAGGTGAAATATTTTTTGGCGTCGACATTACCAAAACCTTTAATCATTTTAAACACCTGGATTAAATCTTCTCGAATTCTCGAATTCGTGAGAATAAATTTAACGTTTCTAAACGGGCAGCTATGATTTGTTCCTAAGTCTAGGAATCATCTTAGTAGCCCGTCGCTGCACTCTTTCTATTCTGTCTATGTCCTTTTGTAAATACGGGGACCAGAATTGGACGCAGTATTCCAGGTGGGGGCATACTAAGGAATTATGTAATGTTAACATTGTTTTCTCCTACTTAAACTCAAACAAGCTTACCAATAAATGTTAAGATTCTATTTGCTTTTCTGACACCTTCGATACATTGCTTACTCGGTTTAAGACTGTCGGCAACAATAATACCTAAATCTTTTTCTTTCATAACACTAGTTAGTGTCTTGTCCGCATAAAATACTTTTCTTTAACATTGTTTCTACCGATATGCAATGTTTATCTATATTAAAGTTCATTTGCCAAATTGCTGTCCATTCGAGTAATTTATTAATGTCTTCGTGAATCCGCAAACGTTCTGCCACTGATTTTGTTCGTCCCCCTAGTGTGATATCATTCACAAATTTTGAAGTTATATTATTAATTTCCAAGTCGATGTCATTGATATAAATAATAAAAAGAAGTGGTCCCAGAACTGATCTCTGAGGCACGCCGCTAGTTATACTTTTCCAGTTAGACGCTTTGCTATTAATGACCACTCTTTGTTTATGTCCAATAAACCAATTTTCGATCCATTTGAGAACATTACCATCAATTCCGTGAGAATGAAGTTTAGCTAATAATCTCCTATGTGGCACTTTATCAAACGCTTTTTTAAAATCGAAATATATAATATCTACTGTTTTACTCTCGTCATATATATTTACAATATCATTAAAGAAATCGAGCAAATTAGTAAGACAAGAACGATTACGTCGAAAGCCCGGTTGAGAATCTTTAATTAATTTATTAATTGCTAAGTGATTAACTATTTTGTTCCGAACGATCGTCTCCATAAGCTTACCAACTACTGAAGTCAGGCTGATGGGACGATAATTTCCCCGGAGTGATTTGTTCCCTTTTTTAAATATTGGCGTAATGTTTGCAAATTTCCGATCGTTACGCCAATATTATTATTGCTATTACACCAATATTATTTCTACTATTTATTTATCGTTCCAATTATACGAGGACTGATCAAAAAGTTCCGGGACCGATGTATTTATTGCAAAACTAAATGTCACATACCCAATCAAATTTGTCTCCTTGAAAGTAGTCTCCTTCTGATTGTAAACAGTGATTGCAGCGGTCCAGCCATTTATTGAAGCACCTGTTATCCTCTTCTTTCGGAATGTTCTTCAATTCTCGTGTCGCATTTTGTTCGATCTCTGCTACTTTCTGAAATCTTTTTCCCTTCAGGGTGTTTTTCAGCTTGGGAAAAGGAAAAAGTCACAGGGTGCCAAATCCGGCGAATACGGTGGTTGGGGAACCAGTGGAATGTCGTACTCCGTTAAGAATTTCCTTATGGCGAGTGCTGTGTGAGAGGGCGCATTGTCATGATGCAACATCCACGAACTTGACACCCATTTTGCCGGGCATTTTGCACTCTCCATAAGGGAATTCTTAACGAAGCGCAACATTCCACTGGTTCCCCAACTACGTATTCGTCGGATTTGGCACCCTATGACTTTTTCCTGTTCCCCAAGCTGAAAAACACCCTGAAGGGAAAAAGATTTCAGGAAGTAGCAGAGATCGAACAAAATGCGACACGAGAATTGAAGAACATTCCGAAAGAAGAGTATAACAGGTACTTCACTAAATGGCTGCACAGCTGGAATCACTGTTTACAATCAGAAGGAGACTACTTTCAAGGAGACAAATTTGATTAGGTATGTGACATTTAGTTTTGCAATAAATACATCGGTCCCGAAACTTTTTGATCAGTCCTCGTACATGCACAAGAATCATACGCATCGTAACTAAATGAAAATTGCAATAATCACATTAAAAAAAATAATAAAATAACTGAACGTAAATAAATGATCAATTGATTTCGATTCTCAAGCAGAATTTATCAGGATCATGATATCATAAAAAACTTAAAAGGATCAAAAGGTTCTTCTCGAGATAGTATACTTTACAATTTATTTTGATGATTCTGATGTAGATTCTTTCTTTATCAATCATTTCAACTTTCCATAAAGGTCAAGCTCGTAGCCTCACCACCAAAAATAAATTGGTGAAGGAGAGAGTTGCTTTCTTGAGTTCCCCATCTCACATAGTCAAGTACACCCGGCTCATCTTGGACTGTACTGAACCGGGTGTCTAGTTTTCTTATATATATATTATATATATATATAGTGAGGTAGGAGGACGAGGAGATGGTACATGTTTATTTATAAACGTTTCGGAAATTTCAATTTTCATCATCAGTGCTAAAAATTTAAAATCAAATATAAAAAATAGTAAATATGAGGAACAGAAAAAATTTATACAATATATTTATATAAACGTTTGATATTAATAGTATATTTACAGTACCTATATATTAAGCATTTAAAAATAAAAATAAAAAGTATATAAAATATAGGAGGGTGAACCAATAGTCAAAATGTACAAAGGTTAAAAGGTGAACAAAATTGAGAGCAGTGTCTTACCAAGTTATTATCGGGGTGATGAACTAATTGAAACGAAGGTCGGGAATGATGAGATGTTGGAAAAATCCATATTAGAAATGTTGGAGAGCCAAACGGAGTGATGGTAGATTTCTTTTCCGGTGGTAAGGTATGAGAATTTTTATGGCTATGTTTAAGTTAAAGGCGGAGCTATAGTCAGATAAGATATTAGATAAGATATCAGATAAGATAAATTCTCATACCTTATCACCGGGAAAAGAAATCTACCATCACTCCGTTTGGGTCTCCAACATTTCTAATATGGATTTTTCCATCATCATCATTCCCGACCTTCGTTTCAATTAGTTCATCACCCCGATAATAACCTGGTAAGACACCGCTCTCAATTTTGTTCACCTTTTAACTTTTGTTACATTTTGATTATTGGTTCACCCTCCTATATTTTATATATTTATTTTTTTCCTAATACTTAATATATATTGTAAATATACTATTAATATCATACGTTTATATAAATATATTGTATACATTTTTCTATTCATCATATTATACATTCCTTATATTCGATTTTAAATTTTTAGCACTGATGATGGAAATTGAAATTTCCGAAACGTCTGTAAATAAACATGTACCATCTCCTCGTCCTCCTATTCCTTACTAAGTTACGGTTCCCCAAGAACAAACCCTTCAATCAAGTGTATGTGTGTGTGTGTATATATATATATATATATATATATATATATATATATATATACAGGGTGGGCGGAAAGTAGCTCCCTATTTTGGATTGGTAAAAAAATACGTATATTATCCATTTATTTCAGAAGAAATAATATGAAAAAGGTAGGCATACATGGTAGGTTTTCTCTAAAATTCAATGTGGGCTCCAACTCTTTCCACCCAGCTTCTGGAGCGCCCAGGAATGGCGTCCACTGACTTTAGCAGGAACTCCGGCGGGATGGAGGACATGACTTCCCGAATTCGGTCCTCCAGTTCTTCCAATGTCCTCGGTTTGGTGCGGTAGACTTCTTCCTTTACCCACCCCCAAAGAAAGAAGTCGCACGGTGTCAAGTCGGGGCTCCTGGCTGGCCATTGATGTGGACCACGACGACCCATCCAACGCCCAGGGAAGTGGGCATCCAGCCACTCACGGACAAAGAGCGAAGTGCGGAGGGGCGCCATCTTGCATAAATATCAGATCGTCGATGTTCTCCCATGTGCTGACAACCGGCCAGACCTCGTTTCGCAACATAGCAAGGTACCGCTCACATTCATGGTGTTGCGCAGAAGGAACGGGCCCACAACCTGATCTGAGGTCATACCAGTCCACATCAATGGCCAGCCAGGAGCCCCGACTTGACACCGTGGCGACTTCTTTCTTTGGGGTGGGTAAAAGAAGAAGTCTACCGCACCAAACCGAGGACATTGGAAGAACTGGAGGACCGAATTCGGGAAGTCATGTCCTCCATCCCGCCGGAGTTCCTGCTAAAGTCAGTGGACGCCATTCCTGGCGGCTCCAGAAGCTGGTGGAAAGAGTTGGAGCCCACACTTGAATTTTAGAGAAAACCTACCATGTATGCCTACCTTTTCATTTATTTTCTTCTGAAATAAATGGATAATATACGTATTTTTCCAATCCAAAATAGGGAGCTACTTTCCGCCCACCCTGTATATATATATATATATATATATATAGTTTAGGTCGAATTTTACACTCATATAAGTTGAAACTTCTTAAAAGTTAAACTAACAACAGATCAAGTTGGCCCAATCCTAATTTATTCAAAGAAAAATATTAAAGTATATCCCGTGTTACTATTTTCTTCAAAAAATTATTAAAAAATAGGATCACCTGAAGGTCAGGGCCCCCAGGCTTCGTTAGTTAGCTTTATAAGTCTAACTAATGAAAATATCACGACGTAACCTAACTAGTCGTCAAGGGCGTACAGTTGACCTAACGATTGGTTAGGTTAGGTCTTGATATTTTCGTTAGTTAGCCTTATAAGGCTAACAAAAGAGGGCTGGGGGGCCCTGATCTTCAGGTGATCCAAAAATGTACATTATTCCATCACATTTTGGGGGGAGGAGTTCTTATCTTGGTTTCGCTAAACCTGTTTTTAAAAACATGCTAAATAAACTTTAATTTAAGAATATTCATAACTATTTTTATGTTAAGTGGTACCATGTTCTACATATGATGATCTTTCTTAAAACAACTTTAAGTATATTCTCATTTCGGTTTATTTCTATTCTTCAAAGAATATATACACACACTACAACTACATACAATTTACTCGCAAGTTTTAAAAAAAAATTAGTTATAACGTGGTGACACTCTTCATACTAATGTAAATGTTAATATTTTAAGATATTAACATATTAAAAGAATTATATTTCTATCAGAATCGGTGAGTTATTTATAGAAAATTTAACAAGAAACTAACACTTAAAAAAAAAAAAAAAAAAAATTAGTAGTAAGTAAGGTTTATAGTAAGTGTTGAAATGTTTTCAAGAGTTAAAAAACGAGTTGAAACTAGTTTAAACCAGTTCAAATCGGATTTCTCCATTCACTCGCGTTACTTTATACGCACCCCGTACTATTTTAGTATATTAACCGGAGTAAAAATACTCCCTACATGAACTACTAATTCGTACGACGGTGGTTCCATATGATTACCCAAATAGTTGGCCAAACCTTCTTATTATAGAAGAATAAAGGACTACCGTATTTTACGCCTCATAAGACGCTACAAGTGGTAAGACGCATCCTATATTTAGCAAAGAATATTTAGGAAAAAAAATATTTCGAAGATTTATCAGCCTGACAAAAAATATAGGATCAAATGTAGAATTCGGACCCCAGCCTTCTTTAGTTAGCTTTATAAGGCTAACTAACGAAAATATCACGACCTAACCTAACCAATCGTTAGGTTAACTGTACGCCCTTGACGATTGGTTAGGTTAGGTCATGATATTTTCGTTAGTTAGCCTTATAAAGCTAACTAAAGAAGGCTGGGGTCCGAATTCTACATTTGATCCAAAATATATTCCCATAACTTTATTAAAAGAACATTAAACAAAAGAATAACATATGAGCCCTCAAGGGGGGATTTTTGGAGACGTTTTTCAGGAAAAATATAGCGTCTTATGAGGCGTAAAATATTGTATATTTACTCGCTTAATTTACTCCTTAAATTTAATAATGAATAATTTAAACCAAAAAAGTATTAAGTAAATTGTGTAATTGCGAACCACAAGAGAAAAAATTACCTCAATTTACCCCAAAACTTGAAAAGAATTGTGGTCGGAAAATTTCACTACGTTTGAGTGAACTTTTTACTTTTCTTTGTTTTTGAGGGTAACTATTATACACGGTATAATAATGTTTCGGAGTCATTTAACTTCCTTCGTAATGGCAAAGTTCATGTGACGGAGGGGACCTACAGCTTTACGCGCGATCCAAACTATCTAAGGGTCTATACATCATCTGAATGTAGAAGACGGTCATCTATTCGGGAGTATTAGACTTTCAACGACAACCCCGCAAAAAAAAAACAACTGGACTAGAATTTTTCTCGAATGTTGTAGAGAAATATTTTCTTGGGGTTTGTTACTCTTTTGCAAATTTCAAATGGTAGTCTTTGTAAATGTAGTTTCAGTATAGGTTAGGTTGGGTTAGGTTATAGTGGGTTAAGTTAGGCTAGGTAAGGTGAAGTTAGGTTAAATTAAGTTAGATTAAATCAAATTTGTTTAGGTTCAATTAAAAGGTGCTGTAGATCATTTTTTATATTTCGTTATCTTTGTATATTCCACATCGAAATATTTTTATCACGAAATTTTTCATTCGAGAACAATTTCTCGACGATTCGACAATTTGGTTCGTCAGTCAAACGTTTTGTCTTTCAAAAGGCCCCATTCAACCGCCTCTCATCCAATTACTGAACAGATCGAATGTCGCTTTACCTCCATCATCTAACGAGAATCGGTGTTACAACGAAATTACGATGTAATCCTATTATTCGCAGAGCTTGTGAACTCGCACGATAATAATAACAATAATAATAATAATAATAATAATAACACTAATAATAATAATAATAATAATAATAATAATAATAATAACACTAATAATAATAACACTAATAATAATAGTGATAAAGGTTCAAGACCATAAAAGTCGATGAATGTAAACGTAAAACAAGATTTAAGAGCCAATCTGTTTTACTTTATAACAACGTTTTTGTATATTGAGAGTCGAACCTTGAACCCACGGTATACAAAAAGAGGTCATGTTAACCGCTGAGCCGCGGCAGTCCACTGAATATGAATGGCTTAATAAAATTGGTTAAAAGGAGGGCAAAATTTTTATTGTAGATTTCGTACTTGACGTGGTCGCGAGATTATCTATCCAGAGAGCAAAGATCCTTTGGTCAATGGATAACACTAATCAATGAGGAAAGCCGGGAACTGACACAGAGCTCAGGTTAAATGATGTGTCCCATAACTCTAAATCCTGCATTATTATTACTATATTATTATTATTATTATTACCAGCACAACCGTCCAACGGATGCCTGCTACTTAGGTATCCATCTAGCTTCCTCTCTCATAATTCAAGAATTACGTTGGTAATCACAGTAAACATGTTAACATTGCTTGAAATCCTCCATTACAAGAATGCAAAAAAAATAAAAAATTCCTCAACCATACGATAAAAAAAAATGTCAAATTCGAAACAATTTTAATTTTTTAGAAATACTTTATTAAAAAACTAAAATTCTGTAAATTAATTTGCAGTCTGTAATTAAATTTTATTCCCTATTCCATAAATAGTAGTTGAGGCTTACCCCGATAATTACTACTACACTACATTTAATTACTTTTCATTACAAAAAGTAATTTTGTTCCCAATTTGGATGTTTATCAATTAAAATTCAAATTTAATTCCGTTTTCCATTAGTTATCCTTACAATTAAATGCATTTTAAAATTATATTATCTCCTCTTTCATTGACAATATCAATTTTCATTCACGTAGGTAAGTCCAAACTCAATTAAATTTATATTTTTTATTATGCAAATAATGAATAATGAAAGGCAGCCACATTATTATTATTATTATTATTATTATTATTATTATAAACTCAAGGTGAAATTGAGCGGGGGGTGCATCAGATCAAAAGATTTTGAATCAATCTATATTCATGAGCTTTGAACACCTACTTAATATTCACCATGATATATTTTAAATCCATTATATAGTTTGAATTTTGGCCTTACTTTTTTTTTTTTAATGGAAAGTTATTGATCCAAAACCTGTTGTTAACTCATTAGAAGAGTTAAAGGCGAAAGAATCGCCATTAAAACTTTAGAATAATGCTATTAAGAAAGAAAATATAATCTAGCGATCAGTTTCCAAAGTTTGGGTACGTGAAATAAAATTTTTTTAATTTATTAGTGTGGCATCTCGGCAGCCGGCTTCCCCCGACCCCACCTGCTATTTCTCAAATGATGAATGTACTTACTTTTTAGTATATAATTCATAAAGCTGAAAAAAAAAAATATATATATATATACCGCCGAACGGGGTAAGTTCATAGAACAAATACTGCTTTTTTTAAATCAAATAATTTACTACCAATAATTATAATTTATTATTGCAGATAACAAATTTATTCTACAAAAAGGATTCGTACATCGTTCATCGAAGTATCGTCAGTTATGCGAAAAACAACCGAAAAGTGAGTTAGTTTCTTTTATAAAGATTTAGAAAGTTGTACATAAAAAATTCTTGAGAACGTGAGGGTTAGAATGCTTTCTTCAGATTTCTCGTGAGTAACGATGAATCATCTCTCAAAAAAGTGAGTAAGGATGAATCATCTCTCAAAAAGTGAGTAACGATGAATCATCCCTCAAAAAAGTGAGTAACGATGAATCATCTCTCAAAAAAGTGAGTAACGATGAATCATATCTCAAAAAAGTGAGTAACGATGAATCATCTCAAAAAAGTGAGTAACGATGAATCATCTCAAAAAAGTGAGTAACGATGAATCATATCTCAAGAAAGTGAGTAACGATGAATCATCTCAAAAAAGTAACGATGAATCATATCTCAAAAAAGTGAGTAACGATGAATTATCTCTCAAAAAAGAATCTTAAACCAAACGATTTACGAAAGGAGATAATTTTTAATTAAAAATTGCTAAAAGCATTTCGGATAAAATTACAGATAAAATTTCACAGAAAATAACGAATAAAAAATCCGGATGACAATTCATTTAAAAAATTCGGATAAAATTTTATTTAAATTTCACTCAAACTGAGATAATCGCTTAAAATTTAAATTTTCAGATAAATTCAGGAAGAAAAGAACGACAATCTTTAGCAGAAAATATAAGTCAAAATTGATTCGTTCGTCTTTTGTGTGACGCATTCATTGTTTCCTCCCTCTCTCTCATATATATATATATATATATATAAAAGGCAAATGTTTGTTTAGGATTTTTTAAAGAGTGATAGGTTAGCAAGTACCCGACCTATAATAGCTATTTAAGTAAAAAATAATAGAAAACGAGAATAAATTATCACTGGTCTACAAATTTTGAAAAAGTTTGCGCTTCGGAGGTAAAATGTGTTTCCTATTATGGATTTTGGGGTGCTGAAAACGAATATGACCATAAAAACAGTCGATTGGCTACAGTTTCCAAGAAAATTTAAGTTACACATTTTGCTTATATATACACCATATATTAGTAACATACCTGTATAATGCAGTCACTTATATTGATTCAACCCGTCGCTTCTGTGCTTGTCTCTTGTATTCAACTTCTGGAGCATCTATTGTTAATGTCGAGCAGTAGTCTGCTAACAATGATGGACTCCATTTCCCCTGGTAGCGTTTCTCCATCGCTGAGATATCCTGGTGGAAACGTTCACCATGTTCATCGCTGACTGCTCCGCAGTTGGCCGGAAAAAATTCATTCCAGGTGCGAATGGAGGAAATGTATCTTTAAATTCATATTGCAGCCCATTTTTTGATAGGACAACAGCAGGTTTTCCACCAGCTCCCTGTAATTGTCAGCTTTGGTATTTCCGAGAAAATTGGTTACTACTAACCGGAAAGCATTCCACGCTGTCTTCTCCTCACCACCTAGGATACGGTCGAACTCCTTATCTCTAAGAAGCTCGCGGATCTGTGGACCAACAAATACACCCTCCTTGATTTTTGCTTCACTGAGCTTTGGGAATTTACCACCGAGGTACTTAAAAGCTGTCCCCGTTTTATCCATAGCCTTAACAAAATTTTTCATGACGCCCAGTTTGATGTGTAAAGGTGGTAACAAAATCTTGCTGGATTCTACAAGTGGAGGATACTGACATTTTTTGTTCCAGGTTCCAATGAGTGTCGGAGTAGCCAATCCTTCTTGATGTAATGAGAAGTCCTAGCCCGACTATCCCATTCACACAGAAAACAGCAATACTTAGTGTAGCCCGGCTGCAGTCCAAGCACGATAGCAACACCTTTCAAGTCACCACAAACCTGCCACTGATGTTTGTCATAGTTTATGCAGTTCAAAAGTTGCTTCATGTTGTCATATGTTTTCTTCATGTGGACTGCATGACCAACTGGAATTGATGGCAATACGTTGCCAACATGCAACAAAACAGCTTTTAGACTCAACTTCGATGAATCAATGAACAGTCTCCACTCATCAGGATTGTGAATAATGTTGAGAGCTGCCATCAGACCATCGATGTCGTTGCAAGCTACAAGGTCACCTTCCATGATGAAGAATGGGACAAAATCTTTTTGACGGTCACGAAACTTACACACACTAACATTTTCAGCGAGGAGATTCCACTGCTGCCATCTGGAGCCCAACAGCTCTGCCTTACTCTTTGGCAGTTCTAAATCTCTATTAAGGTCGTTTAATTCATTCTGAGTTATGTGCGGTTTAGAAGATGTCAAGTTATAAACAAATTCAGGGTCTTGTGAAGTTGAAGGCTCACAAGTTTCGCAAGTTCCTTCATTCTCCTCGTCCTCTTACTCCAGGGAGAATGTGTGGGCGCTCAGGAACGGGTAGTCCTTCGCCGTGAGGTACCGGGCGTATAGCAGAGGGTATATTCGGATATTGTAAAATCCACTTTTTCTTCTTGCAAATACCTTTCTTGACTGGAGGCACCATGCAGAAGTAACAATTGCTGACATGATCTGTTGGTTCCCTCCACACCATTGGCACTGCAAAAGGCATAGATTTCCTTTTCCGATTCAACCACTGGCGAAGGTTTGTTGCACAAGTATTGCAGCATATGTGTGGGGCCCAGCTCTTGTCCTGATCTCCAATCTTACAGCCAAAATAAAGGTGATAGGCTTTCCTAATCACGGCGGTTATAGCACGCTTTTGTGATGCAAAAGTCAATTCTCCACAAACTTAACAGAAGTTATCTACACTGTTCACGCAATTACGAGGTATCTTTGTTCAAATTAGGCTGAAAAAAATTCAGTTTCAAAAGCAAACATTAAAAAGAGTTTGACAAGGGTGCACTGTATGACTTCCGCGAATGAACTGATGCTGTGGCGTAATATGTAGACGCCTGTGACACATCGACGCCTTGACTCTACTGCACATGCGCGTAGTTATATATATATTTTTTTAATAAATTAATGTAATTACATTGCATTTTAATAATTTTAAACTAGGTAAGGTTAAGTTAAGCTAGTATTCCATTTATATTAATATCAAAAACATTATGGGAAGCAATATGTTAAAATGATCCAATCTATTTTTTAATAAATAATTTACAAATACATAATGTAATAGATAAATTAAAAATTACATTTTATTGTATATATTTACATTAATTTATTAAAATAAAAGAAATATAACTACGCGCATGCGCAGTAGAGTCCATGCGTCGATGTGTCACAGGCGTTTACATATTACGCGACAGATGCAGTCCAGTTAGTAGGGTGCAGGGTTGCCTGATATCCTTATAAATAGAGCCAATTGGCAATTTTAGGCATCATTTTCGTATTCAGTGACCCAAAATTAGTAAAGATTGACTACTTTTATTTCCGAAGCATTTTGGCTGTAGACCAGTGAATTATCAGTTGACGCAGCTGATAATAATAACAATAATAACAATAATGTCAGTAAACAAAATATTACTAACATTAAGGCGAACCTTGAATAACAATTTAGCTTGTAATCTATATATTTGAAGAGAAAAGACATATTGGAGGCTAAAATACAAAATCAGGTCAGAGAACATTAGTTCTTATTTTAAAGTACTTTAAAAACCATTTTTCTCTTAAATATACAGTATGGTCATCAGGCCCAAGTTTTTTTGGTCATCTTGAAATAAAACTGAAAGTCGTAAAAACACAACTGAAATGGAGCGTAACGAGAGATTGTAAATTAGCCAAACTGTAGTGACATGTTGAAACGATTAAGAATTTAGTTTTACTATGTTATATATATATATATATATATATATACAGGGTGGGCCGTAAGTTTCCATACATAGGAAAAATAAACATTTTTTTATGGACAACCATTTTTATTTATATAATATGCTCTACATGGTTGCCATTGTTTTGAAAACATTTCAATACGTGTTTCCCCACTGTTGATGAACACGCATTAGCACAGTTGACGTTATGCTTGTAATGGCGTTGGTGATACGTTCCTTTAGATGATTTATGTCTCGTATCTTTTCCTGATACACCATGGCCTTCAAGTGCCCCCAAAGATAGAAATCAAGGGGGGTGAGATCTGGGGATCTGGGAGGCCACTCCACAGGACCACGCCGACCAATCCAAGCATCCGGAAACTGCTGATCCAAATACCGACGCACGTGAAGACCATAATGAGGTGGAGCTCCATCTTGCTGGAAGTAAACTGGGAAGTTACCTTCCTCGTTTAGCAGGGATGGGAAAATCTCTTCTTGCAACATGTTAAGATACCTTTCGGCATTAAGATTTCCACTGACAAAAATTGGTCCAATAATTCTGTCACCCCATATCCCGGCCCACACCATCACTTTACCGGCACCTTGCATCTTCGTCGGACTCAGCCAGTTAGGGTTAGCATTACTCCAATAACGTATGTTTTGCCGATTAACCTCTCCATTGACGTAAAAATTTGCTTCATCAGTAAACAAGATCTTAGTTGAAAAGTTTGCATCCTCGTTCACTTTGGTTAATGCCCATTCACAGAATTCCATCCGTCTATCCGGGTCGTCTTCACTCAAATGCTGTGCCATATGCAATTTGTATGGATGCCATTTATTTGCTTTCAAAATGCGCCTGATACTCGATCTGCTGACACCACTTTCTGCAGACAACCGTCGTGTACTTTTTCTGGGACTCCGTGTAAGCGCTGTAAGTATCGTAGCTGTTGTGTCTTCATCGGTGGCTGTACGTCTTGGACCACTTCGCGGTTGATCTGCAACATTTCCAGTTTTCTGAAACTTGTTAATAAGTTTTGCCACAGTGTCGTGTGTGATGTTCGTTCCATGTTGTCTGTTAAAGTTCATTGCAACCATGCGACTGCTTCCCGACCCAGCCATCAGTATGATTTCAATTCGTTGCTCTTTCGTCAAACGCATATTCTTAGGGTATCTGAAACATAAAAACAAACGTTTAATTTTTCCTATGTATGGAAACTTACGGCCCACCCTGTATATATATATATATATATATATATATATATATATATATATATATATATATATAGTGTATATACGGAGGGTTGATAAAAGCGAATAGACACCCTTGGTTTTTCCAAAGGTTATTATTAGGGCGACCCAATTTTAACCTAAAAAATTGAAATTATTAACTTTATTCTTACCAATTATTAACTTTATTTAACCTAAAAAATTCTTTATTTGCAGCTTATTTGTGGATAAATATTAACGCTTAATAATTAAATAAAACGCATCACATTTATTTGTTTATTAAGTTATTAACGAACTTAGTTATGTTGGAGTTTGGACAAATTCACCAGGATAGCTAGTAATAATTGTCTGGATTTTCGCAAAAGTTGATTTCGCAGTTTTAGGCATGTTTGAAATTTATATATTCTGTCAAAAAGATGAACAAAATTAATATAGTTAATTAAACACGTGATTTATGGTACTACTGAACTGATTCTAACAACAAAAGCCAAATAATATTCACATAGTATTCACATATTGATGAATACGCGCCTAACTACCAAATGTAGAAAAGCTCCTAAAAACACTACGTCGATAAATAACGAAAGAGTAATGTAGAAATAATGCATAATTAGCTTGTATAATCATCATTAATCAATGTATATAGACTGTGTAAATAAGAATCCAGAATGCTTATTATAACATCATGTCAGAGAACCGGAAATCATTTATTTGCTTACGCAGTTTCACTCCACATTTTCGTTAATTTTATTTTATTAATCCATCACGAAAGTTTTAACTTAAAACAGCAAATTTTTAACCTTATTAATAATTTTATTAACTTGATTAACCCATAACTAAAATATTAACTTTATTAACCTAATAGCAAATTTTTAACTTTATTATTAACTTTATTAACTTTGGTCGCCCTAGTTATTATTTTTTAATTTGATAATAAAAATCAATAAGTAGTAACAAATTTAGTGAATCAGTATACAGGGTGTCCCAAAAGTCCCTATCTATTTTGTTGAAATAGGCTGAATTTCAAATAAATGTCCACTGACCTGAATACAGATGTATTTCTATACAAATTACAAGTATTACACCATTAAAATCTTTTATTAGTAGTTTCCACATGTGCTCTATCTGTATCTCTGCAAATCTCAAAGCGGTCAGCTGCATTGCGGAACACATTTCCGAGCATTTCAGGGGTTATTTTCTCAACTGCTTGCCTAATGCGATCTCGCAGATCTGGTAAATCTCGAATATTTCTGCGATAGACCTCTGATTTAATGAAACCCCAAGCAAAGAAATCCAATGGGGTCAAATCCGGAGATCGCGCTGCCCAGGGCCTATTTCCCCACGTCAAATCCAACGATTTGGAAAACGCTCGTTTAGGTATGTCTGAACAATTCTGGCATAATGACATGGTACCCAATCCTGCTGAAAGACTACATTGTCGAGAATGTCATCTTCAAGAAGTTGAGGTTCTAAAATTAATTAAAAATTAAAAAATTTAAAAATAATTAAAATAGAAATCTAATGCATGTATTTGTCTAGAAAGGTGCATGCAATCATGTCATTAAAACATTCATTTGAAATTCAGTCTATTTCAACAAAATAGATAGGGACTTTTGGGACACCCTGTATTTAGAATCGTGTTGCTATCCCGTTTGAATAGCTGACACACACACTGACATTCCATTCATAAGCTTTGCTATTCATTCTTGAGGTATTGAAGCCCATTCTCCTTTTATGCCTTCGACGAGGGTTTCCCTGGATGTACGAGGCTTTGGTTGCTGCTCCCTTAATGACCTATCTAGCGTATAACACGCGTGTTCTATTGTATTCATATCCGGGGATTGACCTGGCCATGGAAGACGTTCCGTTTTATCGCTGTCATGGCAATTCTGCGTAGCACGGTGGGTATGAACTTGGGCACCATCTTTTATGAATACGGACTTGTATAACGGTAATATGATGTCTTTACTATGGATTTGTACTCGAAATTTCGGTATAGAAAACCCAACATTTTATCGGCTTTCTTACTGGCTTCGACGCATTGCTTTCAAAACTTTAAGTCTTTCGTAACTATGACGTCAAAATCTTTTTCCTTTGCTACTGAAGTAAGTCTTTACCTGCCATACAATAACTAAACTCGCTGTTTCGAGCGCCGATGTGCGTGACTTTGCATTTATCGACATTAAATTTCATCTCCCATTTATCTGCCAAAGCAACGACTTTATTAAGGTTACTTTGCAACGGCTCTCTTTCGAGTCTACTAGCCGCTTTACTGCCAAGTTTCGTGTAGTCCGCAAATTTCGAAATTTTACTAATCAAATTAGTATCGAAATCATTTACGTAAACATTGATTAAGACTGGCCCCAACACAGACTCCTGAGTGACTCCACTAGTTACTCTTACCCACTCCGACTTAGATTCATTTATTACAGCTTTATTATTTATTATTATTCTGTTTGTTCACCAATTCTCAATCCATTTTAATACGTTACCCATAAAACCGTGCGCCTGAATTTTTTTGAGTAATCGCTTGTGAGCGACCGTGTCGAACGCCTTCTCAAAGTCTAAATATACAACATCCATCGCTTTATATTGATCGTATATATCAGTGGTGGCGAACCAATTTTGCTGGCGGATCATTTTTGTTACTTTTTGATTTTTAAAAAAACGAAATTGGGTCACAATAATTTATTTACTTACTATTTTTAGTGAGAAAATTGTTGTTGATTTTAGCTGTTGTTTTGATCCGAGGTTTATATTTAGTTGTCTTTAGTCTCACACATGCAGCACTCATATCTGTGCGAAGGCGATTCCTAGTGGTGGATTTGACGAATTTCATGGAGGAAAACAACTGTTCACATGAATAAGATGAACCAAACATTGTTAGCAGAGCTAATACTAGCTTTTTCATTGATGCAAAAGAATTTGGTAAAGAGTTCCATTCTGCAAGAATAAGATTCTCTACTCTTTCTATTGATTGTTTTTCTTTGGCTACACCCAAAATTGACGACTCCAATTCCTTTTCTTGTAACTTCAGATTAAGATCAATAAATTTAGTCTTCCATACTGACTGCACTTTCTTGGACGTCAACTAATTCCATTTCTAAATTACCAATGTCAAGCCAATGAAAAGCGATAACGGAAGATCTTCAAATTGAATAGTATGGGGGAATTTGATGAAATGTAAGTTGTAATACATACACACACATTTTTAAACGTATACTATACGTTTAAAAACGTTTCAATGTGTATCAGCTGTTTATTTCGGTGGGAGAATAAAATAATTTTAAAACTGTAAGGCAGAAAATATTAAAAATTAAAGTAATATTTTATTTAAATAAGAGCTCGTGGGTCACTAAAATTTGTCTGGTGGGTCAGTACTTGACTGACCCGCGGGTCAGTGGTTCGCCATATTAATTCTTAAAGTTTACCCACAATCGAAGTTGAGCCAGTCGGCCTGTAATTGTCCGCCACTTCTTATCTCCCTTTTTAAAATTTGCCAACTTAAAGTCAGACGGTATAATTTCCTCCTCTAACATTCTATTAAAAGGTTTAACAGAGAAAGGGTATTAATTCGTTTTTCAACTCCGAATGCTTAAGATAAAAATCAGGATCCGACAATTTACCAATTTTTAACTTAGTTACGTAATGCAAAACCTCTTCTTCATTTATAGCTATATCAGCTAACATTAATGCATCAATAAGGTTAAATATTGATCGTGTATATTCGATACGTCATCTGCTGTAAATACTTTAACAAAGTACAGAGTGGCCACAAAATCCCCTTGCGGTGAAATTACAATAGCTGTACAGGGTGTACATAGTCAGGATCTATTTTTGTGAAGCACTTGGAAATTATATGGAATTCAATCATAAAATGATAAAGTGGTAACATTTATTAAATAATTAAGAGTGCTCCTTGTCACTATGCCAAAATTGTTCAGGATTATCTAAATGGACGTTTTCCAAATCGCTGGATCAGACGCGGAAGCAACAGACCTTGGCCAGCGAGATCACCAGATTTAACCCCTTTAGATTTCTTTGCATGGGGCTTTATCAAATCGCACGTCTATCAGACGAAGATTGCGAATCTTGAAAACTTACGTACACGTATACGAACTGCTGCAGATAACATAACCCCGAAAATGCTCCAGAATGTGTTTAGAAATGCTGCGGAACGATTTGAGCTGTGCAGGGATACTGATGGGCGTCACGTCGAATCCTACTCTTAATTATTTAATAAATGTTACCACTTTATCATTTTATGATTGAATTCCATATAATTTCCAAGTGCTTCACAAAAATAGATCCTGACTTTATGTACACCCTGTATGTTGCCCTTGTTTTTCATGCAAAAGGACTGTGTGGCCACCCTGTAGTCACTTAATACCGTCATTATTTGTCTCTGATCGCTTATTAAATTTCCACTGGCGCCTAATATTGGTCCAGTGCTTTCCCTAACTGGATTTTTATTGTTAACATATGCAGAAAAATTCTTAGGTCTCTGCTTGCATGATTTTGCAATTGTTAACATATGAAGAAAAATTCTTAGGTCTCTGCTTGCATGATTTTGCAAGAACTAACTCATATTGACACTTTGCTTTTTTAACTTCATTTTTAACACACCTTCTTAGTAGGACATACTGATTCAAATTTGCTGACAGCTTTTATAGACCTTTTATAGACGCTATTCCGATATCCAATAAATTGAATTATTTCATAATTTAACCAAGGTGGCTTATTATTAAAGTATATTTTCTTATTCTTTTTTCGCGCGCACGCATTTAGCACCTACAGCTTAAATTATCATAGTTTTAAAACTATTGTCATATTAATTACGTTACCCGTGTCTTAAATGCCATTCCAATTCAATTGACGAAGTTGATTTTCATAGCTATCGAAATCGGAGTGTCTGAAATTAGGAACTCTTAAGCAATTATTTTCTGCGTTAATCTTAACATTTATTCTAAATCGCATTAATTTATGGTCGTAAGTACTTAGTTCCTCTCAGACTTCGACAATTTGAATAAGCTTCTCATTTGTCGTCATTATTAGAGCTAGTATATTGTTTTCGCTTGTTGGGACTTTTATGCATTGGTAAAGAAAGCTGTCCTGTATCATAGAATTTATTTATCGTGTCCCTTCCGCATCGCCGCGGTTTCAAACTTAATGTGGTTGAAATCGTTTATTAAAACCGCTTCCTTTTGCAATAAAATCACTTAACCTATCAAAAATCTCCCCGTCATGCTCTAAATTCTGCAAAAGTGGTGTGTATGTGTATATATATATATATATATATATATATTTTTATTTTTTCATTTGTTTCGTTCTTTCTATCTCGTATTGCGCGGAATATTCTCCTATACAAGCGTCGTTCTTTACGTTAATTATACTGCGTGTTTGCAGTATATATATATATATATATATATATATATACACACAGTGGAATCCGCTTATTATGATAACTTTGGGACAGGGTTTTTAGATAACAATAACCGGCTGATAACATTAAGCAAAGGATATAAAAAATTGGAATAATTTACATTCATTGTTATGAATTTACATTCATTGTTATAAATTCATTATATTATTAAATTCATTGTTATAAACAATTAATAAGAAACAATATAGATTTATTTTAAAAGCTTATTTATTTAAAAAAACTTATTTAAACTTATTTATTTGACTTATTAAAACTTAGCTTATTAAAACTTTTTTTTTTTAAAACTTATCTAGTGTTGTCTGTCTACTGTTTGCGTTTAGTAGTTCATTAATAAATTGCTCATACTCGTAATGCTTTTCAAATTCTGTTGATCTATGTTGCACGCCGCGACGAAGTATTTTTAGAGCTTCTCGAATCTGGGCATTGGTTGGAGGAGCTTCTGAAATTTCTTCTTCTAGATTTGGTTCAATCTCTTCTTCTAATTCAGAGTCTACATCGGTAACAGCTTGACATATTTCCGACACTGTCATTGTAGCTGCCACTTCAACTTTGTCGTCAATAGCCAACCAATTTTCAAACTCTTCTTTTGACATATCGTCTGGGGTTCTATCAAGAATTTCATTGAAGACGATTGATGACGTACAGTAGTATGACGTCATAAAATGCGCGATTAATGAACACGGTTTACCTGAAGATTTTGATAACAAAACCGGAACTTTTATTATAGTAGGCGGATAATTTTTAATTCATTTTAAATAAAGTGTTTTGGGACCGACTGGTTTTGATAACAATAACCGTTTGATAACATTATCCGTGATTATAATAAGCGGATTCCACTGTGTGTGTGTGTGTGTGTGTGTGTGTGTGTGTATATATATATATATACATATATAAATCACAGCTACGTTAATTTTTAATTTTTATGTTTAAGTCATTTTAAAAGTAATTTTTAAAAGTAATTTTTACGTTACGTATGAAAATTTTGGTTCCAATCGCGGCTTTTCCATCATTAAGATTTAGCGTTATATTATTCGGTTTTAAGTTTTCACGTACATATTAGTGATGTACCGATACCAAAATTTTGGCCGATACCGATACTTCAATTTTGCCGATACCGCCGATACCAATACAGACACATCAGTAATCTACTGTACATCATTTCCATTATCTACCTGTTCAGTTACAAACTCTAAAAAGTCTAAGAGATTAGACAAACAAGACCTTCCTGATCTAAATCCATGTTGGGAACTTGAAATAAGATTTAAAACTTTCCAAATGCCCTTTAATACTATTCTTTATAATTCTAGTATCTTTTCTACCAATGATGTTAAACTAACACTGATGTTAAACTAATTTCCTACCGCCTCTTTACTACCCTTTTTTGTAAATGGGTACAACATTTACTCTTTTCAATCTTCAGGTATTTCTGCATAATTAATATATGTACTAGTAACAAACAAAATAGTGCCTCAGCTAAGCTATCCTCTTCTTCTTTGAGAATCCTAACATAACTATTATTTTATTGGGACCAGTAGCTTTATTTTTCAATGTGTTAATTACTAATAATCCTTTATTTGAATCTTATCAAGAATGCCAGAGTTAGAGAATTAAAAGTTCAAATTTGAATATTTTTATAAATTAAATATTTTTATAAAGTTATCGGTGGTATCGCTAGTATCGACCACAATTTCACCAATACCGATACATCGGCAAAACAGGCCGATACCGATACATCGGCAAAACAGGCCGATACCGATACATCGGCAAAACAGGCCGATACCGATACATCGGTACATCACTAGTACATACAGAAGCACCCCACCTCCCTTTCGATTTGTTCCATCTTAATGAAATAATATGAAATAACCTGTAATTTGATATTCATCAATAAAGTCTCTATCCTTATAATTTATCTATGATTCCGTAATACCAATGCTATCAAAATTTTCAATATACACCAACGCCTTCATTTCACTAATTTTGTTTCGAATAAATAAAAGATTAAATTTAAACTCTCATTCATGTTAAGGTTAACTGATTTCCGCATGGTTCATTTCCCGGCAACACATTAGAACTTGGCCTAATCTTTTCATACATAACTTTCACCTCCGCATTTATTAGTGTACCCAGTGGCATACATAATGGGGGGCATAGGCCCCCCCATTGTATAAATTATTACTTCTCTCATTAAAGATATTTGAAAAAGAAATTTTAAAAAATCGATAACTTTGCAACATTCATCAAAAAAAATCTTTATGTCATATGGAATTTCAGTTATTTCATGGTTACCAAGACATGTTATTAACTCAAAACTCAAACTCAATTTTGGCTGGCTGAGGAACGTTTATATACGTATGTATTTATACGTACGATTAATTTGTGCAAATTTAATTCTTTGCCCATAAATTGGAAATAAAATACAAATGAAGCCTTCCAAGATGAAATTCATTTTGATTCCAAATCACTCATCATCAATTTTGAGCTGACACACACACAACCACAATATATATAGTGTGTGTGTGTGTTTGTGTTCCCCTTTAAGAAATGCTGTGTACCCCCCTGAGTGTACCTAACCGAGCATTTCCTATACTCTGTTTAAGTGCATTCAATTGCCGGTCGATGTCCGACCGGCAATTGGATGATTCCGGGTTCGATTCCTGGGAGGTGCCTCATTTTTCATTTGTTCGTTCTTTCTCCTCATCTTGTGCGGACGTTTTTCTATACGAGCGTCGTTCTTTACATTAATATATATATATATATATATATATATAGTGTGTGTGTGTGTGTGTCCCCCTTTAAGAAATGCTGTGTACGCCCCTGAGTGTACCTAACCGAGCATTTCCTATACTCTGTTTAAGTGCATACTATCTTTAGTAAAGAGGTCGTCAGTCAAAGTGCGTGCAAAAGTTAGTAAAATGTATTCCTAATTTACTATGTACGAGTTTATTTAATTTTTTATTTACATAAAGAGCTCTCGACAACAAACGCATTCTGGCAAACATTCGTGGAAGAATGCAAATGACAATAACATTGTTTGATTTATCCTTCATGGACTTAAGCGGAGCACTGTATTTTGAAAGCAACTCTTCCGACCTATTTCCTTCTACGTAAACATTGTTTGTTCCAACAAACAAAACAAGGGCGCTAATTGCGGGGGGCTACATTCAGTTTATCAACTTTGTCTCTAATATTCTTAATTTTTTTGTCCAGGTGTGTGTATATTGCGCTTTGTTATATCGCGTCGTAACACACGAACGAAAAGTTCAAAATTTATACGCGAGCATGACAAATATCCGTAATATTTGAGAGCTAAAAGTTTCCAACTTTAAGCACTCGTTCGCCTACTAGACGTACTTTTTTCGCTTTCTTCATCTAAGCCACGGCTGTCCAACTTCAAGCTACTGGAGGGTTGCATTCCACTTTTGGGCATCTACTCCAGACCAACCACATTATAAAATGTGTGGGAAATGTGAGAGATCATTATTTTGAAGCCCTACTTTAAATAACTACTTTATTTCGAAATCCATTGGCGCTGCCATATAAGTTAAATATATTTTGCTGTTTTGCTCCCAGTTTCAAATTAAGTTCATTTAAATGAGCTGTGGTCTGTGAGGTCTGTCAGAAAGGCAAGTTCACAAAGAAATTCGGGATTATGCATTTCATTCTCCAGCTCGGTGGTATCAGGTTTAACTTTAGCCCTTAGGAACTGTAGAATCTCCCTTCAAAGACAAAAAAATTATAAAATTAAATAATTTCCTTAAAACTCTCGCGGGCCGCATTCGACTCGCCAGACGCTAGTTGGCCAGCCCTGATCTAAGGCTCCAAGCTATTGCCTCACAATCGAGGAGTCAAAAGATTTCTCTTTGCAGTGAAGACGCTTTAGTATTTGTTCTTCAAACTTAGTTCAACTCGCGTCAATTTTAGCTAATTCACAGACTGTACTTCATTTATTTATTTTATAAATCTAGTCAAAGTGATAGAGTCAATATAATTATCATTAAAAAAGTTTTAATAATTATTAAACTACGTTATAATTCTTATTTCCTCGTTCCAACTGAGCTTATTTTTACATCGGTCCAACTCTTAATATTATGTAATAGAACTACGCCTAAGAATATTATCGCCTCGTAATTTTCATTCTCTCCTCGGACTCATTAATTGATTGTCTCTCCGACGCAGCAAAGGTTTTCAGAACAAAATAAAACTAGTTTTGCTCTACTGCATTTACATCAAAAGAAAATGAAAAAGATGAATCCCACTCATTTTGACAAATTATTCTCGGACCGTATTTACAATTTTTATGGAATAGATAATTTCAAAGAAGTCAAATTATGGTACGGAATATGGGCAAATAAAACAAACAAACAAAAAAAGAGCAAAACAAAACAAAAATAAAACAAAATTGCTTTCACTGATTTATTGCAGCATTCTAAGCAATTTTTCCCAGGTTGCGCCTCGGTGGTGTAGTGGTTAGCGTCGCTGACTACGAATCCATCGGCCCCGGGTTCGAGACCTGACGGCAGCCGGCGCGCAGCAAAAACCCAGCTGTTCATCCTTCCACACAATAAAGAAAGTGGTTGGTAGATAAATGGGTACCCTAGGTGGCCTAGTGGTTAAGACGCTGGGCTGCTGATGGGGCGTGGTTCGGATTCCACGTTAAACTGTAGGTCTAAGGTGGAGTGAAAAGCTTGACCTTCGTCAGAATGAACAATTCGGGCGGAAGCTAACCAAAGGTATAGCCAAAGCCGTAGAGATAGGCCTAACTCTGCCAGCCACCAAGTGTATGGTAGCGCGATCATTCAGTACTTTCAGAAAAAATGAAACCCTGGCCTTCGTTTCACCTTAAGCGAATACAGACTGGATGGGCTCTGTTTGATGAGTGTGCATACAGATAAAGTTAAAAAACAAACATTTTTTTTTCAGTGGACAAACAATAACCAAACTTGCTATAATGTCTTCAAAGCGTTTGCAATTTTTATTTAAGAAACAAAGAACAAGAATGCATATCAGCATATAAGTGTATATATATAAGATCCCCCCACCCCGGGAAACATTCTGCCAATACCCATGTGTGTGTATATATATATATATATATATATATATATATATATATATATATATATATATATATAGAGGGTGATCGAAAAGTCTCTCGCAGTAGTATTCACGAAGCTCCTCTACATCCTGAAAAAATTGGCGTCTGGGTTGCGATTTCAAGACAGCGTATCATTGGTCCAATATTTTTTCTGAAACCATCAATTCAGAGCGTTACTGTGAGCAAATTTTATACTCATTTATTGGCCAGTTGAACGAAAACGAACTCCAAAATGCATACCTTCAGCAAGACAGTGCTACAGCACACAGCTCGTTATTCCATGCAATTATTGGAAGATGTCTTCGGAGAACGCATAATTTCGAGAGGAATTTGGCCTCCCCGTTCACCTGACCTCACGCCTGTTGATTTTTACTTTTGGGGGGCCGCTAAGAGCAGTGTTTATAAAAATAACCCAAACACTATTGATGAATTACAAACAGAGATCCGAACTTACGTGCAGTCTATTTCAACTGAAACATTACACACAGTATTTGCTAATAAAGTAAGAAGGATCCGGCTATGTTGAGAAAACGGTGAAAAACACTTCCAGCACTTACTCTAAACAGGTAACAATGATATGTCATTACATTTATAGAATTCTTATATCTCCTTATGTAAAATTTCAATAAAGTAAATATCTTGTTACTACTGCGGAGAGACTTTTCGATCACCCTATATATATATATTTGAGAAGTTCTCGTTTTAATTGATATGCTGAGAGTATCGTGAAATTGTAGTAAACGCATTATTATACTGGAGTTGAATTTGTTGTTATAATGCCGCTTCAAAGCAAATGGTTAAATTGAATATAGTCCCTATATAATTGTATGATAGTTTCCAGTTCTACAATCAACAAAGAACTTATAAAAAAAGGTGTTTCTAATGTTTTTTTTTAAATTAAATCGAGTACTCTCCGTGAATACCAAAACAAGCCCCTTAATTTGGAGTTCTATATAGATATCTTGTCAACAAAACGCTTCTTCGACACTCGCATAACCTGACGTAACTTAACTTAACATGATTCCCCAAGAGATTGTATATAAAATAATTTAACACCAATAAATAGCTCAATCGGTACAATATAACCCCCTCCCGCATCTATTCATATCTGAGTTATGAATAGATGTAATTTATGATATTTATTCAGTGCCTCAACATCACATAAAGCTGTCTCCAATCATCCGTCAATTTTATAGACTCATTAGAATGTAGTCCTGAAATTAGAGGTAAAAAGAACAGTTAGTTCTTGATTGCTTGTAATATAACAGACGACTGATTTAAAAAAAAAAAAGGATGCCAAGCTCGTGATTCACCGCAAGTCGAAGTCAACATTTCAAAATAATGAAAACTTTCCACCATTTCACGTGTCAAACATTGCATTTTTTGCGTCTTTACTTTTTATCCAAACCAAAGTGTACTTTATAATTTTCTTTTTCTAATATTCCTTAACCCTTAAACAACAGATAGGCTCCAGCTTTGGGACACGATCTGCTTCGCAGATAGCTGGTAAAGGAAGCTATATTTTGGGGCCTCTTTGTGAGTGACCCGTTGCCCGCGTCGGGCTAACATCATGAACAAAAAACTATAATATTTGTCATTTACCATTACTTATTTGAACTATAGTGGATTTAATTTTCCCAGAAGACTTCCTTGTTCCATGCACGGTCTGTGTGTAACATGAGAGATTTCAGGGAACCATTCTGAGTTCTATCCCATATATATATATATATATATATATGATGGAAATCCACAAGGAAAAAGAAAAAATTATTCCAAAGCCTTTCGTGTACTTAAGAATACACCTCGTCAGGTAATGAGGTGCATTGTTGAATACACGAAATCCCTTGGAATAATTTTTTTTTTTCCTTTGTGGTTTGCATCATTCATTCATTTCACGTATTTAAGTGTGAAATTCATCCCATTTCCATACATACATACATACAAAGATCTTGTTGCACGCACCTGATATATGTTAGCAATATGTATAAATACAATAATCAATTGTATTATTGATATTATTAATATTATCGTTATATTATTATATTATTATTTTATATTAATTATTATCATTATTAATGTTATTTATATCATTATTATTCTGTTATCATCTTTTATATTTTTTTAATCCGTGTGTCCCTTACAATTTTCTATAGCTCGTCTTCCTTAATATCCTTTGCCAATCCCCTTTTCTAATTTCTCCTCCTCTGCCTTCGGTTCCACCTTCCCCAATGCCCTCCTCAGGTCGAAAGCTCTGGCTCAAATAAATCCAGTTCTGTTTGTGGTCTATATAGTCTTTATTCAATTTCTCTAATTCACAATATTCACTTAAAAAAAACCTGAAAGCTCAGCCTGTTCCCAATTCCGGAAGTATCACTTCAATTGACGTCATCGACTTCCGGTCGATTCATATTTCCGGACGTGTTATCGGTTATTCTTTAAATGTCACTCCGAGAGGGGAGAATTTTGAGTACAAATATATACAATATCAAAAGACTATAAAAATTTTACATACATACAGTATATATATATATATATATATATATATAATTTGTAAAGATAATTTGTGGACACCCTATATTTATAACGTGAACTGTACAATGACCGTACTGAAATGTATAAGTTAAAAACCCCACTTAAAAGTAAAAAATAAATGCACTAACAACTACGAAGCTTTTTGATGAGCTCCACTCCTCTTCGTTCAGGTAAGAAAACTGAAATGGAATAAAAATTACAGGGAGAGAACAACACATGAACTTCATGTATTTGGCAGATGAAAACGGTGCAGGAAAACTTAAAAAAAGAAAAAAGTGTCTCGAGCTAAAATTTTATTTAAAAGTAGATCAATGTAAAAATGATCTGTATCATTGTTGAAATGATCAACATTTCCAATTAAAAAGGATTCAATTTCATTCATTTTTATCTTTTATGCGTAATTGAAGGGCCAACTTATTAATATCGACTGGATGATCTGAAATAGTCCTATGCTGATGTAAGGCTGAATTAGGGTCGCCGATTCTAAGACTACAGTATATTTATGTTTATAATAACTTCTGTCAACAAAATTATTAACTTTTCCAATATAAACCTTGCGACAGTTTTTGCAAGGAATTTTATAAACTCCGGCATTATCGTTATATGAAAAGATCATTTTGGGACATGGTAACTCCTTCGATACTAATAATTCTATGAATTTTATTCAAAATTTTATAATCTCATTTAATAAATACAGTAAGTCGGCTAAATTAAAGTTAGAGGACTCTACTTGTATCAACGGTTTCATTTTAAACTAGCTTTGTCATAATATAAAAAAAAAAATGGACTTACCATTCTCAGTACAATTGTGGAGAGCGCTTTTCACTCTTATAAAGAAGGACGACTTAATTGTTACAAAATTTGATAAGGGCAACAACATTGTCTTACTTGATAACGATGACTGCCTTAGAAAAGCTTATAATCTTCTTGATGATAATGCTACTTGTGAAAAATTGTCTTCCAACCCCTTAACTAACTCTCAGCGCAATTTTAATAAAAAACTCAAAACACTACTTAAAGCTTATCATGACTGAGTTAAGCGTTTTACGACATATTTGCCAAGTCTACCTTATTTTTATGGTCTCCCTAAGATTCATAAGCCTAACGTTCCGCTAAGGCCCATTATGTCTAATATCAATAATCCCAGGACATTTTTTTACATAGAAACTACTGGGAATTTGTCCCAGTGGTCCTTCATATTGCCCCAGCAGTCAGCCTCATTTGTCCAAACAGTGATGGGCCCCTTGCCCCCCCCCCCCCCGTTTTTCAAAAGTACAGTTATTATATATATGTCATTTAAATTTAAGTAATCAAATGTGAAAAGTTCTTAGCAAGGAGAAATATTATGGTATGCCCTTTTATTTACATAAACGTTTTCTATGATCGATATTCTCCATATTCCATAAGAGAAAACCAATTGTAAACAGCATAGAAGATCTGTAGAAGTAAAGGAAGGAGTTGCTGGCGTCCTCGGTAATCTTCTCAAGTTTTATTCTTTCTGTTCGTTTCAGATATATATGTTATACTAAATAGTGTAGAATGAGATTATTCTACAATTTTCTTCTGTTGTGCCCTTTTTGCATTTATCAAGTGCCCTTTTATTACACGATTAGGTGCCCTTTTGACTTTTGCCCCAGCAGTAAAAATTCCTTAAAAAATGGACTGAATAATCCCCACATACAGGGGCGTCACACGAGGGGGCATTAGGGGGTCAAGCCCCCTCGTTTTTCAAAGGTGCCCCCTCGTTTTTTCGTCAACTGTTTACAGATAGATTTTATCATAAACCCAAAATCCAGTCATAATATTTGAAGATAGTAATTGGTTACTACATATATTATTAATATTGTATAATTTCCCATATTTAAGAATAATAAACTTGTATATCTATATCTACCAAGTTATTGTGTATCTAGTTTCACCCTAATATCATGGACATACAAAGGATGTCTAAAAAAATCCTTATTTTTCAGAAGGCAGGAAATGCTGTCCCAGACAACGTAAATTTAAAAAATTTCAAACCCTTCAAATTCAAAAATTCACCCTAATATCATGGACATACAAAGGATGTCTAAAAAAAAATCCTTATTTTTCAGTATTTGAAGCCCTATAATTTGCCCTCCTAACTGCCTCGCAAATACTTGTGCCCCCCCCCCTGTATTTGGAAGTGCCCCCTTACTTAATTGATCCTGTGGACGCCCCTGCCCACATACAATCTAGATAAATGACTTTCCCATTGTATATCTCCATTTATAGGGAGTATTTCTGGATCCCACATTAAGAATTTGTCTGATTTTATTAACAAAATTTCTAATACAAACTTGCTAAATAAGCATCTGATGTAGTTTTCTTATTTACCAAAATTCCTGTAGTTACCACCCTTGAACTTTTCTGACTATCTTTCTGAACTGTGCAATCGTAACTCATTTCATAGATTTAATAAAACTTTGTCGATCATATGCATATTTTTCATTTCATGGTTCTTTTTATAAGCGGAAGGAGGGCCTTAGTACGGGTTCCCCCTTTTTCTGCCACTTTGAGCAACTTATTTATGGAAGTTTCTTTCTGGTATAATGGATCCCTCAGTTATTTGGTATCGCTATGTTGATGATGTGTTTACTGTCCTTCCTAACGGCTTAGATCCTCTCTCAATTTTAAAAAAATTGAATGACATTTTAATACCCATTAAATTTACACTCAAATAAGAAGAAAATTCACAAATTCCTTTTCTAGAAATTTTAGTTACAGTATATCTTCATCTCAAAATAAACCCTTATTTAATGTTTTTAGAAAAAGTACTCATTCCACCTCATTATGCACGAGTACATTGGTTTTTATCTCATTTTGCTTCTACAAAGAGAAGTATTTTAATCGGTTTGTTTCTCCGTGCCTTTAGTATTGGTAGTACTTAGTTTTTGGACAATGCGGTTTATCAAGGATGCTTTCGCTGAATTAAGTTATTTTGTAAACAGGGCTTTTAAACTTACTAAGAAGAGATTTTACAGTAATGTTCCACAAATACCTCGAGAACAAAAAGTACTTTAGATTTTACCTACTGAATGACGTTTGACAAGAGAGTACATTAACCCCTCGTCCAACGCGGGGTTAGGTTCCTCGAGAACGGCGCGTCAGGTAAATCCGCGTTGGACAAACTAAATACCTTATGGGATAAATCGGGATACGTAGATTTTTTATTCACACACAAATGAATTTCCCTACCTATATTGTATATGAAATAAGAACATAATAAAATCATAAACATAATGGTATTTACATATGATAAATAAAAATATATTAAATGAAAATAGCACGCATCTTTTCTTCACTCTTTCGGATGGTGCGTATGGTAGACTCATTCACATGATACTCGCGGCCAACTGATGTTATGCTCATACCACCACGCATCTTATCTAGAATCTTTATTTTTTCGGCTAATGTCATAACCTTACGACTTTTCTTCTCTTCACTATCACTTGCAGATGCTTTACGTTTTGATGCCATACTGCTGTCTAAGGGTAATAACAAAACAACGGCAAAATACGACAAAAACAATCCAACACAACTTCAATGAACTTAACGCCGTAGCGGGACTGAGACAAAGGGTGATACGAGGGGTGACGTGAGAGGGAGGGAGATGCGGGAGTGTTGGAGAGTGTAGGAGAAAACACTAGAGCGCGCATTGGCACGCGTACAGTACTACTGCATTAAAGCGTGTTTGGCGGACCGTGTATGATAAAATTTTCCGCTTTCAGCAAATAATAATTGTTCGCATTTATTTTTCCGTGTATAAGCAAAATCGTGCTGGACAAACACGCGTTGGACAAGGGTTTACTGTAGTAATTATGCCTTTTGTGTTCAGGCGTTGCCAACTCGTATTTCTATATATTTTTATAAACAAACCATTATTTATCGTAATTACATTTATTAAATATTATTATCTTCCTTATTAATTTCTTATAACCAAAACATTCTAATTTTTAATTAGACATTACTACATTACTGTATTTAAGTAATTCCACTAATCTGGTTAGTAACGTATTTTACGCCTCATAAGACGCTAATTTTTTCCTGAAAAACGTCTCCAAAAATCCCTTGAGGGCTCATATGTTATTCTTTTGTTTAATGTTCTTTTAATAAAGTTATGGGAATATAGTTTTTGTCAGGCTGATAAATCTTCGAAATATTTTTTTTCCTAAATATTCTTTGCTAAATATAGGGTGCGTCTTACCACTTGTAGCGTCTTATGAGGCGTAAAATACGGTAAGCTAAATTGCAATACGAGAAATTTCCTTCGTAACAACAAGCCTAAGTTTGCCTCTGATAATGCCAGAGTTTATAAAATTTCATGAGGAAACTGTCACAAGGTTTATATTGGAGAAATTAATAATTTTGTTGACAGAAATTATAAACATAAATATAGTCTCAGAATCGGTGACCTTAATTCAGCCTTGCATCAGCATAGAACTATTTTTCAGATCATTCAATCGATATTAATAAGTTGGCCCTTCAATTACGCATAAAAGAAAAAAAATGAATGAAATTGAATCCTTTTTAATTGAAAATGTTGATAATTTCAATAATGATACAGATCATTTTTAGATCGATCTACTTTTAAATAAAATTTTAGCTCGAGACTTTTTTTTTTTTTTTAAATCTTTCCCGCACCGTTTTCATCTGCCAAATACATGAAGTTTATGTGTTGTTTGTTCTCTCCCTGTAATTTTTATTTCATTTCAGTTTTCTTACCTGAACGAAGAGGAATAGAATTCATCAAAAAGCTTCGTAATTTTAAGTGCTTTTATTTTTCACTTTTAGTAGGGATTCTTAATTTATATATATATATATATATATATATATATATATATATATATATGTGTGTGTGTGTGTGTGTGTGTGTGTGTGTGTGTGTTGCTTGTACTTAAGTCAATATACGAGCATTTAAACTGTTAATGGGCTGAACAAATTCTTCTTTACTTTAAGCATGACTTTCAATTAAAATAATAACCTAACAAGAATTTGTTTACTTTCAACAATAATTTTTCCGTCTTCAATATATATAGGACTCCTTACGTTACACACTTTTTGTTATTTTTTTCTTTTTCTGTGCCATTCATGAAATACGATTTGTGAAATTACAAAGGATGAATATCTATTACATATTAATGTTTCTGCTTTGAGGGAAAATCGTTATTTATGAAAACGATATTGGGGGAGTTTGGAAGTTTACATGGTCAATATATCCTACAAAAAACTTCCTTTGTATAATAAGTCCATATATACATACATATACTACACTCTGACACGAATGACATGTTTTAAAGTGCCTTGAATTTAAGCCAACTCGCAAATATTAGTACGGATGATAATTCTTTTTGGGCTATTTCATTTTAAAACTGTCCGATGCAAGATATATGATAGTTCTTATATATTGCGTCTCCTTCTCATCCAATTTCGTTTTCATTGTGGTCGACTTGGAAGAGTTGTAATCTTTCTTTTCATCCTCGCATGGGAACAGCACATTTTCATGTCTTAAATGATATAACGTTATTCTGATGAATTCCAAGGATATATATATATATATATATATATATATATATATATATATATATATATATATATATATATATATATATATATATGATACACACAGACCGTACATGGAACAAGGAACTCTTCTGGGAAAATTAAATCCACTATAGTCCGAATAAGTAATGGCAAATGACAAACACTATAGTTTTTTTTTTCATGATGTTAGCCAGACGTGGGCAACAGGTTACTCGCAAAGAGGACCCAAAAATGTAGCTCCCCTTACCAGCTATCTGCAAAGCAGATAGGATCCAGCTTTGGAACAGGATCTAGGGTTTAAAGCAGGGGTCACCAACCTTTTTTTTGTTCACCGCCCACTTTTACGATTTTTTGAAAATTTAAAAAGCTTATCGCCCACCTTAGATCAAAAAGAATAAATCAACATAATCGATAAAATAAATAATGAAATAAATGTTTAATTACCTTTAATGTGAGCCCACTAGTGGGCGTTACCGCCCAGGTTGGTGACCCCTGGTTTAAAGCATCCCAGTCCGACTATAGTCAGAGCCTCAATATAAGCAAAAGACTCGTTGCATTCACGTCGGATTGAATACATCAGAGAAAAAGGGGTAACTATTGTATTTTTAGTCAAAAACTAAAACTTAAACCTCAACTGGCAAAATTGAGCGTCCACTTTTCAAGGCGCATAACATGTCCGTTTCATGATGGGATTGAACTCAGAATGGTCCCCTGAGGTTTTTTCATGATACACACAGACCGTACTTGGAACAGGGAACGAACTCTTCTGGGAAAATAACTATAGTGTTTGTCATTTACCATTACTTATTCGGACTACAGTGGATTTAATTTTCCCAGAAGAGTTCCTTGTTCCATGCGCGGTCTGTGTGTATCATAAAAAACTTCAGGGGACCATTCTGAGTTCAATCTCATATATATACTATATATATATATGATGAAAATAACCACAAAGGAAAAAGGAAATATAAAATGGTGCTCAAGCGCTTTCGTCTAATGACATCCTCAGAAACACCTTATATGCTACAGTAGATAATGAAGTTATTTTTAGTATTTTTGTTTTTTTGAGATAATTTTAGTTTTGTAAAGACATTTCTATAGTTGTTGTTGTTGTTTAGCCGATCAGCCCACCCTGATCGAGCAAGCCGGCGGCACGCAGGTAACCGATCGCCCTCTCCGGAGTGGACCAGAGGTTCAGCGCGCTAGTGATGTTGTGTTGTGTTCGTTGTTGTACTAAAGCGATACAGTTTCTCATAATGTGTTCAATTGTTTGTGGTGTGTCCTGGCACAGGTTGCAGGTGTCGTCTATGGAGTTGTCTAGTCTGTGCTTATATGTCCGTAAGTTGGGGTGATGTCCACATCGGAATCGTGCTAAGTTAACTCGATCCGATCTGCTCAGGCTGATCTCTGACCTGTTAATGGGTGGCGGCTTCGCACCTAGGACCGCATTCGGACCGAGTCGTGTCAGTGCTTTGTGGGTTAGGTGTGTGTGTGTGTATGTGTTTTCTGTACTGTGTGATGTCTGTGGGGCGTGGTATGGAATGGAGTATTTGGTTATAATGTCTCTCTGGTGTTACCTTAATGGTGCGAGGTGTTGGTGCATGATTGTACATGTAGTGGCAAGGGTGTTGTGGGTTAGTTGTCGCTGCTGCCATGAATTGTGTTCCCCTCATGTCTAAATGTTCCCTAACTTTCAGTATTTTTGTTTCTGTGTGCAGGTGTTCTATTGGTGTTGTTTGAGTGCATCCTGTAATGATACGAAGTGCGTTGTTTTGTATTGTCTGTAAGGTGTTTATGTGTGTGTTTGAGATAATGGGTGTCCAGCATGGGCTAGCATAGTCCATAACTGAGCGAATATATTGTTTGTATATTAATGATGTTGTTTCCTGCTGGTGTCCAAAGTTTGTGCCTGTTAGTACCCTAAGCGTGTTAAGTCTTGACGTACATTTGTTTTTAATGTCCTGAATGTGGTTTGCAAAAGATAATGATGTGTTGTATGTGACCCCCAAGTATTTTCGTCCTGTGAGTGTGTGGAATGTTGATGTTGTTTAGTGTAGGCTGTGGAATTACCTGGTATTCTTTTGTGTTGCTTGTAAGCAAGGTGATGATTGATTTTGTGGGCGCTACTTTGAGTCTATTGTGTGTGAGCCAGTCTTGTATACTGTTTATGTATGTTTGTAGGTTATTTGTAGCGGTGTCGATGTTGTTGTGGGTGGATGTTAGAGTGATGTCATCTGCATATGATGATAAGGTAAGCTTGTTATCTATGGGTGTTGGAATGTCATGCATGTATAAGTTGAAGAGTGTTGGTGAGAGAACAGAGCCTTGAGGGACCCCGTTCGGAAAAAGCTTGTTTTTGGATGACTTGCCATTAAATGTAGTTTTATCGCGGTGCTGGAGCCTTCGGACCCAGTAACCAGTGATCTAGGACCGGGAAACTTGAAAGAGCACATCGTCAGCTCATGGGCTATCAGTTGGTGGTGGTTGCAGAATTTTCCGATGTGCCGTTTAGGCTGTGCACGGTTCCGAAAAAAGCGGACACACACGCACAGACACATTTTAGCTCAGTAGTATATTAGATGCCCAGCACTTGTTTGGGGTGGAACCGTGGGCTGATTGTATTAAATTTGAAGCTCAAGATTTTCATGACTGCGTTCTTTTCCATAGTTTTATTGACCAAATAATTGAACCTCCAGTAATTGGGGGACCCGCAGGCCCCCCCAATTACTGGGGGTTCAATTATTTGGTCAATAAAATTATAGTCATGAAAATCTTAAGCTTCACAAATCTTGACACAATGTGAAGCTCAAGATTTTGATGGCTGCGTTCTTTTCTGTAGCTTTATTGACCAAATAATTGAACCGACAGTAATTGGGGGTCATGCTGTCGCCCAATTACTGGGCCAGCATCGCCCGTAGGGCCCGGTTTAGCTAATTCAGCTCTTTTTTAGAGACCCAAAAGTTTAACAAACGGAGAGACAGACAGACGGAAAGACAGAGAGACAACTTGCTTATATATACGTATACTAGGGGCACTCAATATATTTTGCCCCACCCTTTTTTCTTAGCTAAATAATAGGCCATGGGGCTGAAATGTCTTTTGGGTCGTAAGTTTGAACTTTCTGCGCTTCACATAACAGGATTTTTTTCCAGTTTCAGCCTCCCCTCCTTGTATAAAACCGCTTTTAAACGCCTTTGTATAAAACCGATGGTTAACGCAGTTTCGAAAATGGCGTCTGACAGTGATGTGCGTCGTAAACAGAGAGCTGTTATTGAGTTCTTAACCGCAGAGAAGGAAACAGTTGGAAATATTCACAAGCGTCTACAAAACGTTTACGGAGATGCTGTTGTTGATCGAAGCACAGTTGGACGCTGGTCTAAACGTGCGAGATCATCGGAGAGAGGGAGAGCCAGCCTCGATGATGAGCCACGCAGCGGTCGCCCGGCATCGGCTGTGCCATCTCACACTGTGCAACGTACTGACAGCATCATTCGATCAAATCGGCGCGTCACATAAAGGAGCTATCACTGAACTAGGAATTAGTGAAGGAAGTGTGAATACGATAATTCAGCAACTGGGATACTCAAAAAAGTGTTCACGGTTTGTTCCTCGCGAACTGACAAGATCACAAAGCCCAAAGAAAAGAAATTGCTTCCGAGTCGTTGGTTCGATACGAGACAGAAGGGGATGACTTCCTTTCACGAATTGTGACTGGAGATGAGACTTAGGTACACCACTTTGAACATGAAACAAAACGCCAATCCATGGAGTGGCATCGCGCAGACTTCCCACTCAAGAAAAAGTTCAAAATGGCTCCCTCTGCAGGAAAGGTTATGGCCACCATCTTCTAGGACATGAAAGGGGTGATTCTGGTGGACATTATGAAGAAAGGACAAACAATCAACTCGGAGGCATATATTGCTACTACAGAGACTTCAGAAATGTATAAAGCGAGTTCGACCGGAGAGAAAACTGGAAGACGTCCTTCTTTTGCACGATAACGCAAGACCACACAACAGTTTGCAAACAAGAGAGGCCATCACAAAAATGCGCTTGACTGTGTTACCCCACCCTCCATACAGCCCGGATCTGGCACCTTCAGACTTCAGTTCTGACTTCAGGATTCTATTCGTGGAAGAAAGTTTCAGGGTGACGATGAGGTTGTTGAGGAGGTTAAGAGGTGGCTCCAGCGGAAACCAGCAGACTTTTACCAGCAAGAAATAAAGTTCCTTGTTTCGAGGTGGAGGAAAGCCGTAGAAAAAGATGGAGACTATGTGGAAAAATAAAAATTTGTAAAAAAGGTATGTAACTAATTACTTGTGTACAAAATTTCTGGAACTTACAAGGAAACTTGGAAAGAGAACAAAAGGTGGGGCAAAATATATTGAGTGGCCCTCGTATACCTATTTATCTGGATCCATTTATCTCAATCACTCTATCGCGTGGTGTATATATATATATATATATATATATATATATATATATATATATATATATATATATAAAGTTAAGCATTGTTATGAAAAGTATAAATATAGAAGAGAAGGAAAATACATGTAGAGAAGAAAACTTTTTTCAAGTATATGGTGACACCGGTTCTGGCACTGAACTACCTTAACCCTACGAAAGTTTAGACTCTATTAATTTTGAATGATACTTTCGTCCAGGTTGGGACATACCTAGTGATGTAAGTCGTTTTTTATTGTGTCGTTTTTTTGTTTTTTTTGTCGTTTTTTTTGTTTAAAACGAAGATAGTCTGTTTTTTTGTTTTTTTGTTTTTTATTGTTTTAAACTTATTCCATATTTTTCTTCCTTTAATCTAATATTAGTATTACCTATAATTTACTATACTACCATGCTTATACAGTTATACCTAGTATACATATATAGTCATCTTTTAGAAAAACTGAATCACGCAAAAAGTATATAATAGAAAGGAAAACAAACCCTCATTTTTTATATGTATATATTTTTAACTAGAACATAAAACATTCTTCCTTGTTTCAAACAATATACTAATTGTGATTGGCAAGAGTACCAGTATATATATTCCAGATAGAAAAAAAAATATTCACCTTTTTTGAACCTTTTTGTTAACCTAATGTTGTTTAACCTTCATTTCCATGGAAGAATCATCACTAGATTGGGTAGAGCATATATGCTAGTTTCAATATCACAGGTACTGGTAATATACATAATAAAAAATACATAATACTGGTATAAAACAATATATAATAATTGTGATTGGCAAGAATACCAGTATATATATATATAGATATATATATATATATTATATATATATATATATATATATATAATATATATATATATATATATATATATTCCAAATAGAAAAATAAAAAAATAAAAATATTCATCTCTTTCTTTAACCTTTGTGTTAACCTAATGCTGTTTAACTTTCATTATCTGATTCTATTTCCATTGAAGAATCATTATCACTAGATTGATTAGAGCATATAGTTTCAATATCATAGGTACTGGTACTTATTGCAGATTTGGATGTTGACGAAGCCAATGTAGCACCATGTTTTACTTCACTTTCTTGGAATTTTGCATTTTGGGATATAAATACTAGCTTTGCTGCTCTGTCTGTGCTTAATCGGTTTCTTTTGGCTGTATGGATATTACTGGATGTGCTAAATGATTTCGGAGGTAATGAAAGGGCGAAACAGAGGTGTATGAGTTTGTGTAGGTATATATGTGAGTATGCGTGCGTATGTATCTGGAATTCTGGATGTATGCGTGTGTATGGGGTATATAATAGATATAAATATGTATATAAGTATTTATGTATATATTGGTATATATGTATATACTGTATATGGATGGTCTCGGGGGGAAAATATGTCATCGCGGGTCTAAAGGATAGTTAAGTGGGAGATTCAAATCCGAGGCATGGATGGGAGAGTCCTGGAAAGGTTGGACAATGGGCAGTCAGCTCCCAGCCAGTGTTCTCGCAAGTTTAATGGATCTAAGATACAAGACTTTCAGTGCAAGAAAGAGGCCAGTTTTTTTCTGTAAATAGGCTGAAAAGGACATTCTATACTGGTACCATATGGCCTATTTTATTATTTATTTATTTATTTTTATAATATATATCATTGCAAAAGTATACCTTATAATTAAATTGGCATATCTATATTAATTATTAAAAAAAACAAAAAAAACAAAAAAAACAATAAAAAACAAATAAAACGACAAAAAAAAACAAAAAAACAACATGGACATAAAAAAAACGTTTTTTAACATCACTAGACATACCCTCCTACAAACGTGTTTCAGCTGCTCCGCACTGGAGGGATGTGGATGGTATGTTCTCAGTTTCTGACCTAAATGTTTTCACGGGTTTTCTAAAACGATTAATATCAGGGCCTTTGGGTAATGAAGGGAAAAGTTTAAGGAGCTCCATCTTTTGGAAACTACACTGATCAAAATTAGGAATATCTTTCTGGTATAGTGAGCATAAACTGTTGAAAAAGGATTTAAATATCTCTCTGCGGACACAAAATCTATTTTTACTGTCATACCAGTAACATTTGGATTTATTGAAAAACACCACATACGTCCAAAAGCCAAGAATCTCGTTCACCATTTCCGTACCCAACTCTTTTCTGCAGATCTACAGAAGCTAAGGCTAACAAAGACCCTAAACTCCACTCTAAGGTTAAGCCCGAGAGAAAGAAGAGAGTAGAGAGTTAAAAGAAGAGAATAAGGGGTTCAGTAAGTAGCAAAACCTATCATTCGTGAGTTAACATTCATTCAGAAAGAGAGAGAGAAAGACTCATCATTATCATCCGCCGGCCAGTGCCAACAACTCGGAAAAATAATCGAAGAGAATAGGAAAGGGGTGAAAGATGAAAAGAAGTAAAATAAGAACGCTTACAAACCATGCAAACACAATCTTAACTCAAAGAAACACTGTCATACCATGCAAACTACAGACATTTAAGTAAAGAGGATGAGAAAAGAAAAAAAGTATGAAGAGTAAGGGGTTCCAAAAAACCTTAGCCCCCCCCATTTGCAGCTTACATGTTTACTTATACCGAAAGTTTTTAGTGGTTATAAAAATATATAAAATTCTTTACTTATTACAAGTATTAAAATTACTCTAGCTGATAAAGTGATAATATAATGGCTTCTCAATTAATTGGTGATTCGGAGAGGCAACGTGTGATAGATCGCATACGAGCAATAACATTTCGGGAAGCTCGTGATGCTGGAGCCACCTTTATAACACGTTCATGGGTTCCAAAAAGTTACGAAGAAGTGAGGGCTTCGTCAAAAGAAATTGGAATAAAACTTTGGATGAATGTGAAATGGATACAACCAAATCTGGGCGCCCAAATTTGCCACTCTCTCAGGAAACAAAGGACATCATTGAAAGTGGTACGTGTAAGCGGAAAAACAGCTGTGCTAAACTTTCTTGAGAGATCGAAGTGTTGAGAGGAAAGATCGTTAGTGGTGAGATCATTCGACTGTACCGTCATGTCATAGGTAAGGTTTAAAGCCTTGGCATGAACTTCCAAAGCCAAGAAAAACTCAACTTAACATCGATGACAGAATGTGGTTTGACCATTATCTTGAAGATTGGGATGTGGATGATTTCATGCATTTAGCTGTCTCCGATTAATTTTTTGTTTACGTAACACGTCGGCCTAACTACCAAAATGATCGAGTGTGGGCCACAACACCAGATGAAATCGATGACAATGAACATTATCGCGAATTATTAAAAAGTCCAGACTGTGTTGGTGTGTTTGTTTTCTTCACTGCAAAGAAGCTCATGTGGGTGCTGAAGCCAAATGGTCAGAGTTGGGATGGACAGTATTTTCGTGATATTATTCTATCCCAGCATGTCATTCCTTTTCTAAGAAACCCAAACAATGTTATGGATGTCGATCAGGTCACACTTCTGCACGATAAGGCCCTCTACTTTAAGGCATTAGCCACTCAACAGTTGTTGCGGAACCATGAGATCGATTTCTTTGGAAATGAAGAATGGCCAGGAAATTCTCCTGACCTGAACGTCTGTGAACACATTGGATCAGTTATAAAGGACAAGGTTGAATGTCTCTTGTTTCAAGAACCTGCAGCAAATCGATTTTCGAAGGATACAATGACGCAACACATTGAAACTGTTTTAGCAAATTTGCGTAACGATCAAGATCTATTCACGTCACTTTTGGCAAGCTACCCAAAGCGAATCCAGGCTGTCTTGGAAGCCAATGGCGGGAACACCAAGTTTTAATTGTTTCTCATTAAATGCAGGATTAAATTCTCTTTTGTAAGGTATGTTTAGTTTTACTGTACCTCTAATGGTTTAGGCCAAGGGCGGGGGGGGCTAAGGTTTATTGGAGCCCCGTATAACAAAAAAGTGGGTTACTATACGCTACGAGCTACATCTAACTTCGTGTTAGTCTAAATTTTTTTTTTTAATAATATAATTTTATTGCTGGCATATCACACGCTGGCATGTCACAAGATGGCATTAATCGTCAACAGACTCAAGCCTCGACCATTAGCCCCAAAACTCCTGTTGCTAATTGCTCGGGAAAACAAAGAAATATCGGGAGAACCTTTGTATCTTCGTCATGCCGCCGATACGACACGAACTCCACCTAAAACTCTGTCAAAAGGACTGAGGAACTTCCAGCACGCCAACCTGAACTTTCAAACAACAACTCGACAGGTTCCTGCGTAAAGTTCCTGACCAGCCATGTGTAGTTGGCTATGAGAACAGAATGAGTAGAAAGCAACTCTCTCCTCCATCAAATCCCCAACTGAGGCGGTATATTTCAGAGGGTTCGAACGCAGGTCGATCTTGAAGTTGTTCAAACCCAACCAAATAAACCAAATATATATATATATATATATATATATATATACACAGGGTGATTAAAAAGTCAGGTTACATAGGGCTTTTCTGTTTCTTTGCAGGTAAATGAGTTATGAGATGTTATCGAAGGAGGAGCGCATTGATATGATATTCCTAGCTGGCTGCACAAGTGCAATGCCGTTAACGGTGGCCATATCGAACATGTGATGTGACTATTACCCTGTATCATTACATAATACAGTATTTCCCTTTGTAACCTGACTTTTGAATCACCCTGTATATGTATATATGTACACACACACACACAAACACACTAGTTGACAATATTTGTTCCCCTCAAAGAAACACAGGTGCATTAAGCCTTCATTATTTCATACAATAACTTCTTTTGTAATGCTCGCATAGAAAATAATACAAATTCCAAAATAACAAAACATTACAGGAAATAACATAATTGAACTCAAAGAGAAAATTAGTAAACGGAAATAGAAACACCATTCTCTCTCTCTCTCTCTCTCTCTTCTCTCCTCTCTCTCTCTCTCTCTCTCTCTCTCTCTCTCTGCATGGATGTAAACATACAGGGTGTCCTAAAAATCCCGTGCCAAGGAAATTATTTAGTATTTCTCATTATTCGAATATAGGCGTTCAAACTGCATTCCCCGCAGATCTTTGCACACTGAATATTATATGCAATGGATCTAGTATTACTAAATAATATATAAAACTCTTGTTACTCCAATTAAATGATTACCTATGGGCATCTCCTAATCAGTTTGGTTTTAAAAGGTCCCACTCAACTGACCTGTGTATCTATGTACTTAAAGAAACAATATCTAAATATATTGACAGTAATTCAACAATTTATAGCTGTGTCCTAGATATAAGTAAGGCATATGATAGAGTGAACCACAATATTTTATTTAAAAAACTAGAAGACAGGAAGGTCACATGTACATATTAAATTTATTGAAATTTTGGTATTCCCACCAATCTTTTACCGTTAGGTAGGGCAATGTACTATCCGAATGTTTTGGCTACTCTTGCGGGGTGAGACAAGGCTCCTTGCTCTTCCCTATGCTGTTTAGTATGTATATTGACGGATTAATTGCTTCACTTAATGAGGCAACAGTGGGATGTTGTATCGATAACACAAGTATAGATAACTTAGTTTATGCCGATGATATAGTGTTAATAAGTCCCTCTGTCTGGATCGGCTACTAAAAGTCTGTGAAGTGTATTCGCAGAAACATGATATTCTTTTTAATGTTACAAAAACTAAGGTTATGCAATTTCATCCTAAAAGCTGTAATCAGCCAGCTGATATTAGGTTTAAAATGAAAGGTGAAGTATCAGGTTGTAACATAAATTCTGCTCGATTAGAAAAAGGACGATAAATAATTTAATAGAATAACCTCAAGATAATGTGAAATAGTTTTAGAAATGTTGCAAAATACACGCGACGACAGGTTCGCACAGGTTTTATCACGATACAGAATGATACAGAATGACTTAGGCAAGTGTAGGTTTAGGCTAGTGTAGGATTAGGCTAATGAATATTTTCTCTGGTGTTTTTCATACGGTTCTAGGGCAATTGCGTCCTGGTCAAGTACGTCCCGGACAAATGTGTCCCGGTCATTGGCGTCCCTGGACAACTGCGTCCCGGACAATTGCGCACTTCTCCAACTACTATATGAAGTTTATTTATTAGAGAAGTGAATAGAAAGTTAGTATCGGAATTTCAAATATACTTTTCATTTTAACCTATTAAACTTGTTATATGTTCATAAGTTCTGTTCGAAACTGTTCTCTAAAACTTTATCCATCATCAGCAACATCATTGTCAAATTTTATGGGTTACGTCCACTTAAGATAAAGTTAGTTTCGTTAGTTTTAACAAAAATATCACAACTTAACCTAACCAATCGTCAGGGGCATACAGTTGACCTAACTGGGCATTCAATTAATCTAACCGGGCATTATATCCCATACAAAATTACAATAACAAACATACTCGTCCCTCGTCATTGGCGTCGCTGGACAATTGCGTAGGTGAAGTCACAATGAACTTTCTATTCACTTCTCTAATAAATAAACTTCATATAGTAGTTGGGGAAGTGCGCAATTGTCCGGGACGCAATTGTCCGGGACGAAATAAAACCGGACGCAATTGTCCAGACGCCAATGACCGGTCCGGGACGCACTTGACCAGGACGCAATTGTCCTGTCACCTTTTCATAGTTATAACGCCACCCCTACGATATTACAGCAATTGAAAAAAACATGGAGCCCACGAAAGAGCATATTCGACATGTGATGCTGTACGAGTTCCATAAAGGCTCTAACGCTAGTGAACCCGCAAAAAACATTCAAAGAGTTTAAGGAAATGATGTGAGCGAATGGATGTGTAGGAGATGGTTTGAGAAGTTCAGAAATGGAGACTTCAGTCTGAACGATTATCAACGAACAGGACGACCAAATGAGTTAGATGAAGAGTTGCTAAAAGCAACAGTGGAGGAAAACCCAACGGTAACTGTAAGAGAACTTGGCCTGCACTCGGCGTTAGCCATATGACCATTCATCGTCATTTGAAGCTGTTATGAAAAGTAGTGAAGGTTGTAAAATGGGTTTCGCATGACTTGTCACAAGCGAATCTTCAACATCGAATCGATATTTGCACATCACTGCATTCTCAGCAACTGCAGGCACCGTTTTTGAATCGGATCGTCACTGGGGATGAAAAATGGATCCTCTATAACAATATTAAGTGTCGACATCAGTGGCTTAGTCGTGAAACAAAGCCTGAACCTCAGCCAAGGAATGGACCCCCATCCAAAGAAAATTTTGCTATGCGTTTGGTGGGATATGCAAGAATTATTCATTTTGAGCTTCTGCCAGATAACCAAACAATCACAGCTGAAGTCTACTGCCAATAACTCCAACGACTGAAGATTGCATTACAAGAAAAACGTCCTGCATTAATTAATCGCAGAGGCGTTCTCTTCCACCAGGATAACGCGCGCATTCACAATGCTCGAATCACCATTGCCCAATTGGAGATATTTGGTTGGGAAAAAATGCCTCATCCACCTTATTCTCCAAACATCGCACCTTCACACTACCATTTATTCAGAAGTCTGCAACACCATCTAGATGGACAAAAGTTGCAATCCAGGGAAGCTATCGAAAACGAAGTGATCGCTTTTTTTTTTTTAACTCGAAACCAAGGGATTTCTTCGAACGTGGCATAAAAAACCTTTCTACAGGTGGGAGGAGGTTATAGAAAAAGAAGGGAATTATATTGATGATTAATTTGTCATTATGTCATTTAATTTTTGTTCTGAATGAACTAAAAAATCAAGCAGAATATATGTTACACTTATAATTGAGGAAGTACAAGATTTTAAGTATTTGGGTCAAACTATTTCCAGCTCCTTGAATGATAACTCAGATATAAGAAAAGAATTTAGAAGCCTTTGCGCTAAAGCAAATATGACTACAAGGAACTTTCGGTTCTGTACAAGTGAAGCTAAAGACACTCTCTTTCGTACTTTCTGCAGTAATATATACGGACAGCAACTCTTGGTGAATTATAAAACAGGTTCTGGCAGAACCCTAAATTTACTGTACAACAGGTCTTTTAGACTCTTACATAAATTATCCCCGACAGGCTCAGCTTCGCAAATGTTTACTACCCGCAATGTCCCGAGTTTCCCGGAGGTAACAAGACGTGCTCAATACAGTCTAATGCAAAGAATTAAAAAATCAACCAACCCGATTATCCAAGCTACCCATGAGTCCTGCCGTTTATTCTCTAAGCTATAGAATTCTTGGTACGAAAACGTCTATCTGTAGCTCCATTTAACCTCGACATTACTGTATTATTTCTAATCAACTGTATAGATTTTTATCCTTAGTGTGTGAACTGTCATTGTATTAATAATATTTGTCATATGGACTATATATAGTCTGCCACTAAACATGTATTGCATTTTCGTGTGTGTGTGTGTGTGTGTGTGTGTGTATATATATATATATATATATATATAGAGAGAGAGAGAGAGAGAGAGAGAGAGAGAGAGAGAGAGAGAGAGAGATTTTAGGAAAGCAGACGATGTATTACGGTTATTTTAACTCTTTGTCGCGAAGTTGTTGGAAAATGTACGTTAAAATAACTTTTTTCTCTTTAAAGAAACGAATGTATGTCGAGTGGACAGACGTTTAAGCGAGGAAAAACGTATCCATTTAAGCATTATACAAAGGAATACAAAGGACACCAAACGGCAACAGACCGGCTAGTCCCTACGAGGCTGTTTAAGAAGGAAGGTTAAAAGAAGGAAGAAAATTTAAAGACAAGTGAAAGTTTTAAAGCAAAGCAAAGAAGAGAGGTTGAAAGGAAAGAAAGAAATTTAAAGATAAAGTGAAAATTTTGAAGTAAAAAGGAGGAAATCCGAATGAAAACCGTACGACACTTTTATGCGTCAACAAATGCTTCTAACTTGGAGTTTAAGGCAAAATAAACATGTAGTCTTTTTTTAAAGGATTTGACCGAATTACTTTGAACTACGTTAACTAGCAATCCACTCCACAAATTAACTATACGAGTGACGAAAAAATATTTAGCTTCATTAGAATTAGTGTGTTTACCCACTAATTTGGAAACATTACCGCGAGTTCTATGTGCATTTCTGAAGGTGAAATATTTTTCGGCGTAGACATTATCAAAACCTTTAATCATTTTAAATACAATCGCCGCGAATATGCCTTTTCACGAGTGAGAATAAATTTAACGTTTATAAACGAGCAGCGTACGATTTGTTTCTAAGTGTTGGAATCATTTAGTAGCCCGTCGCTGCACTCTCTGATTTTGTCTATGTCCTGTCGTAAACATGGGGACCAGAACCGAACGCAGTATTTCGAGTGGAGGGTACAAAAGAATTTTTGTAATGTTAGCATCGTTTTCTCAGTGGCGTAGGTAGATGCGGGTCCGGAGGGGGATCGCCTCCCTCCCCCCACACCAAGCCTCAGAAAGGATTTTGTCGGAAAATTTCTCCCTCTGTCGGAAAATTTACAAGTTGTATTTGTACTTAAAAGAAGAGCTCCAATTAATTTGTACGTGTTTTCAATATATGGTTGTTGTAGCCACATTATTTTTTTCATTGTGTTATGGTAGGCAGTACAATATATAATGTTGCAAATTTTCTGGTCCATTGTTACACAGAGTGTATTGTGTGTTTTCCCTTGTGAATCATTTTCTTTCATTTAATGGTAGTGTATTCCGCTTTTGTATTGCATTACTGAATACTGATGCGGGTGTGTTATCATGTGTGTGTTCCTCGCACTTAATAGATTCTTTGTATTGCCCGTAAATTGTTACGCTTGGTGAGATAGATGATTGATAAACGGTATCTTTGTCACGCCCGTTTGTCGGAAAATTTGGGCCTTTGCACCCGAACCAAAAATTTCTAGCTACGCACCTGGTTTTCTCCGACTTAAATTCAAATGAACTACGAATAAATCCTGAGATTCTATTTGCTTCTCACCGCTTCTATGCACTGCTTACTCGGTTTAAGAGTGTCGGCAACAATAATACCAAAATCTTTCTCTTCCGTAACACCCGATAGTGTGTCATTCGAGTAATTTATTAATATCTTCTTGAATCTGCAAACGTTCTGCCACTGATTTTGTTCGTCCCCCTAACTTGGTGTCATCCGCAAATTTTGAAATTATATTCTTAATTCCAATGTCGATGTCACTGATACGAGGGGCGGTCAGAAAATAAGTTTACACGGCGTATAATTTCGTAACTAAAGGACCTACACTGATTATGTTTGTATCAGGTGAATTTGTTAATCATTGTTGGCAACACTGCATGTCGATTCGGCTGCCATTTACCGTACATTGGTTATATGAGTCAGTTGAACATGGCGGCTCGACTGGAACACTGGAACAGTGCCCTGTCATTTCTGCAACGATATTCCGAGTCTGTCAGTGATCAAGAATTTCTCGAGCGCATTGTCACAGGAGACGAGATATGGGTTCATCACCGTACTCCGGAAACAAAACGTGCCAGCATGGAATGGAAACATCCTGGGTCCCCGCGACCAAAGAAGTTCAAGATTGTGAGGTCCGCTGCGTTTTGCTCGCAGACTTCACACAAAGAGGCACAACAATCAATGCAGCTGCATATCATATTGTTCAACATTGGAACGTTTACGAGCGGCCATTAAACGTAAACGTCCTGGACTACTACGTAGGGCAGAGCACTGTTCCAGTCGAGCCGACATGTTCAACTAACTCATATAACCAATGTACGGTAGATGGCAGCTGAATCGACGTGCAGTGTTGCCAACAATGATTGACGAATTCACCTGATACAAACATAATCAATGTAGGTCCTTTAGTTACGAAGTTATAAGCCGTGTAAACTTATTTTCTGACCACCGTTCGTATAAATAATAAAAAGAAGTGGTTCCAGAACTGATCCCTGAGGCACGCCGCTAGTTACACTTCTCGTTAGACGCTTTGCCACTAATGACTACTCTTTGTTTACGTCCACTAAGCCAATTTTCGATCCATTTGAGAACATTACCATCAATTCCGTGAGAATGAAGTTTAGCTAATAATCTCCTATGGGGCATTTTACAAACGTCTTTTGAAAATCAAAATATATAACATCTACTATTTTACTCTCGTAATATATACTGTATTTGCAATATATTAAAGAAAGCCGCGCAAACTAGTAAGACAAGAACGATTACATAGAAAGCCCTGTTGAGAATCTTTGATTAAATTACTAATTTTTAAGTGATTAACTATTTTGTTCCGAACGATCGTTCCATAAGCTTACCAACTACTGAAGTCAGACTAATGGGACGATAATTTCGGGAAGCGATGTCCCCTTTTTTAATATTGATAATGTTTGCAAGTTTCCAATCGAACGGAACTTCTCCAGACCGCAACGATTATTATTATTATTATTATTATTATTATTATTTAGAAAGTCGATATCAGCCTGTCTTTATAAAGGATTTACATTTAATTTCCAATATTGTGAATAGTTTTTTATTTTCAGTACTGAGTTTCTTAATAATAATTCTAGATAAGAATTTGCAGTATGCTGAGAATACTGTCTTCATTTTTTCTTCTGCTGACGCGTTTCGTTCATATACTTTGAACATCTTCAGAGCTTTATACATAATTTTAAAGTAAAATGGGTTATTTATATATATTTCTTGATTGTAAATTTGATACAATTTCAAATTAATTTAAGAATATTCGAAGTTCATTAAATTTTATATTAATTTTCAGTTTTTTCATTTTAAAATGTAAAAGGCTTCGGCAAAAAACTAAAAATTGCCGAAGCTTTTACTGTACATTAAAATGAAAAAACCGAAAATTAATATAAAATTTAATGAACTTTCGAATATTCTTAAATTAATTTGAAATTGTATCAAATTTACAATCAAAAATATATATAAATAACCCATTTTACTTTAAAATTATGTATAAAGCTCTGAAGATGTTCAAAGTATATGAACGAAACGCGTCAGCAGAAGAAAAAATGAAGACAGTATTCTTAGCATACTGCAAATTCTTATCTAGAATTATTATTAAGAAACTCAGTACTGAAAATAAAAAACTATTCACAATATTGGAAATTAAATGTAAATCCTTTATTATTATTATTATTATCACTAAATATATATGTATGAGGGGAGACTATTGCGCAGTTCATTTTTTTTAAGTACCGTGGGGTAGAGCGTATCTGGACCGGGAATTTTAGGATTAATTTTACCTATGACCGGGAGTACTTCAGTTTCACTAATGGTAAAATCGTGAAACTTAAAATGATCATCACTGAGCATGATTACGGGAACGGGAATGTTGTTCATAGTTTTGTTAATAAACACCGAAAAGTAGAATTAATTAAAAGCTGTCATTTGTAAGTCATCGTAAATTTGTTCGTTGTTTACGCTTATGAGTGGACCAATAGTCCGCGAAGCTACTTTTTTATTTCTAACATAATTATAGAATTTCCTCGGATTCGATTCAATTTGGTTCACAATGTACAGCTCATAGTTGCGTTTACTTTTTGACTCGCCTTCTCAACTGCTTGCAAGCATTTTTATCGGACAAATTACTCGTTTCTTTAAATTTGAAATACGCGTTCCTTTTTAACGTTAAGCTGCTACCTTTAATTTCAATATTCCACCATTTAGTTTTTAACAGACTTCATCAATCTCCTTTTATGTATAGTAATAGGATATTACCCGATTCTAAAAGTTTAAAATAATTAAAAAAAGAAGTCCATGTGCCATTAATATCATCACACAATACAGCCTCATCCCAATTACGGGTCGAAAGTTCCAGTTTCATGTCAGAAAACTTAGCTCTTTTTAAAATTCAAAACGTATTTCAGGCTCTCCGAATTATGAACTTTAACTTTAATTTCAAATGTTATTTGCCTATGATCATTGGTGGAGAAGTAGTCTCCTACAGAGATATATCAAGTCTACTGTGGTCTGTACTTAAAACAAAATCTAGAATATTGAGATCTCTAGTGGGTTCTCCTTGACCATTTGAAAAAGTGAACCTTCGACAAACTCTCCTTCAGTCGACGACTGGAATAAGATTGTAAAGGACCACCCCACTCCCCGCAAAGTAAATTAAGATCTCCCATAATTATCGGATCATGTTCGCTACTACATAAAAATTTTGTTCCTGGAGTCTATTATCACTATCGACAGTCTGAGAAAGGGCCTATATACTAAACCTATAATTAATTTTTTAGTGAGTTGTCTTTAATTTCAATAAACGTCGCATTTACTGTATATTATAAATTTCTGCAATTTTTTTAATTATGGGTTTTAATTGTGACAATGCCATTGTTAAATATCTCAACCAGGAATATGATATTCTTTGAGAAAATCTCTTCTCTCTGTATTTAACCAAGATTCAGTAATTGCTACAACCTCAAGATTTTCGGTCAAGGATTTTCATCAAAATTTAAGTCTTAAACTTCTAGTGTTAATATAAAATTCCTTTATAAAATTTTGAGTATTGCGTAGAATCTCGAGGTTCTTCGTGGAAGCAGTCGCTCACTGTAAAGAAAATTTGTTAGGCTGGTCGCTTGCGTAGGAGTTTTGCCGGATTTTGCCTGAAAAGATATTGTAGAGCTATGTAATAGTCTACCAAGACGAGCCGCTCCCACGCCATTCGGATGCAGACCATCACGTAAAAATAATCCTTTATATTCGATAGAAAATCGACGAATTCAATATTTTCCTGTTGGCAAAGGGATTTAGCCCTAAAAGGACGACCGCTACATATTGGTAACCTTTCAAATACACTGCATTCATAACTTGACTCTACAAACAATTCCGGCGTTAAAGGGTTAAGAATATTATTGATGAAGGCAGTTCTGCTGAAAAAGTCGTCGGATCCTGCTATTCTAGGGAGAACTTCTGAAAAAATTAGTTTATTAGTCCTATCCTTCAGTCCGCATCAGTCGCTTGTATTTCTATTAGCTCCTCTGACCTAGAAATTTTAACATCGTTAGGCCCAACACGCAACATAAAAATTGTATTTTCATCAGCATCTTTACTAAACTCGTCTATGGAGTCCGTGATGTCGTCAACACGGGTTCCAGGATGGCAGTACTTCCTTCTCCGAGTTGGGTTCCTCCCAAAGAACTCCTGTAATTGCCCTCGAATAATGGAATCGCCAACTAGCCTTCTCTCTCTTGTGTGTCATTCTGCTTTGTTCCTGGAGGTAAAATCTATTAGTTGTAATTACTCTTAAGCAAATTTTATGCTGTCTAGATCGGGCACCATTTCGAACTGGCTCAAACGGTTGATACCCCGAAGGGGAGAGGAGAGCGGGAATGACGATTGGTCGGGGAATCGTCGTAGAGTCTTCGCGCGACCCTCGCCTGTGTGAGAACTTGCGTCCAAACTCTCTGAAACAAAATCCTGCAGCGAGTTAAATCTAGTTGCCAAAGCATTAAATTCCTACTTCTTCGATGCTCGTTTTTCGCCAAAATCACCTCGTTTCGTAGTTCTTGTCGGTTTATGCCAAATCGGCAAACTAAAGGGTTAGAAGAGTGGTTAAAAAAGTACTGAGGAAACTTTCTACCGCATTCAGAACAATCGGGTAGGTTCGGGGCCATGTCTAAAAAAAAAAATTCTCACAAAAAACTAAAATCCAACAAGTAAAGAATTATAGATTAGTGACCTGAAAAGAGTAAACAAGAGTTCGGAAATACCAAACGAAAGAATTTCTACCGCACAATTTTTTTTAAGTAGGTAACTGAAAGGTCCATCTAGGGGATTAGCGGTGACAAACAACCACGTGGTCGATGTATTAAAAAAATCCTAAATTTCTTGTGAAATAATTATTAAATATGTAAGTGAAATAGAAATAATAATAATAATAATAATAATAATAAAAAATAATAAAAATAAACAATAACAAAAGATAAATTTTTTGTGTAACACATATACAGTATATTATTAAAACAGAAATACCGTAATAATAATAATAAACGGTAACAAATTGTGTACTCACAGGCAACGATAAATGATAAATTGCACACTAAATACTTCAGTAATTAAAATACTAATATAAAATAATTTAAATCACTTATGAGCAAAATAAATAAAATGATAAATTAGACAAATACTTCAATCAATCAGATACGCACAAAAGAAGATACTTCGAATCTCTTCTCAGGAGCTGTGAAAAATGCGTCCGATCTAGGCAAAGGTCAAACGACGAATTATTACGTTTTATAATTGTGCATAAAATTTTTTTTTTTTTACACTGATGTTAATTAATTATTTATTCGTGGGTCTTCCAGTCTGTTTTATCATCATCTCATTTTCCGTTAATTTTGTTTGTTTGTCTTCTGTTCACTCCTCTTCTTCGCTGTCTTTCCCAATATCGTTAGAATTGTTACGAATCTTTAGAACTGTTATGAAGTATCTCTCTATAAAATGAGAACTCATTAATGGTTGAATCCTTCCCTACACTCTAAAATTGGTACTTTAGGACTACTGTAATTAATACATGTATTATTTTTGTTTAATTGTACTGTTGACACATCCCTTACTTCATGTATGTAGTTTCAAATAAAATTTCGCTTAAAAACCTAAAATTTGTAAAAAAAATGAAAAATTACTAATTAGTTACGCTGTATTTTTTTTCTAGATATTTTATTCATTGGGGATCCAATAAAACTTCAAAAGCAAAACCCAATCATTACTTATTAGTAATTTTTTATGATTTTTAGAAATAGTTTGTACTTTGAGTACCAAAGCGTATAATCGTACAAAAAATAATACATGTATTACCCGTAGTAGTCCGGAAGTACCAAATATAGAGTTCATATTCAAGAATAAAATCTCTCTCTTTTTGGCTGTCTGAAAATTGTTTCTGTCTGTCTCGTTACTGTTGCCCGTCTGTGCGTTTAATTTTGTACCCCCTTGAAATACCTTAAATGCGAGTCTTTATTCGCCTGCCGTTTTTCCTTTTCAGCTGCGTTCTCTACTTAATCCTCTGCTTCAAAGAGCGACCAACTTCGTGCCGAATAGATTCCGAAAGTTCTCTCCGATCATTTTCCGAGCGACATTCACCCTTCGAAATTTGGTCTCTCGAAAGGCAGCAAACCGCCTCGTGTTCAGGGTAAGACATTACATTACACGAGAGAGAGAGAGAGAGAGAGAGAGAGGAGAGAGAGAGAGAGAGAGAGAATTATTGTCTAATTCGTGTGTTTTTCGCTCGTAGGGAAACTTTTTTATTTAACTCCAATGAGATGTAAAATTTTTACAGTTTCACTTGACAGAATATATTACAGTTAAATGCATAAAGTTAAATGAACTTTAAAATACTGAACATATTAAACCCACAAGGAACAAACAAATTTAAGGGACCCAATTTCCGTATACGGAAAAGGTTTCGAGCTGTGTTCAAACATGAGCTTTTTTTTACACTCAGAACTGTTCTTAAATATGGAACACACAAACTATAAATTCAGTGCTGGACTTACCTATAAGCTAAATAAGCTATAGCTTAGGGCCACACACCCTCGGGGGCCTCATTTTTTAAATATATTTTTATTTTATCATTAGTTTTTATTCTTTAACACTAATTCATCAAAAAATTATATATATATATAATATATATATATATATATTATTTTTTCTTTATCATTAACATTAATATAAAAAATAATAATTATAGTAATAATTATTTTAAATTTTTTTACCCGAATTTTTTTAGAGAAGGGCCTCAAATTTCATATAGCTTAGGGCCTCAGCAGGTGAAAGTCCGGCCCTGACTATAATTATGGATCTCATTAATGGCTGGATTCTTCCCTATACCAGAATAAAAGCAAAGATTTCTTAATGGAGGGAAATGTATTTAATTTATACTTAACACTATTTCTGAAGTAGTTTATTGAAGTAGTTTATATAGTTTCCTGTGAAGAAGATATAATAAAGTCATCTAATATACATATTACAATATATACGAAGTAATTCAAAGTGTGACCTTTATCAGCATATTGAAGAAGTCTTACAACATGAAATTATAGAATTTAACAAGAACTATGTCGGAACGACATCAATGTCCCTGACTATATTTGTGACTTTAACCTTTGATGCAAGGACCTGATTCTTGCTCGTGACGATACATATGTGTATGAAGTTTCATCAATTTATGTTGAGCGGTTCAAAGTTATGGCACGGACCTCCATTTGACAGTTGACTTCTATTCGTGACCTTGAATTTTGGTGCAAGAACCTGATTCTTGCTCGTGACACGTAGCCTTGTGACGATACATACGTGTATAAAATTTCATCAATTTATGTTGAACTGTCCAAAAGCTATTAGGCGAGCGGCCAAACTCCGATTTAAACAATTTTAATTCGCCCCCTTGTACAGAAAGTTGTAATATGTTTTTTATTAGTCCTTAGTGTTCAGTGAATACATTTTTAAGTGTTGTCCTCAGTTTTTGATGTGCGGTTGCCATGGAAACGCCAATATAAACAAACACCAAGAAAATACCTGAAACTTTATCCAGATGATAATTTGTTTTAGTTTCGAACTGAAATACTGTTTATTATAAGTGTTTACTATCTAGATACACAATTGAATTATCACATTATAGTAATCATGTATTGTTATAGGTTAGGCCCAGTTTTAAATTTACTTCCTCCTTTTATTATCACAATATTAGAATAAGACAAATGTGTACTGTGACAAATATTGTGCAAATGTGTAGTATTGTTGAAAACCACAGTTTAATTATTGTTATTTTTATTTCAAACGATCATCTATATCAAACATGGCAGAACCTGACTCAGTCCATTAAAATTTGTACAGGCGAAGAAACAGAGGCTGTCAACAAATTGGGAGAAATCGTTATATGTCACCAGAGTCGCAAAGAAAAACTGGTTGTACCCACAAAAGTGGGTATTGAAACATTACTGTCAACATCATTGTTACGGCAGGATAACCTTTCACAAAGACTTGAATCTGAGCTTGATGACCTTACAAAATTACATAGTATGTCTGTTACATATCATTGTAGTTGTTATCAATCATTTACAAGTAGGAAAAACATTTTTCACGTTAGTAAAAAATGTAGCACGCATGATTGTGCATCACATGGTACTGAAGAACAAAGTGTTCGCACACGAGCTCAAACATCCAAGCTTACAGATTTTTCAATATGTTTAATATGCAATACGCGAAAGAGGGACAGCATACATAAGGTACAAACAACTACATGTCAGAGTAATCTCTATCAAGCAGCACAAGCTCGGAAGGACATTTCTATGCTTGCCAAAATTGATGAAGACTTCATTGCAGCTGATGCTGTTTACCACAAATCCTGCATGGCAAGTTATACAACAAGCATAACATCAGTGCTTCAAGGAAAATGGAAGGAGAGAACATATACGAGAAGGCATTTATGGCACTAGTAGGAGAAATAGATGTTAATCTACAAGGAAAAGCTTATAAGTTGAAAACCCTGCTAGACAAATTCCAACAGCTGTTACCTGACCACATTGATACCCAAGCATACCTTGCAGAAAAACTTCAGCGCCGTCTCATGAAGCATTATGGTGATAAGATTGTTATTCATGCCCAGCGAGGACAGTCCAAGTCAAGTATTGTTGTCAGTAGTAGTGTCAGCTTAGGAGATGCTGTCAGAGCCTTTGCTCAACTGAAGGAAGATTTCAACTTTAATGAGATGACACTTGGTTCTGCTGAAGAACAATCAAATGTTCCAGTGAATTCAGAAAGCTTACTTCATTCTGCCATTGGTATGCTCAGACAAGAAATAGCACAAATTGAAAAGCCAAGTGAGTACTACACAGCTGCTGAAATCGGCCTGAAAACATCTGAAGAATTTGTTCCAGCAATTTTACAGAAGGCGTTTCTCTAGTTGCTGAGCAAAGAGGCATTTGAATCGTGTGATTCAAATTACCAGCCAGCAGAAAAATTACAACGTAGAGTTTTAGCTCTTGCAGAAAATGTTATTCATAGCAGTGACAGCAATATTATAACCCCCCTTCATCTAGGACTTGTAGCGCAACTCCATCATGATCATGGGAAACGAGATATAATAGACACTCTCCATGTCCATCGTTTCACATAAGTTATGATCATCTTCGACGTTTTTTAACTGCCCTAGGAAAAGATGAGCTTAAAAGAATGCAAAATCGCATATACATACCACATGGCTTAGTCTCACGACAACATGGAGGAAAGCTGATTCAAAAAGGTGACGACAATATTGATATCAACTGTGCAACCATTGATGGAAAGAGAACATTTCATTCCATGGCCCGTGTTGTATTTCAGGAAGAGGCTATTGATACAGTTGGAACTGGCCCGGTTGGGACATAACTGAACATGCACCAAGAACACCGGAACTTGCTGCACACCACAAACATAAGATCCACCTTGCAGGTGGGTTCAATGATGGAGAAAAAGCGGTCTGTATTTCTAGCCAAGGCGTGACACCAGTGGAAGATCTGTTTTGCTCACATGAAGAGGCAGATACAAGGATGCTTTTCCATGCTATGAAGGCAGATGAGGAATTTTCTACTGCCAATATCCAAGGAAGCATAGTTGTCAAGTCACCTGACACAGATGTCCTCGTGCTAGCTGTGCATTATTTTCCTCAGATGCAAAGTACATCATCTTTCTGGGTAGAAACAGGAAAGGTGTCCGCTACTGCTGATCTCCATCGTCATATTCCTGTTCACAACATATGCAATGAGTTAAGTCCTGTGGTTCCTAGTCTACTTCCCGCCATACATACTTTGACAGGATGTGATAGCGTCTCATCATTCTGTGGCATAGGAAAAAAGAAAATGTGGAAAACCATGGAGTCAGTGGAGAAGAAAGGTTCGATTCCACTCCTTGGTAGTTTGGGTACTGACAACACAGATGAGGCCGAACATGCAGCCCGACAGTTTGTTGCTGCTCTATACGATCCAAAGGATGTATATAAAGAAGAACATAATGACTTGAATCTTCTGAGAGTCCGCCTTGCTGACAAGAATGTACCATTACACAAACTACCCCATTAGAACCTAGCTTTCTTCAACACTTTAAGAGAGCATCATTTCAGACCCGCATTTGGATGTTGGCTCACGTTGCTAAACCAGATATGTCTTCACCAGATGGAAATGGGCGGCAAAGAGAGGGTGATGAATTAAAGTTGAAGTTATTTGATGGACCAACAACTGCAGAAGTATTAGATGAGTTTCTGAGCTCATGCCGTGGACGTAGACAACGTAGTAAGAACTGCAGTTGTGCAACGAATGATATAACGAACAGAGGAATGCGTCTGCAAGGCTACTGAGGACTGCATGAATGAAGAAATCCATCACAAACCACCGCTGGATGAGCTACATGAATAACCATATTATAGCATTGTGCATTAATAATTTATTAATGTGTTTCATATATGCTGTTACAACGTGAGTTATTCCCAGTATGGGGTAGACTGCTAATAAAGCATTGAATTGATATTGCGGGAGTCACCGAATACAGTATGCATTGACTTACATGCAGTTTTGTAATTGTAAAACAAGTTGAACTTTTAGTGGAAAGATTTAAATTTTTAAGTAATGATTTCTGCTTTAAAGTTATTTAGTAGTTTGCTTCATAAAGATAAGAATTGTTAAAATTTAGTTGGTTTAATTGATTTTAGTTGATTTAGTTGATTCTGTGTTATGTACATCGATATATGTATAGTAACTTAATTTTTGGTTTACAAAATTGATGTTCTTCAAATCTCAATATCGGTCCTTTCATACATTTAACAATTCAAACTTTATTTTCAAGTGCAACATTATTATATATGTATTGTGATCATGCCAACATTTGCCCGTTTTTCATAACTGAACGATAAACCTTTCTGCTGGCATGCGAACAGAGGTCTCCATTATTAACCCATGTAGGCACAGTACTTTGTATGGTGATTCAACATTTTAATATGGCATTCATTTTGTTCAACATAGTGTATTAATGCTTGGAGTATCAAAATACCTGAATTATTGTACTCGAAATTAGTTTTGTGTAACTCATATTAATCAGTTTTGTGAAACACCGTATTTTAGGTGATATTTTTGGAGTCTAACAATAACGTTTTTAGGCAAAAAATAAAATATATCATGTAAAAGAATGTTTTTTATAGATAAATTGATATAGTGTAGCACTAGAGCTTTCGGAAAATGTACAAATAACTTCATGGGAAATAAACCTTGTCTTCACTGTTCATTGTGTCTTCAAAGATTTCAGTTGTAATGCGTGAATTGAAAACATGAACACACGAGTACCTGTACATAGCTGAAGTTAATGGCTGATTTTACTATCTTAGCACACTCAGAATGGAGTACAACATGCCAAACTTATATGTCCAGATGGTGCAGATCATTTTAGGACATGTTGTACATTTCTGTACGAGGGGGGGTATTAAACTCAAAAAATATGGCCTGTTATCAGGGTTGGCGGCTGGCCTATATAGCGCGGCGGACACTTAAATGTGACAAACGGAGGGACGAACAGACAAAACAAATGCAATCGAGTATGGCCCCCTCCAGATTTATTTGCTCGGGGCCATGATTATATATTTATATAACATATATCATATAAACAAACACACGAGAAAATGGTTGAATTAAACAATGTCCAAATGGTAAGCAGTAACGTTGCAAGGTGGCCTGAAAATTTTAAACCGTTTGGTTCCCCATTAATTAATGTCAAAATACAGGGCTATTTAAAATGATTCATCCGATTTCAACTGAGAATACTTCCGTACCTATCAACCGTGCATCAACTGGGCATACACCATATGAAAGAGGAAATCTCCGAGTTTTACAAGATCACCGCGAGAGGGCTCTAAAGTCACGCCGTGGCCTAGCCTAGCAACAAACAGTCAGTGTGAAAATGGCGTCCGCACAGCAGAAGGCGTTTTGTGTGGCAGTTTTCGAGCTGTAAATCGGTAGTCACAGTGCAGCGTGAGTCACCGTGCGACTTCTTCCTTTGGGGGTACGTTAAGGATACTGTACGTGCCACCGTTGCCCACATCTTTGGATGAGCTCCGAACTCGCATTGTTACTGCCGTAGAGTCAGTGACAACGGACATGCTGGAGCGACTAAGGGAGGAATTCGACTATCGTGTCGACGTTGCTCGTGTAACTAGGGGAAGTCACATAGAGCATTTATGAGGTGAGAGACAAAATTTGGACAGTTTTTCTTTTGGTTGATGTATCACAAATCACTCTGTGTATTTGTAACATTAAAAAATATTCTCATTTGAAATCAGATGAATCATTTTCAATAGCCCTGTAGGTTAAAGAAAGGTTCCTCTCAGAATTATGTTTCAAAATGGGGACCGCATAGACACTAAACGGGAACTTACAGGCTCTCGTTTTTGACTCTATGTAACAAAGAACTATACCAAAACGGAACCTAACCCGTTAATGAAAGGATTCCTTTACAAACTTTACTGTTTACAGTATATACACAGTAAACCTTCGTCCAACGCGTGTTTGTTCAGCGCGAATTTGCTTATACAGAGAAAAATAAATGCGAACAATTAATTGCCGAAAGCGGAAAATTTAATTATACACGGTCCACCAAACACCTTCTAATACGGTAGTACTGGTATTAAGTTTGTCCAATGCGGATTTACCTAACGCGCCGTTCTCGAGGAACGTAACCCCCGCGTTGGACGAGGGTTTACTGTATATATTATATATATAACTTTTGGTTTGCTTCCGCCCGAATTGTTCATTCTGACGAAGGTCAAGCTTTTCACTCCACCTTAGACCTACATTTTAACGTGGAATCCGAACCACGCCCCACCAGCAGCCCAGCGTCTTAACCACTAGGCCACCCAGGGTACCCATTTATCTACCAACCACTTTCTTTATTGTGTGGAAGGATGAACAGCTGGGTTTTGCTGCGCGCCGGGTACCGTTACCGGGTCTCGATCCCGGGGCCGATGGGTTCGTAGTCAGCGACGCTAACCACTACACCACCCTGTGGTTGTTTGCTTATATATATATATATATTATATATATATATATAAAACGTTTTTTGATTAAACTGCTTTGAATACCTTTCGAAAACATCAATTAAAGTCCAACATATTTGAGACGGGATTTCTTAAACACATTAAAAACTCAAGTACATTTCAAATTTTGAAAATGTGCATCGACCAATCATGGGTTTTCTTGCAAATAATGCTGGAGGAGCTCTAAACTTTCAAAGACTGTTTTTTTTATGTAACATTCATATTATCTTATTATATTAACATATTTTTTTCATTGTACAATTGTTTCAGAAAAGTTTGTCGTGAAGCTCAAGTGTTTTAACGATAAACATTGGTAAAAAAAAAAACAAGAATTTTTTTTAAGCCATTATACATGAATTTTTTTTCTATACAATTGTGTTTTTACCACATAATCACAGCTTTAACAGGATTATATTATACAGAGCTGGGCACTTGCGGTTTTTTTTGCGGTACTGCGGTACTGCGGTACTACCGTGTTGGTCGGTACCGCGGAAAGTACCGCGGGAAATTTGAATGCGGTAGCGGTACTGCTGTACTTTCAGCGATCCTTTGCGGTACTGCGTTATGCGGTACCGGTTTGGTAGTGCGGTAGTAGTACCGCAGTACCGCAGTACCGCAAGTGCCCAGCTCTGGATATATATATATATATATATATATATATGGAAGAAAGAATTCCGGGAATGATGCTATTAAAAGATACAGAAAGTCCTACATTAAATATTTGTATTCGGATTGGCGTTGCTGTTCCATATAAATATATAACTCGAGATTCACAGCAAATCCAGTCACGCAAAATGTCTTCACTATTAACAGGAATATATACGTAAGATATTAACTAAATTTTGAAAATGTCCGTTCCACCTTTCAATTTATCATTTGTTTCTTCATCGAAGGTGAGATCAACGTTACGAACTTCTCCTTTCAAGGTCAAATCCCACCAGGTGACCATCATGGAAAAATCGGACGAAGCGGCGGATCTGTGGCTTAGCGCCGCGTTCCTTACAGGTAATTAAATTTTAGGTTGAGCCCACCTTTATACTGTAGGTGTTACCGTGCCTTCACTCTTCTTTAAGATAATCAGTGGTAATAATAAAAATTTCGGGTTTTGTTTAGTTTCCGTATCATCTATACAAGGCCATATGACGCGGGGGACCTACTGCAGCTTTTCGTGGGATGCGGACTACTACTCCATCGAGGAAGCCCCACAATCGCTGAAATATGAAATCCAAGTCGAGATTCGAACCCAGGACCTTCAGATTAACACCCCGTAGCCTGTACCACTAGGGTACTCTAGTGGGTATAGTAATCGAAGATAAGTAAATAAATCCCAGAGAAGATTAATTTTGTCAACTTATTTCCAATTCAAGAGTAATTTTGAATTCTACTCTATTCCTTTCCGAAGTTAAATTTTACAGGAAAAAAGTACTAAAAGTACACCGAAAAAAAGGTACAGTTAGTTTGGAAAGTCCTCTCGTACAAAATCTGTTTCTTACTGATAATTACAATTATTGGTAAGAAACACGGAGTTTCACAATAAGACTTTTTGAATCGATTGTGTATATATAAAATTTCTACCTGCCATTCATTTATGGAAAATGGAATGAATTTAAGTAAAAGGTGGTAAAAACTGAGATAAGTCGGAAACTGGTTTTCCTGAGGTGAGGATACTTTGTCTCGGGTACTTGCTTCCAAAACTCAACTCCAGATAAGCTTTTATGTATCAACTTTAAATCCACGTCCTCCTGTAGCTCCAAAAGTTCTGTTTGTATTGAAGCAGCTTCCGTAACAAAAGATGTAGTAACAGGACAGCCATCGTTGACGACATCAATCAGGAAAGGATTTACAAGAAATTCGAAGCATGGTTTTAGCTTCTTTAGTTTATCAAACCTGAAATGAAAATCATCAATTAGTCCTTCTAATTTACCTTTGTATTCCTCCAATTTACGATCTTTTATTTCAATATCAGGAAAAGTGTTTGCTCGGTTTTTCAGGTGGGGAAAGTGGTCAAATTTTTTTGTTACTAAATCTTTTTGCAAGAGCTTTATTTTATTCTGGAAACTGAAAACTGTCTGTGTAAGGTCAGAAATGACCTTATCCTTTCCCTGAAGTGCCAAATTTAGATTTTGAAGGTGTTGTATTAGAGTAAAACACATCAGACCCTGCACTCATTCGTGATCTTCTAGTTGTGGGTATGACTTTCCCTTTTCTTCCAAGAAATCAATGATAGGATCCAACAGTGCAACAAACCTATTCAGGAGATTACTAGTTGATAACCACCTTACAATACAGTAGAATGAAAGGTCATCTGGCTTATCGTGAAGATCCAGCTCCTCGATAAAATTTCTAAACGCTCGGTGCGTTTTTGCATTTGAACGAATGAAATTCACAATTTCTAGAACACATTTCATAACACTGTCATACCTTAAGTACTTGCTTACCAAATGACCACGGTGAATGATACAGTGAATAAAAAGACACACAGGATACTTGGGATCGCGTGTCAAGAGCCCAACTAGGCCTACATTTTGTCCTACCATAGCTGGTGCTCCATCTGTTGTAACACTGACAAGTTTATTCAATGGTACTTGAGCATTTGATAATGCCTCGTCAAGTACGTTCTTTATGTCAACCCCTCTGGTGGTTTCTCTTAGGGTCATTAAGTCCAAGAGTTGTTCTTTCACATTTCCACCGCCAGTAACATAACGAACAAATATCGCCAGTTGAGGGTTATCTTTAATATCTGTGGATTCATCGAGGGCCAAACTGAATGCAACAGAATTCTTCAAATCACTCTGCAACGAGCATGTAATTTCAGCACTGATCTGGGAAATACGTTTCTCTGTAGTGTGGCGGGAAATAGAAATACTTGCTATTTGTTTTCGGAGCTTTGTGTTATCTGGAGCGAGAATTGCAGTAACATCGGCAATATTCTTCTTCACAAATTCTCCATTACTGTAGGGAAGTTGAGCATGAGCAATATTCCATGTCATAACAAAACTAGCTTCAGTAGTTAAGTCAGCTGTCTTACACAATGATGAAAGTACAGTTTGTTGGGCAACTAGGCTAGATTTCAACATTGTTAACTTAGTCTTCCGCAATTCTGATTTGGGAGGAAATTCCGTAATAAAATTTTTATGGTTAGTTTCATGATGACGCTTTAAGTTACTGGCTTTAAAGTGATTGAGTGCCACGTGGCAGATAAGACACACAGGTTTCTCACCCTTAACAGTAAAGGCAAAGCTCTCCTCCCACTCCTGTTTAAAAACTCTATTTTCTTCTTCATATTTCCGTTTCTTACACTTTGTCTGCTCAGTCATTTTAATCAACTAAGGTGTTGTGTAACTTTCACTTGTATAGCTAAGAAAAATAGCCACTATTTGATCTAAGAAGCCAATTTTAAAACACTCACTCGTTACTACACGCGGCCCGCAGGGTAGCTCGAGGGGTACTGGACAGTGGTGAGTGGCGATTGGTGTTAATTATGTAATTATCCCGCTTAGTGCCTGTCACACAAAAGAAATTGTCGTACGCATGACGCATTTTATTGTCAATTCAATTTTTCCTTGTTTTTTTCATATTTTTTTTATGTGAAAAAAAAATTATATCAGGTCATCCCATAAGTAATGTCGTTTTTTACGATAGATTAAGTTTAAACTAGTCCTACTCGGTTTAAGCATAAATTTTCCGAAGGTTATATCTAAGAGGAGATCTACCGTGTTTCGCTACATACTTTACAGACCTTGACCAGTGAAGACGTGTGTTTTGCTTTATGTGAACCCCTCATAAACATGGCGGTATCAGAAGAGCATATCAGGCATATAATGCTTTACGAGTTCAAAAAAGGGAATAGTGCTACTGAAGCAACGCGAAACATTCAGGAAGTTTATGGCAACGATATTCTGCATGTTAGGAAATGTCAAAGATGGTTTCAAAAGTTTAGGAATGGTGACTGCTGTTTGACAGATGCAGCACGCTCTGGACGCCCTGCTGAGTTTGATGATGACCTGCTGTTAGTCGCACTTGAAGAAGACTGTTCAACAACTGTCGAAGAATTGGCCCAGAAACTCAATTCATCCCCGTCCACCATCCATCGACATTTGCAACAACTCGGGAAAGTGCCTAAGTTAGGAAAATGGGTGCCACATGAATTGTCGGTCGACAATCTGAGGGTGCGGGTAAACATTAGCACAGCTCTTCATTCCCGTGAACTCCAAGACCCGTTTTGGCACCGTTTAGTGACTGGTGATGAAAAGTGGATACTGTACCAGAATGTTGAGCGCCGTCGACAGTGGGTTTGTGCCGGAGAACCAGCGACACCACAACCAAAACCAAATCTTCACCCTCGGAAGGTGTTGCTTAGTGTTTGGTGGGATAAAGGTGGTGTAATACACTTTGAAACCTTACCACACAACCAAATCACCGCTCAAGTCTACTGTCAACAACTGGATCGATTGAACACTGCACTAAAAGAAAAGAGACCTTCTTTGGTTAATCGGAAAGGAATCGTGTTCCACCACGACAACGCACGTCCTCATACCGCTCGGATCACTTCTGCAAAAATTGAGGAGCCTGGGTGGGAAAAACTTCCACATCCTCCATATTCTCCAGACCTTGCGCCTTCAGATTATCATCTCTTCAGGAGTCTGCAAAACTATCTTGACGAGAAACAGTATACTTCTTTAGATGACCTGCACACCAGTCTTTGTACGTTTTTTGCCTCAAAACCACCTGAATTTTATAAACATGGCATTGAAAAGCTTGTAGGACGTTGGCAGAGTGTCATTGATTCCGATGGAAAATATATACTAGATTAAAAAGTTTGTTGTTTTTTTTTTGTCCTTCAAATTCCGATCTAAAAAACGACATTACTTATGGGATGATCTGATATTTGTATTATGAATTTTGTTTTTTATGATAAATACAATAAAAACCAAAATTGTTTCGCGAGCCGCAGTTAACAACCTCGAGAGCCGCATGCGACTCGCGAGCCGGGGTTTGGCCACCGTTGGTATATAGTATAAATTATCTGTTCATCATATTTATTCACTTTTTACACTTAGTTTTAAATTTTTAGCACTGATGATGGAAAGTGAATTTTCCGAAACGTCTGTTAATAAACATGTAACATCGCCTCATCCTCTTATTCCTCACTGAGTTGCGGTTCCTCAAGAACAAACCCTTCAATCAAGTTACATTATATATATATATATATATATATATATATATATATATATATATATATAATTACGCACGAAATTACGTGTTCCTATACAATTAATACCAACCTCATAGTTCAAAAATACTAATGGCTCTATAGAAAACATCACAGACTATTAACCTTAAAAAAACCTACCATACAATTAAAACCTTCACCATCATTAAACGCCACAAACGAAAACCATTAATTAAAATAGCTCCACCTCGGCCCCCTCCCCCCCAAGAAAACCGCGTTCGAATCCAACTTGGCCGTAAAACCCACAATCAAAACACTATAAAAATGAACGTGCCTCCCTCCCCCCCGCGCTACAAAAAAAACTCCCTCTCTGGCCATTCTATAGAGCAACATCTGACTGAGCCTTTTTAGACTAAATTCTCCATTCTGAAAGGGAGCAGTTAGGGCAAGCTGCCAAGATAAATTATTATTGGAGGTAATAATAGCTCCCTTTCCAGCCCGACCCGTATATCCTATTTACTCTTCTATAAAGGGAATTTTCCCTCAATGGAGAAATCTGTGAAAGACAAACCCCCAAAATTATTTTCAGGCCTCCTCCTCCTCCTCCTCCTCCCTCCTCCTTATAGTTTTTATTATATTATTATTATTATTATTATTATTAATTTAAAGACAGTCAGTGAGAATGTTCAGTGGTTATATGAACGGAAATTTTGGAAGAATTAAAATACGTTATTTATTTTTATGATTGTTTTATCATAATTTTTTTTTTCACATAAAGAGTTAATATTCGAAATGGAAAAATATTAACAATGTATATATCAATTATAACAGTAAGTAATACTAAGAATAAATACTACTACTACTACTACTACTACTAATAATAATAATAATTATTAATAATAATAATAACCCTTGTATAAATACTATACTATTCGAATATTGGAAATTAGAAATTAGGTAATAGAAACAACCAATGGATCACCCCAGCACTCATTTTGAGTATTAAACGCGAGCAGACTCTCTTTAAATTATGGAAAACTGATTATTACCGAATAGACATACAAAAATTGCCGTAACAGACTTAATGGAGTCATTAAAAGAGCAAAAGCAGATCTACAGAAGCTAAGGCTAACAAAGATCCTAAGATCCACTCTAAGGTTAGCCCGAGAGAAAAGAAAGAGTAGGGGGTTAAGAGAAGAGAAGAGAATAAGGGGGAACACCTATCACTCGTGGGTTAACATTCATTCAGAAAAAGATAAAAAAAAGACTCACCATCATCATCCGCCGGCAACTGCCGACAAGTCAGAAAAATAGTCGGAGAAAATAGGAGAGGGGTGAAAGATGAAAAGCAGTAAAATAAGAACGCTTACAAACCATGCAAACACAGTCTTAACTCACTGTCATACCATGCAAACTACAAACATGCAAGAAAAGAGAGTTACAGACATGCAAAGTAAGGAGAGGATAAGAAAAAAAAAGTAGGTAAAGTTAAACAAAAAGTGGGTTAGTGTATGCTACGAGCTACATCTACGTTCGTGTTAGTCTAATTTTTTTTTTTTTTTTAATAATTTTATTGCTGGCATCACACGCTGGCATGTCACAAGCTGGCATTTATCGTCAACAGACTCATCCTCGACCACCACCCCCAGAGCTCCTGTTGCTAATTGTTTTTTAAATTTTAAGCAACGTTAATATTTTTAAAATGTCTGTCAAGACGGTTCTTAAACACATTAACGCTGGTTGAGTTCACGACGGGCGCGGGAAGATTATTCCATTTATCAATTACTTTAAACGTAAAGAAGTTTTTAGCGATATTAGTAATGAAACGTCTGCCACGCAACTTAAATCCGTTATTACGAGTATTACTATTATCGAAAGTGAACAATTTGTCAAAATTTACGTTATCGATGTTATTAACGATTTTGAAAACTTCAATAAGCTCCCCCCTTAATCTCCTAGTTTCGAGTGAATACAGGTCTAATTCTTTAATCCTATCTTCATAAGGCTTGTTGCGCAATGACGGAATTAGTTTCGTGGCACGACGCTGAACCCTTTCTAACCTATCAATATCCTCACGCAAGTACGGGCACCAAAACTGAACGGCATATTCTAAATGAGGCCTGACTAGGGACTTGTAAAGGGGCAATATAATATCCTTTGATTTAAATTCGAAATTACGCGCTATGAAGCCTAACATCCTATTAGCTTTTGTGCAAGACTCCAGGCACTGGTTCCTAACCTTTAAATCCTTAGATACGCATACGCCTAAATCTACTTCCTCGTCAACGCTCGCCAACTCCCTATCATCCATCGTGTACGTGTAATTATTGTTACGAGAACCTACATGCAAAACTTTACATTTGTCTACGTTAAATTGCATCTGCCACTTATCCGTCCACTCCATATTCCTATTTACATCGTCTTGGAGCCTATTTCTATCGTCCTCGTTAACAACCTTACCGCCTATTTTAGTATCGTCCGCGAATTTTGACACGTTACTAGTCAATCCTACATCTATGTCGTTAATGTAAATTACGAATAGCAATGGGCCTAACACTGAACCCTGTGGGACACCGCTACCTACATCCAACCACCCCGATTCACTACCAATAACTACCACCCTCTGCCTCCTAGCACGAAGCCATTCTTCTTACCAGTTAGCTACCTGACCGTGTATACCGTGCGCTTTGACATTCGCAATTAATCTCCTATGCGGAACTGTATCGAACGCCTTTTTAAAATCTAATAACGTCAGCCGCTCTATGCCTATCGTATTCGCGCACTATTTCGTTATAAAATTCTAACAAATTAGTTAAACAAGACCTATGGTGTCGAAACCCATGCTGACTACGATTAATCAAATCTCTACTTTCTAAGTGATCGATGATACGATCCCTAACTACGGATTCCAAAAGTTTACCAACAATTGACGTTAAGCTAATGGGCCTATAATTGCTAGCTACTGTGCGGTCGCCTTTTTTAAAAATAGGCGTGACGTTAGCTAATTTGAAGTCTTCAGGAATAATCCCCGTTTCGAGTGACAGATTAAAAATCTTCGTTAAGGGGCCTACGATAACGTCTTTCAAATCTTTCAAATGTCTGCGATAAAAAGCGTCAGGGCCTGGAGCCTTGCTAACTTTTAGCCTATCGATATAATGCGCAATCTCACCCTTGTAAACAGTTATTTCATCCAAAATAGTCTCGCTACTAAATGGAACGATATCGTCCACGTCGGGGACATTATTTACGTCTTCTACGGTAAAAACTGTCGCAAAAAAGTTATTGAAAATACCCGCCATCGCCTGAGCGTCAGAAGCCAAAGCGCCATTAACATCCACTAGAGGGCCTATGTTATCTTTTATCGGCTTACGATTATTAACGTATTCAAAAAACTTTTTTGGATTATGTTTACTATCCGCAGCTATAAGTATCTCTAAATTACGCTTAGCATTCCTAACTGATCTTTTAACCTGACGTCTAAGCTCGATATATCTGCTAAAGTTAGCTGCCTTGCCATTGCGCTTATTAAGTGTATACGCTCTATTGCGCTCGTTTATGAACTCGGCTATTTCCCTAGTCCACCACTTGGGCCTACCATGATTTCTAGTGCGCTTGGACCTACGAGGAATAAACTCCCTTTCAATATTCCTAAAACTTTCTTTAAACGCCACCCAATGCAAATTTGTGACATTACCCATAAATAAGTTATCCCAGTCCACTACTCTCATCCTATCCGCAAAACTATCAAAATTAGCCCTACGAAAATCAGGGACTTCTATTACGTTACTATCCTTAGTGTTTTCTATCAATAACTTAAACCTAAGAATTTGATGATCACTACATCCTAAACTCTCGCCTACTTCTAAACTATCGACTATATTTTCGCCGTTCGTCATCACCAAATCTAAAATATTGTCACCGCGCGTTGGTTCGGTAACTATCTGTCGTAAAAAATTATCCTCCATGAACTCAATCAATCTCAAACCCTCCTCATTACCAGTAAAAGTCTCATAATTAACATTAGGGCAGTTAAAGTCTCCGAAATTATACTATTCCGATTGTCAATAAAGTTACCAAGAAGTGAGTAAAATCTAGTATCTGTATCGAGGGGTTGAACGGGAGGTCTATAAACAACAACAAAATTAAAACTAATACTACGCGCCCTAACTTCAACACATATCGCATTAATTGCTGCCGGAAAATCTAACTTAACCTCGATAGCCCTAAGGGAATTACGAATGTACAGCAAAACGCCGCCACCAAACCTATGTAACCTATCATTAGTAGAGAGTTTACAGTAAAACCCGGTATATCAAGTTCCCCCAACAAGTCCCGAGTCACGGTATTTAACCAAGTTTCAGTGATAGCAACTATATCGTAGTTGCCGGAATAAATTCATTTAATTTATTTCTAATACTACGCGTGTTACAATAAAAGACGTGTAAGTTATTTTTTACCACGGGCCCGCGTTTTAAACTATTTTTCACGTCGGGCCCGCGTTCCCCGGACCCACAACGTTTAAAGAAGGCTTCGACCTATACAGCTTTCGCACGTTTTCGTCTACTAACCTACCTAGCCTAGCATTACCTATTTCATTAAAATGCACCCCATCTTTTATAAAAAGGCTAGGATCACTGAATTCGGACCACAGCTTTACGAAGGGTACATTTTCCTCAGCACAAATCTCTTCTAATTTATTATTCAAAAATATTGTTTTTGACGTAATCCTAAGACCCAACCCGTGCCTAGGGGTAATACCTAGGGATCAAGTAAAGATACGCACCCCCAGCCTTCTTTAATTAGCCTTATAAGGCTAACTAACGAAAATATCACGACCTGACCTAACCTAACCAATCGTTAAGTCAACTGTACGCCCTTGACGATTGGTTAGGTTAGGTCGTGATATTTTCGTTAGTTAGCCTTATAAGGCTAATTAAAGAAGGCTGTGGGTGCTTATCTTTACTTGATCCATACCTAGAACTAAAGACCTATCTGACCTCGCCTTCAGGAACCTAATTAACCCCCTATATCTCTCCAAAAGGTCAGGCACTCTCGTATCGGGCCTATACGAGTCGTTGCCTCCTACCTTCGTCACCAACATCGAGTGACGGGAGGCAATGTCAATCCTATCCACTTCGTCTCTAACTCTGTCAACCCTGGCCCATGGGAGACAGACCCTGCTCCTCTTGGTTGGATGCCGTTCAACGAACTCTTTGTCCATGTGGCGCACTAAAGAATCCCCAATTAAAATAGTTCCCCCTCAGTCACGTCCCTTTCCAAATGGGCGAAAGGGTTCGAAACCTCGATAAGGGGGGGATTCCTATCACCTAACGTACGTGGCCTAGCTCCACCCTTAACTTCTCTAAATCCCTCCCCATCTACTACTCTCGGACCAAAAAATTTATGGACAAAAATCCAATCCAAAAAGGCTATGGAACATTCTGAAAAAGTTAATTAACACAAAGAAGGTTAAAACAAATCCCTTCTCCTCCCTCACACAAAGAAAGCGGAAGTTCTTACAGTGACCCCGAAGACATAGCCAATTTATTAAACAACTACTTTGCAAATATCGGCTCCAATACCGCAGCCTTGATCCCAATTCCAGACACTCACTACCGACAATACGTACTACAACCAAATCCAAACTCATTTTTCTTTGATCGAATCCTACCATACGATATCTTTCTCGCAATAATAAACCTAAACAATAAAGATTTTCACATCAATACGATCCCCGCAAAAAATATACAAATTAGTATCCAATGAAATTGCAATACCACTCAGTAAGCTGATGAATGAAACGGGAACACTACAGTAGGTATATTCGCTGACAGTCTGAAATATGCCACAGTATGCCCTTTATTTAAATTAGGAAATCCAAACATTTCATTCAATTATCACCCCATTTCCGTATTGCCAACTTTAAGTATTTTAAAAAATCATGTACAATAAACTTACTAAATTCTTAATCAAATACGGTATTTTAACTAAAACACAATTTCGATTTAATGATGAACATACAACGGAAGATGCCATAAACATGCTATTAGAAAATGTGCATCAGAACTTAAACAGCAAAAAACACACTGCTTTGATCTTTCTCGACTTGTCAAGAGCATTTCATACACTTTCGCATGAAATCTTATTGAATAAGCTTCATATATCTGGAATAAGAGAAACTATCCTTGATTGGTTTAAGTCATGGTTTTGTGGGGGCTAAAAGGTAATTTTCCCCCCCAACGAAATTTCAGGGGAGGCATCCGCCCCATCTCCCCCCCTCCAGCTTGCGGTGCCTATGATCATATCTGTCAAATCGTCATCAGTACATCAGATTAAAAGATAATTTATCTGACAAAGCGATGCTAACTAGCGGAATCTCAAGAATCTCTTCTTGGCCCATTAGGGCATATCATTCTCTGGGTTCAGGGTTGAAATTTTGGAAAAACAAAGTGGCTAATATGTATTCCTATGTAAAAATTAATTCTAAGATGGGTTTATTATTTGCAACTTTTCCGAAAAATCTCATTTTCATGGTCAAAATCGCGACTTTCTGATTTGAAGGCTGCCTAACGCAGCCTCAGGGCACCCAAACCAAAGCGCGCAGCTGTTCTGCATATGATTTAGTCTAAAAGCTGCTTTTCTGACCTCATCCTTGCTTTCTTGCGTGTTTCAAAATCTCTGGGTGCTGAAAAAATGTTTAGATTTCACGTAAAACTTAAGAATTTTAAGTTTTTCTTCGAAGAATAGGCGCGGCTCACCAGCTCTACTCTGATCGAGTAGCGGGAGACTTGCCACCTCCACGTGTAGGTTTACACGCCTGTTCTTCCTGGATCCATGAAAAGCGTGGCCTCATAAGATCTTATATTATGATCTTATGAGGACTTTCAGCTCTTATGAGCATTAACGATGGCTTCAGCCTCTTCATCAGCCACTCGAACCTGAAAAGCTCTTAAGTATGTCCTGCTTCGATCTGAACACTGGGAGCATTTCTCGATGGTCTATCCTGGCTCTCACCCATCCATCTCTCCTCTCGTGACGTACACAGCTTGGGAAGCAGTTGAGACTTCCTGTACAGCTCTCTCGTAGGACTGAGTATGAACAGAAAAAGCGTCCACTTTGAGTGGAGTTTTCCTGAGATCCTCGAGCTCAGTCAAGGTCATCTTGCAGGTGAAAATAGGCTCGTAAATATTCTCTGATTCCCAGTTGATGAGATCCTCAGGCGAAGTGGCTTGCAGATTGACTTTGGGATTTTTATGGGGCCTCACTGTCGTATCACCAAAGTCTCTTCCTTCTCTGATCTTCTCTATCTGGCTCACAGCAAAAGCTCTCTGATGCTCATCCTCACTGCACAGGAATGAAGCCAGGATGTTCTCAGGGTGTGCGTGGTAAGCTCCTCTTATCACTGCAGCAGAGATGATGTTCCTGACCTCGGTAGTCTGGTTCCTCAGCAGCCTCAGGCTTGAAAAAACGTGTGCAGGACCAAATTTGAGGTGGTGCTTCACTTTGATGTCGTAGTACATTTTGAAGTAGAAGTTACGGCAGAACTTCACGAGGACCTCGAGCCTCCTCAACACCTCCCCCTTCAGTCCGTGCTCCCTCATCCACAACAGCAAGATGGCCTGTGCAGTAGTGAGCCACCTGGATTGGTTCAGAGGTCCGCACTTGAGACCAGCTAACTGTGGACTGAGACTTCCAGACTTGATGGCTTTGATCAGAAGATAGCAGTTCTGCTGGTCTGTGGAGAGAGATTTGACTATCTCTACTGGCAGCTCTATGATATCTTCAGTTCCTTCCACTGGTTTGAAGTTGAAGTTGACCTCAAGTCATTCACTTTCTCAAGAAGTTTTCCAATAGGCCCACTGAAGCCTGGCCGGGGAGTTACAGGGCCGTCCAGCTTGATGATTAAGTGCCTCAGGGGGAGCTCGTTCACATGGAGTTGACATATCATCCAGTGGCACTTGCGACCCAGCATCTTCTCCAATAGGGCTATGGCGCCTCCAGACCACCCGGTGTTGATGTTGGTAGAGTCTCTTCCAATCATTACAAGGCTCTCGTCAGCTCCGTGATCAGAAGCCACTCATGCAGGCCCTGAGCGATTTTATGAGCAGGCTTTTCTCCTTCCTCAGGTTCCTCGGGAGTGAAATGGAAGAGGTACTTTCCTTGAGGCTCCCACGTGATAGTGTAATGCTCCTCGATCACTTTGCCAGGATGAAATCTCCCTGTCACTTCCTCATATTTCAACACCTTTGTGTTCCTATCCTGCTTGCCATCAAAGAATATCCCAGAGATCTTCCCCTCCTCTAACCTCTGCGTGAGAGCTTCAACTGATGAGGCCATTACTTCCTCCCTGGCCCTCCAGACTTTCATGCCATCTATGGCCAAGTAAGCCTTGTCTTTGGAAAGATGACCGGCCTTACCGAAAAAAATGGCGTCCACTCACTTCTACTTCACAATTATAACTGGCGTAATTGCTCAGAGCCATCTATTGAGAGAATGTTGAACTTCGCCTTCTGCGTCCAAATGGTTACAAAGATTCAAATGGAGTAGATATTTTCTTATGTATGTATGTATTAAACCTGTGTAAGAGTTAAGCAAAGTTAATGTGTCTAAATGGCAACAAATTACGACAAAGGGTTAAAAATATGAGGTGTTCAATTGAATATTCGGTATTTCAACATAGAACAGAAAACCGCAATTTTGAACATGATAACGCGATTTATGGGAAAAGTTGCAGAAAAGAAACCCCTCTTAGAATTAAATTTTACATAAAAATACATATTAGCCAGAGTGAAATTCGGACTCGGAAAAGTATGATATGCCCTACTGGCCCATTACTAGTTCTAATTCACGTCAATGATTTTCATCTCTCAACCACATTAAATTGCGTACAATACGCGGATGATATCACACTTACTTCTTCCCATCATAACTCATCAGACTTTCTGATTAATGAAACAAACAGGTAATTAGAAAATGTGTATAAATGGATGTGATAATAAACTTTTATTGAAGGTGACAAAGTCATCTTATATGATTATTACCACAAAACGTATTAATATAAACTATCAAATAAAAATTGGGACTTCTCGCGAGGGTGAATGAGGTTAAAGTATTTTGCATTAACTTAGACGAAAAACTAAACTTTAAAAGTCACGTACAACATATCAAATCCAAAATATTAAGATTTCTTTTCATATTATTTAAACTTAAAAAGATCCTTCCTCAAAACGCACTCCTTACTCAAAATTATTCCTTCATCCACCCACGCTTATTGTATTGCATTACAAGTTTACAACGTGGGGTAGCTTAAAGAAATATATAAAACATCCTTTGGAAGTAACTTATAAAAAATGTCCGCGAACTCTCTCGAATAATGACAGCAAACAAAGTCACACTTCCCTAACGTTTAAAGAGCTAACTATTTTAAAAATAAATGACTCGTACAAATTCAATGTTGCTGTCAATATGTTCAAAATTATCAGTAAAAATCAACGTACATCACCCATTCAAAGAACAATCACCCTCACAGCAATTACACCAGACTGCCCAGGATTTTATACACAAACCTAACCATACAATAAAAACTGCAGGAACTGTACTATCTTTCAAAGGAACAGATGTATGGGATGCAATTCCAACGCATATCAGGCATGTTTCATCACTAAATACATTTTGCAAATCACTTAAAAAAACACTTCATTAGCTCTATAAGTTCGCTACTGCCATTTTTACCATGGTAATGAAATTCCCATTTTATAATCAACTATTTAAAATATGCTAATTTCATTAAACACTTATACTTTTGTAATTTATTCTTTTTTATATTTTTATTAAAAAATTATTAACCATCATTTATTTTCTATTAAATATACAATAAATCATTTAATTTAAAGTTACGTAACATTTTATAACACTTTATATTGTATTTATTATTATTATTATTGCGATTATAATTATTATTATTATTATTATTATTATATTATTTGTTATCACTATTACTATTACTTGCCACTGCCACCTTTATTAAGTAATAAATAAACTAAATGCCATTGATTTTGCCTAAAAAGCTTCCATGCTTCCGAAGACATATTCAGATAAGAGTACTGTGAATATATTAATGTCATATCAAATATCTAAAAATTGTAAAACTCCGTCACTTGTATTCTTTCCTGAATAAAGATTTTTGAATTTTGAATTATTAAATTTTATAAGAACTTACACAAACTTCTCATTCAAGAATTTTAATAAAACTAATGAAAATATTTATTAAAAAAAAATGAAATTGAAATTTCGGCTTCAGTCATTTCGACCTTTTAGAAATCAATGAATGCAATATATCTGCTCCAGATATTCCCTCACACAAACTTTATATATACAGTATATATATATATATATATATATATATATATATATATATATATATATACAGGGCGTCCCAAAAAAATGTATACACACTTTAAATAATTATAAAGGCAGTGTTTATTAAAATACATTTCATTTTCAAAATGTAATAGAATCTACAGACATTATTTAATTGTTTTGTCAACGCCTGTTTTCAAACTGACGTCCGTTCTGGTCCAGGCACTGCTGATAACGCGAAGCAATGGAATCGCAAACATCACGAAACATTTCGTTTGGTATTTGTGTGCATTCTCGTTCAATGGCTGCTCTCAATTCAGCGACTGTTGCAGGTTTTATAGCGTAGACTTTGTCTTTTAAGTATCCCATAAAAAAAAGTCTAGTGGTGTGAGGTCTGGTGAACGCGGAGGGTATTCTACGAAACCCCTTCGTCCAATCCACATCCACATCGTGCCAAGTACCACTCGCAATACTCCACTCTTCGGTCCGGATCATCATCATCTTCATTAATAGCATGGACTAATCTTGGAATGTAACTTTTCCATTGACAGCGCTTCAAAATGCGTTGGACAGACGATTCTGAAATTCCTACCTCACGACTCGCTTGCCGCACAGATTTTCTTGGACTTTGGTGATACGTTTCCAGTACTCTTTCTTGCTTTGTGGGGCTTGTCGATGTCCGTGGTCTTCCGGAACGCTTCTTGTGGACATTCTGAACAGTTCCATCGGCTTCAAACGTATCTCTAATTCGAGTGATGGTAAGTCGCGTTGGTGGATCTGTTTGAAACTCCCTCCTAAACTGTCTTTGCACTTCAACTGCGTTTTCACACTTCCAGTAGCATTTTAGAATGAATTTCCTTTGTTCAAAGCTTAGTCTGACTGCCATTATTAATTCTAATGGGTTTAACTTGGAAAGAAAGAAACATCAATTGAGCTATCAGCTGTTAAAGTGTGTATACATTTTTTTGGGACGCCCTGTATATATATACTGTATATATATATATTATTTTTTTTTTCACCAGAGTTCGTGTCCTAGTTGGGGGCAAATTTTGCGTATGCAAAAATCTGCGGTTATGCGTGACTCGAGCCCCCGACCTCAGTGTCTTCACTTGGCCAATCATACAAAGTTTAGTATTTTCAAAACCTCTTCACAAACAGATGATTCCAGCCATGATGTATCATTCTACAGCAGTGGTTCTTAACCTGGGGGGCGCGCCCCCCTAGAAACAGGAATTTCTCTAATTGTATTTGTTATTCTCTTAACGAGAGCATGGGCTAATATTGAGAAGTTATTGAGAATGTTATTTTGATTGAAGGGGGGCGTGGAGGGAAGGACCAATTCCTAGAGGGGGCATGGTAGTAAAAAGGTTAAGAACCACTGTTCTACAGAGAGAAAGACCCGTAGACCTAAGATTTGGTAGGACCACCTTTCGCTTTGCTCACATGCAGACGCACACTGGCGGGCATTGAGTCTACTAATTTTACGCAGCGCTCAGCCGAAATGGTTTTCCACGCACTTCAGCAAATTTCAATCAGTTTTAGAATGCTCGAGGGCATTTTCTTTTTCACAGCGTCATTAAACTTCCTCCCACGGATGTTCTTTGGGGTTCATATCGGAGGGGCTGTGTCAGCCAATCCAGAATTTCTGAAACGTTCCTCGAGCCAGGTTTCGTCGTATCTTTTTGGGCTCGTTGTCATATCAAAAGACTAGGTCACGCACTGAACATGTGCACCAAGAAGCATGGTTTTCCGAGGGATTTAGGCGTATTGGTATTTGTCCACCATTACAATTTAGGCGTATTTGTGTTTGAATGAGGCGAATCGTTCAATGACTGCGTCAGAAAACGAAACCCACACCATGAAATCATCCACCACCATACACAGTTTACAGTTTTAACAATGAATTGCCCGAAAGCGCTTTCGTTTTGCGTGGAGCCGTACTATCATATTACTGCCTAAAATAGCAAGCAAATGAACTATTAAAATTTTCATAATGCTTTCACTGTATTTAGTAAGCGGCAAAAACCTTCTTTGACTATATAATAGGAAATTAATGTCGCTACGCAAAATTTATTGAAAGCGACCTCATTCCGTAACAAGAGAAAGCATATATAATATCAAACACAAAATAAACAGGTTCATTTCCATAACTAACCTGTGGTGTTACCGTTGTGAATTCGTCACACCAATGAAAGACTACACTAAAAAAAAAAATTTCCTAACACCACGCTACTATGACAAAGTAATAAAACAAGTTCGATGATAGAGGTAAAATCCAGGAAGATCTGAATAAAATCGTTGATTGGTCAGTCACATGGCAAATGAGATTTAACGTCGATAAGTGCAAAATTTTACATATAGGTTCGCGTAACGGTAATTTTGTGTATAGTATGTCAGAGAAGGAGTTAGCAAGCGTAGAGCAGGAAAAAGATTTAGGAGTTATAGTCACTGGTGATTTAAAAGTAGCGAAACAAAGTACAGCAGCGGTCAATAAAGCGAACAAAGTGCTAGGTTTTATAGCTCGGAATTTTGAGTACAAATCGCGCGATATTATTGTTCCTCTTTATAAATCATTAGTTAGACCCCATTTAGAGTACGCGATCCAATTTTGGAACCCGCATATGCGAAAATATATAGACAAAATCGAAAGAGTTCAAAGACGAGCAACTAAGATGATTCCGTTGCTTAGGTCGAAATCGTACGAGGATAGGCTTAAGGAATTAAAATTGACTACACTCGAGACTAGGAGGCTAAGGGGTGATCTAATCCAGGTTTTTAAAATTATGAATGGGTTCGATAACGTAGACAGAGATAGCTTTTTCGAAGTATCTCAATATAATAGGACTAGAAATAACGGGTGTAAGTTGACAAGCAGAAGGTTCGAGACAGCAGTTGCCAAAAACTTTTTTACGCATAGGTGGAATAGTTTGCCGGTAGAAGTAATTAGTAGCACGTCTATAAACATGTTTAAAAATCGATTAGACGCATATGTTGATAGGTGGGGTATAGTTTAAGGTAGTAAAACTAAGGCTTTGTGGTTCGGAACCCACGTAAAATTGTAGGTCTTCTCCGCCACCACCGAGGCCATGCATAATACGCAATTACGAACACAGTTAGGTAGACCAGCCATGAGTGGATCCTAGGGTCTTTGTTGGTCTGAAACATTATAACATTATCTCACGAAAACAGCTCAAACTCTGCAAATTTCCCACGATCACAGGTCTGCTCTACCTTATATAAAAGACAACAGTTTGCGTTCCAATATAGCATATGCAAATCAAAGCCGTCAAGACAAAATTAGACGCCTCGTAAACTAAACATGTTCATCTGTGCCTGTCTGAAGACTTGTGCGCACGCACACACACACACACACACACACACACACACACACACACATTCGCGTGGGCATCCCCGCATAAGCGAGGTACCAACTTTTGTAAATCTATATATCTAATAAAATTAAGTAACCATACCTAGTTTAATCTAACCTAACCTAACCCAGTGCTATCCAACCGAGAAGGGCGTGATAAGGCCCTATAATAAATGTAATTATATGAATTAAATAAATGATTGCTCTAGGCTAGGGGTTACCATCTGATATTTCAATCACAATAATAAATGCCATAAGAAGATTAATAGAGCGAGTTTTCTTCCTTTAATTAATAAATAAATGATAAAGTCATGATAAATGATAAAGTCCTAAATAAAGGTTACGACTTAGCAAATGCGAGTACACACAAAAAAAAAAAGAATTAAATTGAATGATTGATTAATTAATTACAGTATATTGTACAGCAGCTTATTAACTGAATTACAAAGCTGTACAATTGTAACTTAAATGATTAATGAAAATAGGTTGTGTGACTGAATTTAAATGTTTACAGTTACAAATAGGAATAGCAAAATATGACCTACGAATGGCGTTAAAAATGGCCGTCACATCTTGGTGTCTCGTTTGTTGCGACTGGATAATATTTTCAAGGAGGCGAGATATAGCCTCCAGCGAGAAGCGAAGGTTGTGACACTCAAAGTCGCTTGCTTCTGGTCGCTGTATGACCATATAAGGAAATTTTCTGGAGGGAAGTGCGCGAAAAAATGCTTATCTGTAGATGTTACTGACGAAGGACTCGAAGTGTGTTGTTGAAGAAACGCTTCAGGGTGAAGAAACTGTTGGTACTGTCAATATATATATATATATATATGAGATATTTCACGCAGGATAAGGAAAGCAGGAGTAGCGACGTTTCGCTCGAATCACTGGAGCAGTCTCAAGCTTGAGAAATATCTCAACACTGAACCAAAACCATAGATTTCGCCGCATATATATATATATATATATATATATATATATATATATAACGGCCTTTTTGCGAAATTGACCTCTTTGCAAAAGGGTAAAAAAGAAAGCCGGCCTTTTTGCGAAATTGACCTCTTTGCAAAAGGGTAAAAAAGAACGCCGGCCTTTTTGCATAATGGCATTAAATGCCAGACCACTGTTGTCGGCATATTGGCCATTTTGCAAAATGACTGGTAATCCTACCGGCCATTTTGCGAAAAGACAGAATTTCAGTGAGGAGATTCAATCCAGTTCGATTGAAATTATTGAATGCCCGGTTAGGTTAATTGAATGCCCGCTTAGGTCAACTGTCCGCCCTTGACGATTGGTTAGATTAAGTCGTGATATTTTCGTTGTTTAACGAAAATATCACGACATGGGCGGACAGTTGACCTAACCGGGCATTCACTGTCCAGTTCAAAAAGAGCTTCAAAGGATATACGACAGGACTCCTCCGAAGCTATATCGAACTGGATTGAATCTTTTAACTGAAGTTCTGCCTTTTCGCAAAATAGCCGGCAGGATTACCAGTCATTTTGAAAAATGGCCAATATGCCGGCCTGTTTGCAAAGTGGCCTGGCATTTAATGCCATTATGCAAAATGGCACTTAACTCCGACATTACTGTATTATTGTATTATTTCTAATCAATTGTATATATTTTTATCCTTAGTATGTGAACTGTCATTGTATTAAAAATATTTGTCATATGGACTATAGTCTGCCAATAAACTTTTTCATTTTCATTTTCATATAAAATTTCTGTTGCAGCGAAAGACAAAGACAAAATACCGTTCAATAAATATTTTTTAAATACTCGTATTTAGCCGTTTTTTACTGATGTCATTAACTGGTAATCTGCTCTCACACACACAATTGGCTTCCCTACAGAACTGCGACATTATCACACTTCTCACATATTACATTCTGTATGACGTCACGCAGCCAATTTCAAAATCTTAATCACTGTAACGAAACCTAATTTAACTTTACCTAACCTAGCCTAACTTTAATTATATCTCTTTTTTCATGATAAAAGATAGCATTTATAAAGATAATTCACCGCAGCACCGCAAATGTCGGAAACGCACGTTCGTGTCACGACGGATTGTGTACACACACACACACACACACACACACACACACATACATATATATATATATATATATATATATATATATATGATTGGAGCTCAAAATAAAAATTTGACGCGTTTCTTTGGCTTTACTGGACGGCAGTATTATCTGTTAGTTTATTTTGCTGACTATTCTCGCATTCATTCATTTGTTTGTGTAATTATTAGAGACCGGATTTTGCCCTTTTTGCCTTTTTTATTCCCGTTTATAGATTCATAGGCTTCTTTTAGAGAAATCCATTTCGGGACTGTGGGATGTATATAATTAAATGTTATAGTGCCTATAAACGCCTATTTTGATGGTTAGTGCCTAATTTTAAAATACGTGCCTATATATGCCTTTTTAATTTTATTGTACTAAGTAAAGCAAAATAACTCGCATTTTTTTGAAACTTGTAGGCCTAAATAGGGCAGGGGATGGAAAAACCGAGGCTAGTCCTGATGCAACCAGCACAGCCAATCAGATCACAATACGTCAGCCAAATACAGCCAATCAGATCACAATACGTCATTGTGACGCGTTCGGCCTCGATCATTTTGTTTGGTGCGTGCAACGTGGTGTCTTTGTTCAAGTGCTTTTGCTAAATAAAATCTCACGTTTGTGCTTACGGCTTTTTTTATAAGTGAGAAAAAATGCCTAAGAACAAGACAATTTCGGACGGGTGCCAGGGACCATAACCAAGCTGGAGGAGAGAGGCCTGCCGTTTGTTGAAGCAGTGGAAATAGTTCAAAATTTAAGGAAGGAGCTGAGCCAGGTTCCTGGTAACGTGGGAAAAGAAGTGGTAGCAAAATCTGAAAATGTTCTCAGACGCAATCCTGGTTGGCAAACCATAGTGAACGTTTCAGCAGTGTTCAAAGGAGAGTGTCAGGAGGTTCTGGACTTTGAGCCAAGCGAATTAGCACCTTTGAAGTTCGCACCAATTACGTCTTGCGATGTCGAAAGGTCGTTTTCTCGATATAAAAATGTATTGAGTGACAGGCGATGTCAATTTACGCCACAGAACCTTGAAAATTTTTTAATCATCAATTGCCATTTCAATTTATAGTTTAGTTGAGTTGAGTTTTTGTAAGAAGATAGTTTAAATGTTTGGATTTTACTTTGATGCATATAAAATGTTTGATGGTTTTTGAGATGTTTAGTTTATTTTTTACAATAAAAATCCTGATATTCATCAGAACTGCAAATGGGTTTACTGTAAGTCAACAATAATAAGAGAAAAGTGGGAAAATAGAAATGCCTATTAAGTGCCTTTTTTAGCTTTTAGTGCCTATTTAAGCGACTTTTTTAAGGCTTCTTTAGTGCCTTTTTGCCTACCTATTATTGATTTTTTAGTGCCTATCAATCCTAACTCTAGTAATTATTCATGCGACCACTCAATTATTTACATCTGTTTCCCTACTATGTATTACGGCACGGCAATGTAATACATTTAAATGCATCTATTTCCTTATTTTAACTGTTAACCCATTCGTGCCGTGGTAGAATTTCCTACCGACAAAATAGCTTGTCATTATTGCATCACTTTTTCTCGTATTCACGTGATCTTCGGTACGAGTCATTGATATGACGCAATCTCAAAGATTGCGTCATATCAGTGACTCGTACCGAAGATCACGTAAATACGAGAAAAAGTGATACAATAATAACAAACAATTTTGTCGGTAGGAAATTCTACCAATGGGCATTAATGGGTTAATCTCATTACACTCCGCAATGGTCCCATTCATTTTCATTCCCTTTTCAGCCCTCGTCCAAGAATGAGAATCTCGGAGGAGGAAATTCTCAAATCGATCCCTTACCATTCCCACTGTAGGATTTTCCGCGTGAAGTTAGATTTTTCATAGAAAATACCCCTCGAGCCCTCAACCGCGTCACACCGCTCCTTTTACCCCCTCCCAAATCAATAAACCCTTTTTTCCGAATTTGGCATTCCCACTAAACTTAGTTTGGTAAAACGAAATTTATGTATGAACTCTATATAACATTTTCCGATGTTTAATATTTCGACATTTCGATATACGTTTAGTAATTTGTGTCAATTAGATATTCTAAATGTAGAATTTGTACCAATTTCTTCATACAAAACTGCGTGGTTTACTGCCTATAAAAATTGGCACAAATTCTACGTTTACAATATATAAGTGACACAAATAACCAAAATGTATATGGAATTGTATGAAATATTAAACGTCTAAAAGGTCAATACAAGATTGAGACAAAAATTTTCGTTTTGACAAACTAATTTTAGTTGAGATCAGAAATTACTTATCTCTTTACCTTTATAATATCTGCCCACTTCATTTCTCTCCAGATAGCTTCATTTTCCATCATATACAGTATTTACTAGCTAGTAGTTAATCATCTATGCATAGATAATACTGTAGGCATTAGTATTCAACCATTTGCCAATACATTTTTATTCAGTATGAAAAGTATGTATCCAGAATTCTCTCTCTCTCTCTCTCTCTCTCTCTCTCTCTCTCTCTCTCTCTCTCTCTCTCTCTCTCTCTCTCTCTCTCTCTCTCTCTCTCTCTCTCTCTCTCTCTCTCTGGCGAGGGCCACAAAGTTAATCCCTTCCGTTAGGCATATGGGCTACAATCGACGGTTACGCGCCCTGAACTTGTTTTCGCTTGAAACTCGGAGGCTGCGCGGTCAACTGATCGAGGTTTTCAAGCTCTTACGAGGGTTCAACGATGTCGATTTTAGAAGTATGTTTAGTTTAAATGATAACCCAACTCGCAACAATGGTTGGAAGTTGGATTTGAAACGGTTTAGGACTAGTGTGTGTGGGAATTACTTTACGTATAAGATCTGTGACACATGGAACAGGTTACCTTCGGAAGTTGTGAACAGTTCCTCTGTGGATCAGTTCAAGAAAAGGTTAGACGAAATCTTGCACACTATTTGAGTGTGTAAAGACATTTAGGACCTCAGTCTGCGGAAATTTCTTTTCCTATAAAATAGTTAATATCTGGAACCAACTTCCCTCAGAGGTTGTTTCCAGTCAAAGTGTAAATCTGTTTAAAAATAGGCTAGACAAAGTACTGAACACACTCATAGTTTAAGATTAAACCTCAGAAAACTCTGCAGGAGTTCGCTTGCTCGGTGTCTCTGTGAGCAAGCTAAATATAGAGCTATTTATATATTCTCCACTTTCCTGTAAAATTTCCTTGGCTACTTTTCCAGGGTCAAGGTATTTTCTTCAACCTTTTTCCGTACCTGCCTCTGGCAGGGAGGGAGCGGAGGGTGGGGAGAGAGCCTTCTACTTTTCTATCCAGTTTTCTACTACTGCTAGGATAGTTGAAAGAAAAATAAACTTTTACAAAATTTTCCCTGGCACCCGTTGCCATTGGTACCTCCTCGGTATGGGCCGCAAGGCCTTTTGAGGTACTTCTTTTCCTTGTCCTTGTAACTCTCTCTCTCTCTCTCTCTCTCTCTCTCTCTGATTCATCTTTAGAGCATTCAATCATTCATTTAGTAATCCATACGTCTGTCTGTCTGATGTTCTATGTTCGTTTATATGCGCCTAAACGGTTAGGGTAATCTGCATCAAATTTAGTATACACATTATGGGAGAACCAGGAAAAGTGTTACTAACACACTCGCCCCTTCCAGTCTCCGCCACCCCCTAGGTCAGCGTTTCTTAACCTGGGGTGCTAGCACCCCAAGGGTGTCCTGAAATTGATTTTAGGTGATGCTGGAAAAGGGTTTCTGTCATGTGCAGTATGGATACGTTAGGTCCGTTAACCAAACTCCTTCACAAACTCCTAATCTTTTCTATTTTATTAACAGATATTATTGTATGAGAATTTGAGTACATATTTAATTACGAAAGATTTATTGCACATTTACATTATCACCATTAATATTAAGAAGGAAGACGTTGACTCTGTGTCACGAGAAATTTACTTTTTTTGCGTGATTTTGACCCCAAGATTAGGGGGTAAGTAATTCTCCTTGACTGTTATTCTTAACATTTCTTTTGGCCGCTTGATCTATTGTTATATTCAAGAACAAGTATTTTATTATATTGTTATATTCAAGAAAGTATTTAGGTTTGAATTTGTAAATATAATTCTTTGTGTGTCTTGTCTTAATATCGTTTTAAAATTTTTCTCGTTTATTTTTTACTCTAAATGTGCTGCTTTTAAATGTATGTTCACTTTGCTTTAACTTGATATCTTTTTATTCAAAATATTATTGGTCAACTATAAATTGTACTCATATTCTTGTTTTGTATTTGCGTGGTGCTTTTTGCTACTAACTTTTGCTAACTTTTTGCTACTAACCAGGTGAAGGGGGTGCTGGACTGCCTAGACCTAACTACAGGGGGTGCTGATGTCGAAAAAGGTTAAGAAACGCTGCCCTAGGTTGTGTTTCAGGGGGCTTTTGCTGAGCAAGGCGCAGCGGGCATACTATTTTATTTATATATATATATATATATGAAAATTATTTCACGAAAGTAACACGTGAAAAATATTTATGATGAATAAAACCACGAGGGAAAGGAAACACAAAAAGGTGCTCAAGCGCTTTCGTCTAATGACTTAGTTTATACAGTATATATATATATATTATATATATATATATATATACTGTATAAACTAAGTAAAATCCCCAAAAGTTAAAAGGTAAAAACACTAAAAACCGCGAAGCTTTTGAGAAAACTTATTCTCTTCGTTCAGGCGGCAAGAGTTGAATGACTTGCTGCTTGAATAAACAGAATAAGTTCCCTTCAAAAGCTTCCCGGTTTTTAGTGTTCTTACCTTTAATTTTTGTGGATTTTACTTATTTTATCTAATTTTTATACAGTGATTGTATTTTTAATACATATATAGTTGTTCATTCTGACCCCATTTTTTTTCACACCGTCAAAAATCTAAGCATATTTAAAATCTAAGGGGGCTTCTAAAACCAAAAATATGTTTAATACATGTTCATCAATGGAAATCGGTGTTTCATGTCAAAAATACTTAAAAAAAAAAAAAATCTAAACGTGTTTAAAACCTTGGATGTTTACCGTAAGACACATTTAGATCAAAATCTCCTCATTAAATGTTGTGTTGAGGTTTAAAAGTAAATATATTTTATATTACATTCCAATTTACGAGAAAATCTTCCGATTAAAATAAGAACAGTAAATAATGTGAACGTGTTTTTAAATGGTATTTGAAGGAAAAATGAAAATAATGCTTTAAAAATTTAAATCCTTTATTTCCGTCCATATACGCGTTTAACACTCCAAGAATAGAAAGAAATATAAGAGAGTCTAAGAGAGTACTTTATAAATTGCGTATCCCCTCCGTCATATGTCCTTAACTTTTAAACCCTACCAGATGTACGGGTGTATCCCAGTACCCAGTGTATTGCCAGCGTAACTTTTATAATGGGTAGGGATTAAGGGTTAAAAATGTCACGAAGAAAGCTAAACATTCACAATCATTATTAACATTACCAGACTTAATACAGATTTGAGGAACTTGAACAAATATGTTATAACACAAATTTTAGCAAAAGTATATTCAACAATAATAACTTAAATATATGTTTAGCATCTCATACTTACTAAATACTGTTTATCAAACCTTTTCTTATATAAAACTTACAGCTAAGTATAATATGGGCCGGAAACAACTTTCTTTAATCATTTCCGGCCCAGCTGTTCCATATGAACCCAGAAAGTGTACGTTTTTCTTTTAATTCGTAAATAATTCGGCTTGGAAGTGGTTAAATTAATTGCTACGAAACCGCTTTTTCCACGACTCTCCCTTTAAACTAGGAATTTCAACGGGCAAACAGAACAAGGTAATAATAATGACAAATATTATTATTAGGTTATTATTGTTAGGTTTACGTTTTTCTAAGCCGTGAAGTAAAGTCGAATATACGTGTACAGGGTGGGCCGTAAGTTTCCATACATAGGAAAAATAAACATTTTTTTATGGACAACCATTTTTATTTATATAATATGCTCTACATGGTTGCCATTGTTTTGAAAACACATTTCAATACGTGTTCCCCACTGTTGATGAACACGCATTAGCACAGTTGACGTTATGCTTGTAATGGCGTTGGTGATACGTTCCTTTAGATGATTTATGTCTCGTATCTTTTCCTGATACACCATGGCCTTCAAGTGCCCCCAAAGATAGAAATCAAGGGGGGTGAGATCTGGGGATCTGGGAGGCCACTCCACAGGACCACGCCGACCAATCCAAGCATCCGGAAACTGCTGATCCAAATACCGACGCACGTGAAGACCATAATTTAAATTTTCCTATGTATGGAAACTTACGGCCCACCCTGTAGTACTCATGGACAATAATAATTATTAGTGCGACCATTGTCGTATTAAGTATCTAAAGGGTTAAGATTCAAACGCGGGTGAAATTCAAAAAAATAATTGTCGTATACCTTAAAAAGCGCATTCTCAACTTTTTAATAGAACTCCTCCCTACCTTAACGCAAGCGTAAGTGATTACAAATTTGAAAAAATAAAAGACATCACATGTAGGAGCCAATGCAACTTCAATGACCACCGACGAAAATGTACGAGTAAATCAGCCATTTATAACTATATATATATATATATATATATATATACACAGTGACGCTCATAAGTATTCGTACAGAGAAATATTTCAGTTATGTTCGTCCTTATATTTTGATTGTGCATAGGATTATGAAAAGTTCACTGTTTGAAAAAATTTAACAAATAAAAGAATTAGTTTAACTCCAACATAAAATGTCAAAAATCAAAGAATGTGAGGAAAATAAAAAAGTAAAAATGCAAAAGTTTTCGTACATTTACTTACAAAATTATTTATTACTTTGTGTGTTCATCTTTTTGCTTGAATGACTTCAAAGATTCATTTTGGGTATTTTCCTACAAGGTTTCGACATCTCTCAGTAAAAATTTTAGCTCATTCTTCTAGAGAAAATTGTTGCAATTCATTCAGATTGAAGGGTTTCTCTCGCGAGCAGCTTTTTCAAATCAAACCATAAATTCTTGATTAAATTAAAAGTTGGGCTTTGACTGGGCCACTCGAGAAGCTTGAAATTCTTTTGTTGAAGCCATTTCATGGAGCTCTTACTTTTATGTTTTGGATCATTATTTTGTTTCAGTACCCAACTGCGACCCATTCTCAACTCCCGAACTGAAGGCAATACATTTTCTCCTAAAATTTCCCGATATTTCTTCGAATTCAAGATTCCATTGATAAAAAATTTCATGGACCAGAAGCACTAAGACATCCCCGAAGAAGCAAACTACCAACACCATGTTTAACCGTAGGAAGGGTGTTTTTTCCACGAATGCAGTATTTGATTTTCGCTAAACATACCGTTGCCGAGTAATTCAATTTTGATCTCGTCTGTCCAGAGAACTTTCTTTCAGAATGTAAATCCATCATTTTGATGATCTTTAGCGTCCTTTAAATGAGATTCTTTGTGCGCTTTTCGTAGGAGAGGTTTTCTTCATGCAACTCTTCCATGCAGACCATTCTTTCTGAATGTACGACTTGGAGAAGAGAGATGGATATCGATTTTAGACAGTCTTAATGTTTGGCAAATATCACCCGCGGTCATTCGTGAATTCGCAGCAGCCATTCTTTCAATCCGTCTAGCTGTACGTTTTGAAATCTTGCAAGGTCATCCACGCCTTGGCAGAGTTTTGATTGTTACAAAGCCTTTCCATTTCTTTATAACTGTAGCAACCGTCGTAAATGAAATTCGAAGATCTCCTATCCTCCTATAACTCTTTCCAGATTCGTGTGCAGCAATAACAGGTCTCGGTGCTGGTTAAGTGTGCGGTCTACCTACGATTCGGCGGTCTACCTTTTAATTATAGCTTCTTATCTTGTTTACTAATTGTTTGTTTACATCCCATTGTCAATCGCCCTTGACGATTGGTTAGGTTTAGTCATGATATTTTCGTTAGTTTTAACGAAAATATCATGATTAAACCTAACCAATCGTAGGTAGACCGCACACTTAACCAGCACCCAGGTCTCTTTAGATCTGTAGACAGCTGTTAACCACGACGACCCATTGCTTATTAATGGCTGGTATAGTCATCCGTCTTCCATGAAGATTCACAGAGAAAATTCTAGAATTCAGAATTGCCAACAGTCTCTAATCAATAAACAGCCAACTACTGATAAAAAATTTTAATTCTTCAAGCCTAAGGTGGACACACAAAGTACTGGGTGATCCAGATAAATGGGACCCAAAAAAAAGCCAAATATTCTTAATATTTAATTCCTTTCATAAAAACTATATATCATTCGAAAGAGTAGAGTTACAAGTTTATTATGAAATATTTATTTTTTAAAAATGACTCCTTTCAAATGTGCTCCATTAGTTGCCAAGCATTCCAGTGTTCTCGCTTGTAAGTTCTGCATCACTTTTGCAAGAGTGTGCGGTGGTATGGCCTGTATCTCATTTGTGATGGCGGCCTTCAATTCTTGCAAGGTCGTTGGGTTATTTCTGTAGACCCTACTCTTTAAATATCCCCAGAGATAATAATCTAAGGGAGAAAAATCCGGAGACCTTGCGGGCCATTCAACGTCTCCAAATCTTGAGATTAACTCGCCTGGAAACGTTTGACGCAAAACTGCCATGCAGTTCCTCGTGGTATGGCAGGTAGCTCCGTCTTGTTGGAACCAGTGGTTTTCTAGACAAAGATCTCTTAATTTAGGAATAAGGAAATCGGTCAACATTTTTTCGTAGCGATCACCATTTACAGTGACCGTGTTTCCGGTGGAATCCTCGAAAAAGTACGGCCCTATGATCTGAGATGCAGTAAGACCACACCAAACAGTTACACGCTGACTATGCAACGGGACTTCGGTAATATTCAATGAATTTTCTGTTGCCCAGAAACGACAATTTTGTTTGTTTCAGTTCCATTCAAGTGAAAATGGGCTTCGTCTGACATAATCAAAGTTGCTAGAAAATTGGTGGTGTCATTTACCTTCTGTTGGATCCATTGACAGAATTGTCGTCTTCGTGCGAAATCTCCACCGTTTAGTTGTTGCACTGTTTGAATTTTATATGGAAAGAGCATTAAATTTTGCTTGAATATACGGTGTGTTGTTCCATATCCAACTCCTAACAGCTGAGAAGCACGTCTGATGCTTATGTTAGGATTATCCTGTACAATTTCATGAGTTCTGTTAATGATCTCGTCTATCCTTGCTGTGCGCACTCTTCCAGTTGGTTTTCTTTTTCCATGCTGCCAGTTAGGGAAAAATTTCTGACACACTGACGGATTACTTTCTTAGAAGGTGATTTTGACATCTGAAAATTTGTCTTGAAAGATCTTTGAGCTGAAACTACACTTCTTCCATGCTCATAATATTGCTGTTATGAAACGCAGCTGTTCCACAGTCCATGCAGTCATCTTGAAGGGTTAGTTTTAACTGACACTTTTATTTTGTTTTGTATCTTATCTTGTCTTGTAAAAACCTATACAATCCTGTACAAACTTGTAACTATCCTCTTTCGAATGATGCGTATGATTTTATAAAAGGACTTATACTTTAAGAGTTACAGGGGTTTCTTTTGGGTCCCATTTCTCTGGATCACCCTTTATTAAATAATTTTGTAAATAAATGTACGAAAACTTTTGCTTTTTAACGTATTTATTTTCCTCAAAGTTTTTGATGTTTTACATTGTATGTTGAAGTTAAACTAATTTTTCATTTGTGATATTTTTTCAAACGAACGGTAAACTTTTCATAACTATCCTACGCATGGTACAAAAGATAAGGACGAATATAACTGAAATATTTTTCTGTACGAATACTTATGAGCGCCAGTGTATATATATATATTATATATATATATATATATATATATATTATATATAATTATATATAATATTTTTTTTTTAACTGCAAACAACAGTATAATTAATGTAAAGAACGACGCTTGTGTAGAAGAGCGTTCCGCACAAGATGAGGAGGGAGAATGCTCTTCTCCACAAGCGTCGTTCTTTACATTAATTATACTGTGTGTTGTTTGCAGTTAAATATATATATATATATATATATATATATGTAACTTTTATTTTTTCCAAATGTTTGTATGTCAAATCTTTAATAATTCCTTAAATATAAACATTTTTCCCAAAACGGTGTTTAAAAAGTGAGAAAACAGTGCATTGATATGTAAACATCGTTCAGGTGTTTACAAACAATATGTTTAGAGTACTCTAGATAAGTGTTTCCAAACTGAGATTCTGTAAATGTTTCCAAAACAGAGTCCTACGAAGTTTCATGAAAATGTCAAACAGAAGTAATTGAAAATTGAAAGGTTACTGAAAATATACAAATTTCAAATGTAATAAAACTCACGATTTATCACGTCAACATATGGAAAATGTACAACATCAGTTTGAAGTTAGTGGAATTGGCGGTATCGGGGTGGGTGGGTCTGGAACTGGATGTTGAACAGGGGGATACGAAACTCTTCTAGGGTGCCGAGAAAGAAGAACATATGGCAACAGGGTGCCTTGAGCCAGAAAAGGTTGGGCACTACTGATCTAGATACGTATGATTAAATTTTTAATGATGGTATTTAGGAAAGTAATACCTCTGATTTACCATGTTCTAGAGTAGCAAAAACGCGTGTTTTAACTTTACAACTGTTTACATTGTTTTACCACGTAAATTTTAAACTCGATTTTTAGAGCGTAGCGTGTTTATTTTTTATTTCATTCCTATGGTGCCGGACTTTTGAACAACTCTGCGCCCCCCCCCCCACCTCCTCCATGCATATAACCATCCAATTAATTATCTAACCATTTAGTTAAATATTTATCCATTCATTCATTCATTCATTTATTGACGGATTTATCTCGTATAGGGAAGGTTTGATAGGATGTTAAGAAGGAAGAAGTTAAGTAGGAAGACGATGATGAATATAAAGACCTTCGTTTACAGTTCACTGACGATAAAGTTTACAGGCGATAAATTCGCGAGAACAGCTGAATGCAACCGTTTTATTTACAATTCATAATTTACACTGACGATAAATAATGAATGACGAATGATCGTGATTCCAGTTCTAAACACTGTTCATTTATTTATAGTTTGTTTTATTATTTATTTATTGACCTTTTATCTTCGTAATTATTATTATTAATTATTATTATTATTATTAGCCTACTACTAGTAGTAGTAGTAGTAATGTTTGGGGCTGTCTGACTTCCTTCGTAACGGCAAAGGTCATGTAACACAAGGGACCTACAGATTTGTGTGGCCTCCAAACCACAGATCACTATATCATCTGAACGTTTAACTCGTAGAGCTAACTGGAAGTTGTCTCGCGACGTGGCCACATTTCGTTTAGTGCACCTAATTTTCACGGTAAACACATAATATATATATATATATATATATATATATAATATACAGTACGTACGAAAGAATATGTCTGAATTTGTCACTTTAGAGTTATATCGTTATGAAATGATGATTTAGGTATGGAGGCGGTTTTAACGGATAATAATTATCAATGTTCAGGTTAATGAAATGACGATTACAGACGGAACTAGTAATTGCATATAGTTATATTATTAAATAAATAATTAATAGATAAATTAGAGAACACATTCAATTAAGAATAAGTTTAATGTACAGGGTGTTTCAGGTCGACCCTAGAAGTATGAAAATTGGCGGAATTACTATGACAAACTTCAAATACTAAATACCAAATTGTCATTGTAAATTGAAAAAATGCATTTATTTTATTATTATTAATAAAGGTTATTCTATTTTATTCTATAAATACCAAAACTACAAATTCCGCCAATTTCCATATTTCTAGGGTCGACCTGAAACACCCTGTACTTTAATGTAATTAATGAGTTTAATTGTCTTTTTATTAGGTCGCTTGTACGCCGACGTTTCGTCTCCTTTGGCTGTTGCCGACCTTGAGGGGGGAACTCTACGAGTGGCTGTTCCATTGACGCACGACCCTCCCCGCCGGATTGCCACCGGCGCTTTTGTCGTAGATGATTTCGAAAGCGCCGTAGGTGAAGAAGAATCGGAAAGGAAAAGGAGTAGAAGAACTGGCAGGAGTGGTAAGAACTTCCGAAGGGAGCTCCGTTCTAATGGAGACCCTTATGGAAAACTGGAGATAAAAAAGGGCTCGAAAGAAGAAGAAGTTAGTGGAGAAGGAAACGGTGGATCTTACAACCACTCGATCTCAGAAGGTCACGTCCTGTTTGAACCCCTTTCAAACGAGGGTGGAAGGACCCCTCCGATAGCCTTCAAAAGAGCCTTATTCCAAGGGCATCACGACGTTATAACGGGTTCTCGAGAACTCCCAAAGGACGAGCGGAATATAACTGCTGCGGATGCCATTTATGATCAGCATTCGACAGTAACCGTTTCTCGTAGCAAATTAGATGAAACGTCCGATACAAAGTCGAACTTTAAAAATGATACAGAGAAACTCTATTACAAAAACTATTTAAATAAAACTTTTAAAAATTATTCGAGAACTTCTTTCGTTTCGGATGTGAAAGAAAAAATATTTGAAAACTTTGAAAACTTCATTCCCGCATCGGAATTCGACAAAAATGCGTCATTTTTCGACAGGAAATTCAAAGAAAAAAGAAATATCGTCTCCGACAATGTCGCAAAAGCTTCGAAATATTTAAACGTTAAAGTCGGTACCACGCGGTACGATACGCGGAAGAAAGTGGCTAAAAACAAATTTAACGAAAGAAGACAACCCAAAATGCGATTTAAAATCAAAAGAAAACGAAAGAAAAAGCGAAATACACAATTTTTGCTCAATGTCGAAATGGACGTCGTGTCCCCCGATAGTAACGTTCATAAAAATCTCGGTTCAATTTTGAACGAATGGTGTAAATATGACGAATCTTCCGCGTTTAAACCAAGCGATTTAATCGCTCCGTATCGACTAATTTAGATAAGTCTTCCGTAAGTAATGTAACGTCTTTACTAAAAATTTTATTAGACTCTCATTGCTCGACATCAAAGTCAGGGAGAGAAGGTTTATTTTTAACTCGGAATAATGCGTCTCGTACGTATGTAAAAAGGGGACAAAAAATGGCTGTCGACTCCAAATTCCACAACCATCAAGTGAACACACAAATTCACGGGAGAAATATGCATAGAAAATTGGAGCGAAGGAGAAGTGATGCTCGACTGCTGCTACCTGATAACATTTCTAAAGAAGAAGAAGAAGAAAAAAAAGAAGAAGAAGGAGAAGGAGGAGGAGGAGGAGGAAAAAAGAAGAAAGCAAATGATGGAGAAGAAAGCAGCCTAAAAAAACATGTCGGAGACGAATACAAACGTAGAGGTTGTAATGAGATAAAAGACAAAGGGCGTCAAACTTACTGTCAAACGAACTCGGCACTTTTTAGCGCAAAAAAGCTCATTTCTGAAGGAGGGGAAAGGAACGAGGAGGCAAGTATCAGGGACTCCAGTAAAAGGAGGGAAAGAAATAGGAGCCTATCAAAACTTCATTTTAAAAGGAAGAGAAGGAAAAATAAGTCCTACAATGAACTCGGACAGTCGCGCCGCTCTTCACAAACGAATCGAGACTATTTTATAGGAAGAAGAAGAAAAAGCAGAGGAAGGAAAGGAAGACGACGACGAAAAAGGAGGAAGACAAGAAGCGTCTCCGTATATGAAATTCAGTCTCGACCAATTCGTGTCAAATATCGCAGCGACTCGTCCGAAAATGGTACCGGAGAATCAAATCCCATCCAACCGAGAACCATCGGCCTAAATCCGGTATCGAGCAGACATTTCGCGCAACCATCATTAATTTGGCGAGATGAATGGGAGGGAAAAAAAAAAGGAAGAGGGAAGAGGAAGAAGAAGAGGAGATGATGATGATGATGATCTGATCGTATCAAATCGCCTCAGAGACGCTGCTATTAAACCTTCGAAGCTATTCGTAAACTCCGTGTCCGTAAAGGCCAGCCGGAAACCAGTTTCCGAGGCAATAAAGAGAGACCGGAGGAAGGCGCCCAAAAATCTGCGGCTCTCTGCGAACATCACGTTCCGGTGCTCACCCTCCAAAAAATTTTGGCTTTACGCCACCAGGTGTGTGTGTGTGTGTAGGTCCAGATCACTTTTATTTTTGTAGTTTTCATAACAGAATTTCGGTAAAAAAGTCCTTTCATTTTCTATTCATTTTCTCTCTTTTGAATGGTGTCCCTTATTCCGGTTTCACGTCAACGACAAATCTTATTTGGTGAGAAGAAACATTTTTTAGTATATGCGTGTAGTACGCATCTGCACGTGTGTGTGTGTGTGTGTGTGTGTGTGTGTGTGTGTTGCGATTAGGTATTTGTACAATCAACTGACGCAAAAGAGGAAAAAAAAAAACCGTCAGAAACGTTTCGAATAAACGATTTGTTCAGGAACTATTTTAGTTTATTTGACGTTCGAACCAGAAACCAATTCAAACAAAGGCATTTTTTTTTAATTTGGATAAATTACAAGTACGATAGAAAGCAATTATATACGAAATTCCAAAAGCAATAGAAATGGACAGTTACAGCGTACTTTGCTGAGAAAAATATCCTCAACATTTACAAAGCCAATTTTCAATCCCCTCCCCATTTGCTAGGTTAGGTTAGGTTAGATTATAATCTGTTAGGTAATGCTAAAACTAGGTTAAGTATGAATAGTTAAATTAGATTAAAACGAAATCAGAACATAAATCTATCTGTCTTGCGTGTAAGGACAAAATTTCATTCATAAACTGAGTAAAAAAAAAGAAAAAAATCCTCTTTCTGATAAAAATAATAAAATTTCACAAACATACTTTATATTTCATTAATAATTAATAATAATAATTATAAATTTTTATTTCAGTTTTATTTACTCTGAATTAACAAAAATTTTGAATAAATCTTTTGTCTCGTGAGAGAATAGATTAAGTTTATTTAAGAGGACATGACCTTTTGACCAAATTTATGATCTCCTTCAGGTGCGGATAATGGAAGAAAAGCGACAAGGTATTATTCGCATCTGAAGAACATCATATTGAGAGGTCATCAAACACAATTTATGAAGTTTAAATAAAATCCATTTTATTTGCTTTTTCATCTTCAAGTGATTCACACTCATCATTATTGCATCACAAACATACGAGTTTTCACACGCATTTTCTGTCATATATATAATATATACCAAAACCAAATATATACATACTCAACCCAACTCATAAACCAACGCAACTTTATCTAAGAAATCGAATCGAAATTTACTTTGTTTCACCCCATCAGTTTGCTAGTGTAAATTATTATCATTATTATTATTATCATTTATTAAATGTCTTTTTTTTTATTTATTTTGCCCTCTTTTAATTTAAAATTAATAAATTGCGCAAACCTATCACTTGTCTCGGCAAAATATAATTTAATATAAATGCAATTTATTTACAAATTACAGTCAAATTAAGGGCAATTCATTTTCCCTCAACAGTTAAAATTTTTCTTTTGGGAAAATGAATTTATTCACTTATATATTTTACCACGTATTTATTCATTAATTTTTAACTCATTTATTTATTTATTTATTTATTTATTTATTTAATTCATTTATTTATTTTACACGTTTTATTTCTTTCCAGTTTTCCCCTTGGAATTTATCCAGCGAGGGTAAGTGTCCTTCTTGGGGGGAATTCAACCTCTAATTTCGGTAAACCTTTTAAACCCTCTTCCGTCTTAGGGCCCCCAACCCCTACTCTTCGCCCTCCAAGAAGGAGATCCGACATTCCTCCCGAAGAAGAATACAATCTTAATGAGAATGATTCCGCCTTTTCCGCGTCAATTCCGCCCCCCAAATCTTCCTTAACCCCTCCTCCTCGGTCCTCCTTAACCCCGCCCCCTGAGCCACGTGGTCCCGGTCCTCCTTCTCGTCTATTCCCGAAACATTTGACTCCAATCGAAATTCAACATTCGGTTCCTCGCCCGAATTCCCCGAAACATTTCCAGCCAGGTTCCCCAAAGGAGGGGAAAACGTTCCTTCTTCCGATGGATCGAACGGCGAAACGACCGTTGTTAATAGTCAGGAAAACCTCTCGAATGGAATGGAGAATTTTTCAGGAAACGCGGTTGATGGTTTTGTGTCTAACAGCTCCATGCAGACCATGTGGACGATGGACACCCTGGAAAAAGTGAAAACCGTTGTGGATTCTGTTTTACGCGCCATTGGATCGGTAAGGAAGGTGGACGATGAAAAACCCAAGAGAATAATAACGCAAGACGCGAAAAGTCCTCGTAAAACCAAGGATGAGAATCAAGAACGGAAAAGCAAAAAAAAGGTTTCTAGTCGACTTGGAAGAAAAAGAAAGATAATGTCAGATTTTAAGTCAAAAAGGAGGAAAGCGAGGAGAAAGCAGATCAATAGTTTAGTGAACAACAACAATAACAACAACAACAACAACAACAAACTTTCACACCACCGCAATTCCAGTGAAAGTTTTTTTCCAAAATCTATCCGAAGCGAAAGTCTTCGTATTCCACACCAAAAGGCAATTGCTCAAACCTTCACCAACGAATCTAATTTGAATCATTCCCTCTTAAACATTAAGAACTTGCCTTCCAGCAAACGTCACAAAAACGATTCCAATTCATCCGTTGCGAAAGCGGGAGCAATCTCTTCCGTGACGGATCTGCTGTTCACAGTGCCAAACTTAAGAGTCATAAAACCAATCGAAAACAGTAGAGTAGACAGTGCCATTAAATCTACTGAAAAATTAGTTCTAACTTCCCTCACGGACCTTTTGTACAGCGTTCCTTCCAGACCCGAAAAAAACAATACGGATAATAATTCCAGTGATTCCAACCGTCCAAATACGAACACTGCCAATACCAAAGCATTCCCCATCGAAGGTCTTGGAGATGATGAGCAACGACGCTTAGGAAAATCCATTGAACTGTTGACCAAACCTTTCGATGAAATGATCATCAAATCTTCTTGCATTCCAGTGGGTTCCAGGGGTAAATTTACGATTAACGACGTCAGTTACGTTGTCATAGGGAGAAAAATAACGAACAGAACGAATGAATGTTGGAAGGAAGTAACGAAAATAGTAGAAAAGTACATTAAAATTCCTACTGTTCGACAAATGGATTTTTTGGCAACTACCGCTTTCTATTTCGTAGCTGCCAGCGCTAATTTGATAGGTGAGAATTTTTCTCTTTTCTTTTTTGAGCGCGTAAGATTCTTAAAAATATTTTTTATTTAATTAATGAAGGCAATTTGTTATAATTTTTTTTCTTTTAATGTAGTTTTCATCGCGGGTCGCAAAAATTTCTGCAAATTTTTTCCTCATAAATAAAGATTAATATTTGCGAAATAAAATAGAGATCAATCTATGTCATTACGGTATAGAGTATACGCTAAATTATCAAATATATAAATCTATACTGTCATTTGCTATAAGCCTCGCGTATAACTTTTACGTAACATACGACAAAAAGGATATTATTCATTTCGTATAACAAAATTTTGTTATATATTAAACTGAATGAAGCTCACCATTATACAGAAACTCAAACAGAAGTGCTGATAAGAAACTCCAACGGTATTTTTATGTATCAAAAAATATAAACTATTTTTTTTATGTATCGAAAATAAATAAATCTTGTATTTTTCGTATCTATTTATAGAATCAAATTCCTCTGCCGGGTACGTCAGACCCTCTCAATTTCAAAAAGCTGCTGATGAGAGTAAGTCTTTAAAAATTGACTTTCATTGACTGTATTTTTAAGATACACTTTTTCCATTAAGTTTCGTCCAATTTGCTGACATAATGTATCGCGTGTATCAAATCACAATGTATCAATAATTAATTTATGGAGATTAGTACGATATATAATGAATTCTTATCGGATTATTTATAGAATTCAGGTCACTGTCGATTTTTATCTGAAAATGAACGCTCTTGATTCTAAAAATAAACGTTCACAGAATTATGTTACCATGATTTATCCTTCGACAGAAAAGTCGATTTCCGCTTCCAGTTTTTGGAGTCGGTAATTGCTGATAAGAATAGATAAAAATGGGGATAAAATAAGTCTTATTCGAAATATATTTTTAGGTTAAAAAACAACAAATATATATATATATATATATATATATATATATATATATATATATATATATATATATATATATATATATATATATACTGTATATGAAAATTGTAGAGTCATAGGTAGACAGATAAATAAATAGATAGAGAGGTAGAGCAGTTTTTTTTTTATATATATATAATATGTATTTAATTCCAAAAATTGTATCTAAAAATAGTTTGCAGCCAACCTTCAGAGCAGCTTCCAGACCCGCTTGTCTGCTTGGATTATCAGTTTGTGGCAGCCCTTCTTTTGAAGGGTTTCAAGTTACCTCCAGAAGAACAGATTATGGTAAGCTTAAAGTAAAAAACAAATGTCGTCCTTCGATTTAAAAAAAAAAAAAAAAGAACATTGCCAGGCCAGATGTCTGAATTCTAATTTCTGATGCAATTATTCTTTCAATATTTGGTTATTGATTTCTACAATATTACTTTCAACAGATGTTCATAGAATGAACAACAATTTCATAAATATTATAAATACATACATACGTATTCATACATATTCTATACGCACATACTGTACATACATACATACATACACGGAATATGTATATATAAATACTTAAGACGCTGGGCTGCTGATCGGGAGGTCGTGAGATCGAGTTCGGGCAAAGACTAATTTCTGACCGCCCGTGGTCGGGCGTGGTTCGGATTCCCGTTAAACTGTAGGTCGAAGGTGGAGTGACAAGCTTAACCTTCGTCAGAATAAACAATTCGGGCGGAAGCAAAACCAAGGTTATATATATATATATATATAGTAAACCCTCGTCCAACGTGGGGGTTACATTCCTCGAGAACGGCGCGTTTGGTAAATCCGCGTTGGACAAACTTAATACCTTATGGGATAAATGGGGATACGTGAACGCGGCCGCGTAAGTCTCCCATTAATACTTAGATACGTAGATTTTTTATTCACACATAAATGAATTTCCCTACCTATATTGTATATGAAATAAGAACATAATAAAATCATAAACATAATGATATTTACATACGGTATGATAAATAAAAATATATTAAATGAAAATAGCACGCATCTTTTCTTCACTCTTTCGGATGGTGCGTATGGTAGACTCATTCACGTGATACTTGCGGCCAAGTGATGTTATGATAATACCACCACGCAACTTATCTAGAATCTTATTTTTTCGGGTAATGTCATAACCTTACGACTTTTCTTCTCTTCACCATCACTTGCAGATGCTTTACGTTTTGGTGCCATACTGCTGTTTAAGGGTAATAGCAAAACAACGGCAAAATACGACAAAAACAATCCAACACAACTTCACTGAACTTAACGTCGTAGCGAGAGTGAGACAAAGGGTGATGCGAGGGGTGACGCGAGAGGGAGGGAGATGCGGTAGTGTTGGAGAGTGTAGGAGAAAACACTAGAGCACGCATTGGCACGTGTACAGTACTACTGTATTAAAGCGTGTTTGACGGACTGTGTATAATCAAATTTTCCGCTTTCGGCAAATAATTGTTCGTATTTATTTTTCCATGTATAAGCAAATTCGCGCTGGATAAACACGCGTTGGACGAGGGTTTACTATATATATATATAATATATATATATGAGGAGGAGATAGTAGACACCAGTCGACCAGAGAAGTACTCCGGGGGAGAGGGGCGTTAGACAGAAGATAGGGAGTGCTGAAACACCCGTTTCTCCTGTCACTGTCCTCCTTAGTTGATCTTTTTCCGTGTCTCATCTACCCTGTGAGAAGTCCAGCATGCTCTCAAACACACACTTCTCTCCCTATTCATGGCTTCATACACATGCATCTTACATACTACACGATAGAAAATAGAAACACGATAGAAATACAGGCAGTTAACATTAAAACACGCGCAAAACACAACACAACACTAATCAACATTTACATCCCACCAGATAGTTCACCTCAGGTGCCAGCCAATTACAATCCACAGTTACACAATCTTGCCTCTCTCACTAATGTCATCTTAGGAGGAGACTTCAACGCCAAAGACACTAGTTGGTACCTGCACAACCAAAACAACACCAGAGGCGCCAACATAGCCACACAACTAAACAGCCTCTTCATTCTTAACAATACAGAAGAACATACACACATACCAATCAAGCAGGATACTCAAACTCCTCCCCAGACATAACGCTCTGTTCCCCCTCACTAGCAACACATACACAATGGAGAACAGAAAAACAACTGTCATCAGGCCACCTGCCCATCATCATTACAACACGTTCTACACTCTGCCCCAACAGCCTTAGGCACACTTACAGAAATTACAAGAAAGCTGATTGGGAACAGTTCAAAATACAGAGTGAGGAACAATTCACCACATTAAACAGCACACCCATCATAAACATCAATACAACACTCAAGACATTTAATCAGATTATCAATAATGCAAACAAATACATACCCAAGGGCAACATTAGGAAATACAACCCAAATTACACTAGAGAAATAGCCCACCTCATAAGGCAACGTAACAACCTCAAATATAACACACAAACACCACACACAGAAGCCATAAAACAGCAGATACAACAGCTCAACACAGAAATAAACAACAAACTCAAAGAAAAACAAACAGAAACATTGAGGGAATTCATAACAACACTAAGCCACTCCACAGATACATCCAGGCTATACAAGACTATAAACAGCATTACCCACTCTAACAGCGGCATTCACACCTCACACGCGGCTATCTGTCGCAGCCAAAATAATATCCCAACATACACACAACAAGCTAACATTCTAGTTAATCACTACGCAAAGATAAGTCACTTAAACAGAGACAACAACCAGAAACACGCAGACAGACAAACGGCCAGACACAAGAAAACCTACAGACTCGACACGACCATTACACCCTTCAATACAGACCAGACCACCAAGATCATCAAAAACATTAAGAATTCGAAGGCTACTGGACCAGACAACATATCTAACATACACCTTAAACACTTGGGCCCACAAGGAATACTAGCTCTCACAAATATCAGCACATATTCATACCAACACTGTATTATTCCTGACATGGAAACAAGGTAAAATTATTACACTACTTAAACCAAACAAAAATCCAACAGAACCAGCTTCCTATAGACCCATTACTTTACTATGCCCACCTTCCAAAGTAACAGAAAGACTAATCTTACAAATCACCAACCCACACATTCCACTATCGCCTACTCAACATGGATTCAGACCTCACCACTCAACCACGACATTACTCAATAACCTCACGCAGCACGTCATGGATCGCATCAACTCCAGACGACCAGCTCAACGTACACTATTAGCAACAATAGACATTAGTAAAGCATTTGATGCTATCCCACGCTTCCCTCTCATAAACAAAATACTCAACACAAACATGCACAATAACACCAAAAGGTGGCTGAGCAACTATCTCTCAGGAAGATACTCACATGTCACATTTAATGGCAAGTCATCCAAAAACAAGCTTTTTCCGAACGGGGTCCCTCAAGGCTCTGTTCTCTCACCAACACTCTTCAACTTATACATGCATGACATTCCAACACCCATAGATAACAAGCTTACCTTATCATCATATGCAGATGATATCACTCTAACATCCACCCACAACAACATCGACACCGCTACAAATAACCTACAAACATACATAAACAGTATACAAGACTGGCTCACACGCAATAGACTCAAAGTAGCGCTCACAAAATCAACCATCACCTTGCTTACAAGCAATACAAAAGAACACCAGGTAATTCCACAGCTTACACTAAACAACATCAACATTCCACACACTCACAGAACCAAAATACTTGGTGTCACATACAACACATCATTATCTTTTGCAAACCACATTCAGGACATTAAAACCAAATGTACGTCAAGACTTAACACGCTTAGGGTACTAACAGGCACAAACTTTGGACACCAGCAGGAAACAACATCACTAATATACAAACAATATATTAGCTCAGTTATGGACTATGCTAGCCCATGCTGGGCACCCATTATCTCAAACACGCACATAAACACCTTACAAACAATACAAAACAACGCACTTCGTATCATTACAGGATGCACTCAAACAACACCAATAGAACACCTGCACACAGAAACAAAAATACTAAAAGTTAGGGAACATTTAGACATGAGGGAACACAATTCATGGCAGCAGCGACAACTAACCCACAACACCCTTGCCACTACATGTACAATCATGCACCAACACCTCGCACCATTAAGGTAACACCAGAGAGACATTATAACCAAATACTCCATTCCATACCACGCCCCACAGACATCACACAGTACAGAAAACACATACACACACACCTAACCCACAAAGCACTGACACGACTCGGTCCGAATGCGGTCCGAGGTGCGAAGCCGCCACCCATTAACAGGTCAGAGATCAGCCTGAGCAGATCGGATCGAGTTAACTTAGCACGATTCCGATGTGGACATCACCCCAACTTACGGACATATAAACACAGACTAGACAACTCCATAGACGACACATGCCACCTGTGCCAGGACACACCACAAATAATTGAACACATTATGACAGACTGTACCGCTCTAGCACAACAACGAACACAACACAACATCACTAGTGCGCTGAACCTCTGGTCCACTCTGGAGGGGGCGATCGGTTACCTGCGTGCCGCCGGCTTGCTCGATCAGGGTGGGCTGATCGGCTAAACAACAACATACTACATAATGTTTTAAAAAAAAAAAAAAAATGGCATCAACTTCAAGAGCCTCGGAGTCCCCTGGGGAGGGAACCATAAATGTCCGCACTTTTGGCTCACTCCCTGCCGATACCGGGAACGCAGACCCGGGCAGCGGGGCTGGATCTGCTACCGCCCATTCGAGATGTTCTGGACCTCTGTCTATTTCACTTTTCTTAAACTTCTGCAACATTCGTGGCCTTTTCTCAAATTTTCAATCTGTTGAACTCCACCTCTCCTCCTCTAAACCTCATCTTCTTTTCCTCACTGAAACTCAGGTTTGTGGGACGACTGACAGCAACCCATTTTCTGTACCCTCTTACTTTCTCGATATCCAATTTCACTCCAAAGGTGGATGTTGCGTATACAGTATGTACGTAATGCTCTAACTTGTTCTCTTATTCCCGAACTCAAATCTTCCGAATTCTATACCCTCTGGCTACGGCTTATATGCCAATCTCAAACTAAATACATCTGCGCTGTTTACCTTTCTCCTAATTCTACTGACTATCCAAAATTCTTTTGACTACCTCACTTCCAAAGTGGAATACATTCTTTCCCGCTCTCCCTTTGCTGAAATCTCCATTTTAGGAGATTTCAATGTTCACCACCACCTTTGGCTTTCCTCCCATTTCACTGACATCCCTGGCGAACTAGCCTACAACTTTTCTATCCTAAACGACGTAGAGCAGATTGTACAGTCCCAACTCGTATCTCCGATCGCCTTGGAGATAGGCCAAACATTCTGGATTTATTTCTTACCTCTCGTCCTTCTTCTTACTCTGTGAAACTTTTCTTTCGGTTGGGCTCCTCCGATCACAATCTTATATCTGTTTCCTGTCCTATCACTCCAATTCGGCCTTTGGATCCTCCCAAGAGGAGACGCCTTTGGCACTTCGGCGCCGCTGATTGGGAGACCCTTAGGCAGTACGTCTGTGATTTCCAATAGAATGATTACTGCTTCCGTGGCCGGGGCCCTTCTGGGTGTGTTGAGCGCATCACAGAGGTGATTCTCTGGGGCATGGAGGCGTACATTCCATATTCTATTCCTACTACTAACGCAAAAAAACCTTGGTTTCATTTTACTTGTTCTAATGCTATCCGCAACAGAGAGGAGGCTTTCAGAAGGCACCGTCGCCATCCAACTCCTGACTCTCACTCAGCTTATATTTCTGCTCGGAATCGTGCAAAATCTGTTCTTCGACTCGCCAAAAATTCCTTCATCCGACAAAAATGTGAAAATCTACCGAATTTTAATTCTTCTCGCTCTTTCTGGAATCTAGCTAAGAACCTCTTCAACAACTTTACTTCCTCTTCTTTACCCCCTTTTCCATTCAGACGGCACAGTTGCCGTCGCTTCTCCTGCCAAAGCTGAACTCTTCGCTTACAATTCAACCCTGGATGATTCCGGTGCTGTTTCTCCATCTCTCCCCCCTCTGACTTTATTATGTCTGAAATTAGAATCTCTTCCAAAGATGTTTTTTCTGCCCTATCTGGGCCCAACTCTAGGAAGGCGTATGGTCCTGATTGTGTTCCTACTGTTGTTCTTAAGAACTGTGCTTCTGTGCTGACTCCCTGCCTTGGCAAACTCTTTCGTCTTTGCCTCTCATCTGGTACTTTTCCTTTCTGCTGGAAGTTCGCTTTCATTCAGCCTCTCCCAAAGAAGGGTGACCGCTCTCAACCCTCCAACTATCGTCCAACTGCTTTGATTTCTTGCCTTTCTAAAGTTTTTGAATCTATCCTCAAAAGGAAGATTCTTGAACACCTTTCTTCTCACAATCTTCTTTCAGTTCGTCAGTATGGATTCCGGAAGCGACGCTCTACTGGCGATCTTCTTGCATATCTCTCTGACTCTTGGTCATCCTCATTTCGGGATTTTGATGAAACTTTTCCTGTTGCGCTAGACGTATCAAAACCTTTTGATGCAGTCTACCACAAATCTTTAATTTCTGAAGGAGGGCATCCTTCGGTTTCTATCCTTCTATCTGTGCCTTCATATCTAATTTCCTTTCTGGCCGATTTATATCTGCAGTTGTAGATGGCCACTGTTCTCCTAAAGCTATTAACGGTGGTGTTCCTCAGGGTTCTGTCCTGTCACCCACTCTTTTCCTTTTATTTATTAATGATCTTTTAATTCGCACTTCCTGTCCTATTCACTCCTATGCCGATGATTCCACTCTTCACTTCTCCACCCGCTTCCCAAAGCGTCCCTCTGAACAGTCACTCCATGATTCGCGTTGTACAGCTATGGAACCCCTGACCTCTGATCTTTCTGCTATCTCTGACTGGGGAAGAGAAAAACTTGTGGCTTTCAATGCCTCAAAAACTCAGTTCCTCCATCTGTCTACTCGTCACAATCTTCCACACGACTATCCCCTTACCTTCAACAACACACAACTCAATCCTTCCTCTTCTCGCAACATTTTTGGCGTTTCCTTTTCTCGTGATCTTTCCTGGAAATATCACATATACTCTCCTTCTAAAACAGCTTCTTAGAGGTTAGGTGTGCTGTACCACCTCCGCAGTTTCTTCACCCCTACTCAGTTGTTGTCTCTGTACAGGGGTCTTGTTCATCCCTGTATAGAGTATGCTTCTCATGTGCGTGGTGGTTCAACCCCACAGCCGTACTTGACCGGGTGGAATCAAAGGCTTTTCGTCCCATCAATTCCCCACCTTTTACTGATTGTCTTCAATCTCTCTCTCTTCGCCGCAATGTTGCCTCACTCTCTCTTTACTATCACTATCATAACGGACATTCATCTTCTGAACTCTCTAAATGTGTGCCTCCTCCTTTGAGGAGGAAGCATACACACTTTCTCATTCATTTCTCTACACTTTCTCATTCCTTTTCTGTCCAACTCTCTGACGCAAGGGTTAATCGGTATTTTCAATCTTTCATCTACTCAACCGGTTAACTCTGGAACAATCTTCCTCAATCCATCTTTCTTCCTTTCAATGACCTCCCATCTTTCAAACGCAGAGTGTCTAGGCATCTCGAATACCCCGGAACTTGATTTTGGCTCTTCTTCTTCTTCTATGGGAAAGGCGCTTTTCCGGCATTTGCCCTTGGCCCCTCCTTCCTGCATAAAAAATATATATACATATCAGGGCTGGTAGGTCGGACCCGGACCCAGACCCGGGTTTAACCCCAAAGTGAGATAAGACTCAGACCCGGACCCGATAGTGAATTAGGAAAAAGACCCGGACCCGGACCAGAAAGTGAATTTTAAAATTGACCCAGACCTAGACCCGACCTGAAAGTGAAGGACCCGCATAGCCGGGTTTTTAGTTTACAAAATTTATGTGCGCGCCTTTAGATTTGGCAACAATGTATTGAATTATCACTCCACCCTCCAAATGACTCACTGGAAGTGGAGAGTTAACGGTGACGGAAGAATAGCCTAATCCTAATATATTTTATTGTTTGTTTGTGAGTTGTGAGTTGAAAAAGAATTGCGACAAAAGGAAAGACTTCTCCAGAAGGAAGGACGAATTCAAACTGTGTCACTGAGTACGAAGTTTGATGCAGGTGTGATACAGTTTGAAAAATGTCTTCGCCTCGCGAAAAAGAGAGATTCAGCTGGGAAACTGATCCATCAAGATCCCATGAAATGGTGGATGAAAATGGGAGGGGAATTAAAACAGGCAGCCTTGGTAGCATTGTCTACTCCGTGCACACAAGTTAGCGTTGAAAGATTGTTCTCCGCTCTAAGCTTCATTCTGAACCCGCAAAGAAATTCTCTTTCGCAATCATTATTAGATGCAGTATTGTGTTTGTGATCGAACGGTGGTGGGGAACAAAGTCTTCTCAAATAAAATAGTGTAGAACAGTCCTAATAAAAATATTTCAGTTAAGAAGCGCATATATATATATATATATATATATATATATATATATATATATATATATATATATACACACACACACTGTGTATATTCAAAATAAAAAAAATCAGTTAAAAATTCAGAAATCTCTTTCCTGTCGTGCCACAACTTTCAATCTAGATTCTAGGAGAAATAAGTGTAGATTATGCCGCTATATCAATATCTGTTTTAAAGGAGTTCACAGAATATGTTGCCCTCAAAATATAAAGACAATATTACTACCAAATGACTTTAATTATTTCATATGATCGGCTTTATTTTTGTTTTTTAAGATAAACAAAGTATTTAATTTTAATGCAAGAAGATGATAATTTCCATTTGAGTTCACTCAAAAAAATATAGAATTTGTTTTCACAAAATTAATTAAAATTTAGAATAAGGGGGCTGAAGAGAGCAATCATACATCGTACTTTGCCCCTTAGCAATGCGTGTATAACTATACCTAGTTACTATTAAATATTAATACAATTAATGTACCACTTTCAAACATTTCCAAAATCGGATTAATTAATATATATGGTTAGGCTACTACCGATAGCCATATAATGTTTTACTATGTTTCAGAAAACATGTTAATGTAGCTACGGTAGCAGTCTTATTACCTATCCTATACCAGATTATAATTATTACATTTTTAATAATGGACCCGACCCAGTCCCGGGTCACATACTGAAAGACCCGACAGGACCTGAAAGTGAACTTTCGGGTCGGACCTGGACCCGAAAGTAAATTAGAAAAATGACCCGGACCCGAAAGTAAATTAGAAAAATGACCCAGACCCGGACCCGACCCGAAAGTGACAGACCCGCACAGCCCTGATACATATATATATGATGAAAATAACCATGAAGGAAAAAGAAAACACGGAATGGTGCTCCAGCGCTTTCGTCTAATGACATCCTCAGGAACACTGAAGTACATAAAAGGGTTACAGCCTATATATAGGTTACAGAAAGAAAAAAAGAAAAGAAAAAAAAAGAAAAAAAAATAATATAATATATATATATATATATATATATATATATATATATATGCAATAAACGGAGAAGTAAAAATTAAAAATTAAAGGATTATCAGAGAGGCATACAGATTTGTAAGGAAAAAATATCGATTTTTAGCACAAGATCAAATGAATTATAAAAATACAAATTTATACTGGAAATCTGCCCGGGTTTTAACACTCTGCCTTTTATGGTTAAGTTTCGATGTATGTAAAAATAGAATTAAAATTACAAGTTAATAAAGTAGCATACAAGTTTACCAAAGATTTAGCGTTCTATCCTTCTTATCTAAATCTGTTTTGAAGGAATTCAAAACAACAGGATCGAGTTGAAAAAGACCTTTGCTTATGTTGAAGTTATTTGAAAGTTGGATAATGGCAGACTCAAGAATATTTCTATTGACAATATTGCTAGAGTGGAATAAAACTGAAGCATTATTCCAATCAATACAGTGGGATAACTCTGACAAATGGACAAAAAGGGCACTGGACAACTGTCCTTTTCTAACGGAATATTGATGCTGTTTTATACGTGTGTGCAAATCCTTTCCCGTCTGACCTATGTAAAAGGAATCACATTGTTTACAACCAATTTTATAGATAATGCCTGAATTATTGGTAGGGCTATTTTTACTATGATATTTTTCACATATTGTTATATGAAAATACTACATTAATATCCAAAAGTTTAAGTACATTAGCAATGCCTAAAAAGCCCGGGAAAAATGGAAGTACTAAAATATTTTTTGACAAAGTACGAGTGTTATTATTGACACGATAGAAAGTTCGTTTTGCCTTGTTGAGACAAGATTCCATAAACGCAGATGGATAACACAGATCACTTCCAATACCGTTGATTTTTTCCAATTCGGCATCGATGTATTCCGGACTGGCGATCCTAAGGGCGCGGAGAAACATTGATGAAAAAATGGCCTTCTTAGTGGGGGTGTCATGTCCCGAGTAAAAGTGTACGTAGGACAAATTGTTTGTTGTTTTCCGATAGATACTAAACTTAAAACCTGGGCTTTCCCTATGTACACGCACATCCAAAAATGGGATTGAATTGTCTTGTTCCACTTCTAAAGTAAACTTAATGGAGGGGACTTGATCATTTAACTGAAGGAGGAAGTTATCCAGGTCCCGGGCTTTTTAGGCATTGCTAATGTACTTAAACTTTTGGATATTAATGTAGTATTTTCATATAACAATATTGTGAAAAATATCATAGTAAAAAATAGCCCTACCAATAATTCAGGCATTATCTATAAAATTGGTTGTAAACAATGTGATTCCTTTTACATAGGTCAGACGGGAAAGGATTTGCACACACGTATAAAACAGCATCAATATTCCGTTAGAACACGACAGTTGTCCAGTGCCCTTTTTGTCCATTTGTCAGAGTTATCCCACTGTATTGATTGGAATAATGCTTCAGTTTTATTCCACTCTAGCAATATTGTTAATAGAAATATTCTTGAGTCTGCCATTATCCAACTTTCAAATAACTTCAACATAAGCAAAGGTCTTTTTCAACTCGATCCTGTTGTTTTGAATTCCTTCAAAACAGATTTAGATAAGAAGGGTAGAACGCTAAATCTTTGGTAAACCTGTATGCTACTTTATTAACTTGTATTTTCATTTTATTTTTACATACATCGAAACTTAACCATAAAAGGCAGAATGTTAAAACCGGCCAGATTTCCAGTATAAATTTGTATTTTTATAATTCATTTGATCTTGTGCTAAAAATCGATATTTTTTCCTTACAAATCTGTATGCCTCTCTGATAATCCTTAATTTTTAATTTTTACTTCTCCGTTATTGCATATATAGAGAGAGAGAGAGAGAGAGAGAGAGAGATATATATATATATATATATATATATATATATAATATAGAGAGAGAGAGAGAGAGAGAGAGAGAGAGAGAGAGATATATATATATATATATATATATATATATATATATATATATGTGTGTGTTGTATATATTATTTTTTCTTTTTTTTTTCTTTCTGTAACCTATATATAGGCTGTAACCCTTTTATGTACTTCAGTGTTCCTGAGGATGTCATTAGACGAAAGCGCTTGAGCACCATTTTGTGTTTCCTTTCCTTCGTGGTTTTATTCATCATAAATATTTTTCACGTGTTACTTTCGTGAAATAATTTTCACATATATATATATATATAATATATATATGTTTAACCCTTTAAGCCCTGAATTTTTTGTAGGGTTAAGTTATGAATGCGTGTATTTGAAACGTTAGCAATTGGCATCTTCAGTCCTTAAAGGGTTAATTGGAGTATTTCTCGTGTTTTCTTTTATTTATTGACTTCCAAACATTGTTCATTGTGTTTATCGTTTCACTGTTCGAAAGAACATCCTTTTATATACCAATAAGTCTCCCTTCTCTGCCCTGTATGTGATGAGTAAAAGTTGAACCATGGAACAATATGAATAATTCAACCAACCAACTAGCTATAAACAAAACTTCCTCCATATTTATGAATACAAAAAAAAAATAACATATATATGAATTGGTATTCAAATATGTACGAAGTAATATATATATATATATATATATTATATATATATATATATATATATTATATATATATACACACACATACATACATACATACATACACATACATACATACATAATACATATATATATATATATATATATATATATATATATAAAGGTTTTCAATAATAATAACAAAAATAATCTAATCTTGAACCCTCTCCAATTAATCATTGTTTGTAGTACACTTATAATAAAATCTTTTATTCTTGTTACAGGTTTGCGACTACCTTGGCGGGTTTGGTCTAAGCAGCGCCCTTGGGACGGCACTAAATTATCTTCAGGGACATTAATAACGATGGAACAGAACCATTATGATAATTTATTGCGTTTTACAAGACGTGAAAAATTGTTCGAAACGTCATTATTATTATCTTGAGACTAATTTCTTTCTTCAGAAAATCTTTGGGTTAAAAGTTATTTAGGCGAAAAGCAAAAGGTTCCATGGTCAACATTTTTTACAAATTGGTATCGAAATAATAAATGTATAAATTAATAATATATATATATAATGTCATTCGAGTATAAAAATAACTAATGTTTTAATTTGGCTAACAATAAATATTTTAATATTTACTTCTTTATATTTTGTTATTTTAACACATTAAAGATGAATCGAAAAATGGGGGTTGGAAATTGGGTTGGGATCCCGTGTTGGTAAGTAAAATATTAAATAATATCTCGAATCTTTTCGATATACAATACATCCCATGTGAAAGGAATTTTAATGGCCGGCCTCATTCTTAGAAATTCATAACACTACACTAACTTCTATTATTTTAAGCTCGCTGAGGGGCTCGAGACGAAGTAGTCAGAGTGAGGGGAGAAGTTTTTATGGCTTTAATGCAGGGACAGCATAGAAACATTCTCGCCCTGTCGTTAAATTCCGAGCGTGGTGGTCAGTGAAGAATCAAATAACGAATTCGCAACCAAGATATATTCGAAAACAAGAGATATTGGAAAACTAGGTCCCTGAAAACATTCAATACATAACCAAAGTCTACCGGTATCTAGTCTGTCCACCCTCGCATGATAACACAAAAATAATTTCAAGAAAAAGATTCTGAAAGAGAAAAGTTAAAGACAGTTAGAGAATACTATTTGATTTAAACTCACGAGTTATTTAGATCTGAGATGCAGCTTCACAAATGTTGACCCTATTTCTCGAATGTGAAGCTCAGATATTTGTTAAGGGTGGTATTTTCGTAAATTTAGTGACCGACTGGCTTCTTACATTTTGTACACAAAAGTATACGAAATTTTGTAGAAACGTAGAAAGAGTTTATTTCTTTGTATACTGAAAATATTTGAGAGTTCCTGTAACGCGTTCCGGGCTATATTCCGTTTCTATTAATAGTCTACAGCGGGGTTGGCCAACTTTTTTATGCTTGGGGGCCACTTTCTTTCATCCCCAGAGGTTCGAGAACCGGCCCTCTGTAGTGAAACATGGATGAAAAGTTTTCGTTCACAATAATAATGACGCGGAAAATGTAATAGGGGGGGGGGCACTGATGCAAGAACATTTCAGTAATATTTTCTCTTTATATTTTATGTTGTTTTATATTTGTTATTTATCTGTCGAGATTTTTCCGACCAAAATATTTCGAGGCCGGGAGCAGAAAAATATTCAAATTGGCTGATCGAGGAAGTTCAATCATTTTGAATTTTTTTTTTAGTACATTTACATCAAATATGCTACATCCCGTAGTACATTATTTAGCAGGATGTAAGCATATTTCGGGTTAAATGCTTGTTTTCAACCTTTTTTGATGCTGCAGAGGCCATAAATGTTTGAAAAACCAACCGTAATTGGCCAATATCAACCAATTACGGATACTCTCATTACTCGTAATTGTGTTTTTGAATTACCCTTTGAAATTTAACAACGAATCATATATATATATATATATATATATATATATATATAATTGAAATTTGTTAATTTAGTATCTCATGAAATATTTTGGTATTTTTTTTTTACTGAAAAATGTGAGAATAAAAACTGTATTTCCTCGGTTCTGAGGAAAACCAACTCCTTCGGATCTAATCTAACTAATCAGGTCTAAGAAATTATCATTGTGGATGTATCATAGTTATGAGCATGGCTTTAATGGTAAAAAATGATACCGTTAAGTACAAAAATCCAACAGAACCAGCTTCCTATAGATCCATTACTTTACTATGCACACCTTCCAAAGTAACAAAGACTAATCTTACAAATCACCAACCCACACATACCACTATCGCCTACTCAACATGGATTCAGACCTCACCACTCAACCACGACTTTATTCACTAACCTCACGCAGCACATCATGGATGGCATCAACTCCAGACGACCAGCTCAACGTACACTATTAGCAACAATATACATTAGTAAAGCATTTGATGCTATCCCACGCTTCCCTCTCATAAACAAAATACTCAACACAAACATGCACAATAACACCAAAAGGTGGCTGAGCAACTATCTTTCAGGAAGATACTCACATGTCACATTTATGGCAAGTCATCCAAAAACAAGCTTTTTCCGAACGGGGTCCCTTAAGGCTCTGTTCTCTCACCAACACTCTTCAACTTATACATGCATGACATTCCAACACCCATAGATAACAAGCTTACCTTATCATCGTATGCAGATGACATCATTCTAACATCAACCCACAACAACATCGACACCGCTACAAATAACCTACAAACATACATAAACAGTATACAAGACTGGCTCACACACAATAAACTCAAAGTAGCGCCCACAAAATCAACCACCTTGCTAACAAGCAACACAAAAGAACACGAGATAACTCCACGCTTACACTAAACACCACCAACATTCCACACACTAACAGGACCAAAATACTTGGGGGGGTACATACAACACAGCATTATCTTTTGCAAACCACATTCAGGACATTAAAAACAAATGTACGTCAAGACTTAACACGCTTAGGGTACTAACTGGCACAAACTTTGGACACCAGCAGGAAACAACATCACTCATATACAAACAATATATTCGCTCAGTTATGGACTATGCTAGCCCATGCTGGGCACCCATTATCTCAAACACACACATAAACACCTTACAAACAATACAAAACAACGCACTTCGTATCATTACAGGATGCACTCAAACAACACCAATAGAACACCTGCACACAGAAACAAAAATACTGAAAGTTAGGGAACATTTAGACATGAGGGGAACACAATTCATGGCAGCAGCGACAACTAACCCACAGCACCCTTGCCACTACATGTACAATCATGCACCGACACCTCGCACCATTAAGGTAACACCAGAGAGACATTATAACCAAATACTCCATTCCATACCACGCCCGAGTGGACCAGAGGTTCAGCGCACTAGTGATGTTGTGTTGTGTTCTATGTTGTGCTAGAGCGGTACAGTCTGTCATAATGTGTTCAATTGTTTGTGGTGTGTCCTGGCACAGGTGGTAGGTGTCGTCTGTGGAGTTGTTTAGTCTGTGTTTATATGTCTGCAAGTTGGGGTGATGTCCGCATCGGAATCGTGCTAAGTTAACTCGATCCGATCTGCTCAGGCTGGTCTCTGACCTGTTAATGGGTGGCGGCTTCGCACCTCGGACCGCATTCGGACCGAGTCGTTTCAGTGCTTTGTGGATTAGATGTGTGTGTATGTGTTTTCTGTACTGTGTGATGTCTGGGAGAAGGTGATCGGTTACCTGTGTGCCGCCGGCTTGCTCGATCAGGGTGGGCTGATCGGCTAACCAACAACAACAACAAATAGGAAATATACAGTATATATATATATATATATATATATATATTGCAGGAAGGAGGGGCCAAGGGCGAATGCCCGCTAAAACGCGGGAAAAGAGAGCCAAAATCAAGGTCCAGGGTTTTCGAGATGCCTGGACACTTTCCGTTTGAAAGATTGGAGGTTACAAACAGGGGAAAAGATGGATTGAGGAAGATCGTTCCAGAGTTGACCGGTTGAGTAGATGAAAGATTGAAAATATCGATCAACCTTTGCGTTAGAGAGTTGGACAGAAAAGGAATGAGAATGTGTAGAAAGTCTGGTACTGCGTGCTCTCCTTAAAGGAGGAGGCATGCAATTAGAGTGTTCAGAAGAACAGTGTACGTTATAAGAGCGATAGTAAAGAGAGAGTGAGGCAACATTGGGGCTAAGAAAGAGGGATTGAAGACAGCAAGTAAGAGTGGGGGGGGGGGGAATTAATGAGACGAAAAGCTTTTGATTCCATCCAGTCAAGTAGAAATGTGTGGGTTGAGCCACCACTCACACGAGAAGCGTACTCCATACAGGGGCGGAAAAGACTCCCCTATAGAGACAGCACCCGAGTTGGAGTGAAGAAACTGCGGAACCGGCGCAGCACACCTAATCAATTAGAAGCTGTTTTACAAAGAAAGTATACGTGATCTTTCCAGGAAAGATCACGAGAAAAGGAAACGCCAAGAATGTTGCGAGAAAAGGAAGGATTGAGTTGTGTATCGTTGAAGGTAAAGCGATAGTCGCGTGGAAGATTGTGACGAGTAGACGGATGAAGGAACCGAGTTCCTGACTCACTGAAAGCCACTAGGTTTTCTCTGCCCCAATCAGAGATAGTAGAAAGATCAGAAGTCAGGCGCACCATAGCTGTCCTACGCAAAGCTCGTATTGACCGTTGGCTATAAAAATACGTTGGCGTTTCCCAACATAAATATTTACTTATAGCCATGTGAAAAAAAAAAATCCTCGCACTATTTCTCACTTCACCCAAAATTAAAGATCTTTAATAGTGTTCACTCGCCCGGTCAAAAAGAAAAGAGAGGATCCAACTAACAATGAACAGTGGCATCATTATAAACCTGTGAAAAATGACCTATTGCTCGTTTAAGAATCTTTCAAAGTTTAAATTTTTTTTTTTAATCGTTGTAAAGATTCGTTAAAAATATTTTCATTCTAGAACAGATTAATGCGTAGCCTCTGTTTCTTTCGGATACGATAGGGATTAAAAGTTAAAATCGTGCTCTATTTTCCAAAGCATCGTTTCCTCATAAAATAATTCCCGTTTGTGAAAGCAGACAGCATAGATAATGTAACCTACTCTACAGTAATTCGTTATTGCTACATCCGATTGTTTCGACAAGTATACTACTGTGGCTTAGATTAAGTTAGGTGAGGTTAAGTTAAGATTGTTAGATGAGGTTAAATTAGGTTAAGACTAAGTTAGACGAGGTTAGGTTAAGATAGGTTGTTAGTTTTTAGAGTGTCGATGTTATGGTGTTATCGATCCGACAGGGAATAGGTCCACCTAGTTTAGGTTATAGCGAGACGATCAAAGATCAAAGCGAACTATCTGTTAAGTTTTGTGTCATTGTCACTGAATTGTAAACTTTCACTAAATAAAGTTCATTAAATACTTCATTTCAAATTTGTTTTTGCATTCTCTGAAAGATTTAACAGAATTTACGAGTTAATCACTTTATATTTAAAAGTTTAACTATTGGTCGAAGACGAAAAACCATTGGACTTAGGTGTAAGCTACATAAATTAATTTTCAAACTGAGTATTGCGCAATGTAGGATATGTCGAGGCCAATGTCGTAACACCGTTTCCCGTTGACCAGCGAAGTTAAGCAACACTGAATCTGGTGTAGTAGTTGGATGGAAGATCGTCCTCCTCCACGTACAGTTAATGTATAGCAACTCCTGGTTTAGGTCCCTCGTAAAACTGTATACGTTCGTTCCATCATATGACTTTAGATGTTGCGAAGAAGGTTAAACAACCCCATCATTACATTACTGAACAGTGTAAGGAATGGTTGGTTGGTTGGTTTGTTGACTGATCTGTTTAACGTTCTTCGTTCTACTAACCACACTGAGCACGGACGTATATGGGATAGATCTGCCGAATGCCCTAAAGTCTAAACCGTGAGATTTCAATACCTGTGTTTTGAACTTCACCCAAAACTTTATATTTATAATAATAATATAAAACTATAATATAATAATAATAAATTTAAAACACCTATTATTATTATTATTATTATTGCTATTTCACTCGTAAATTATAGTTTAATAAATATTTACGATAAAAAATAGTGAAACGAGTTTTTTAATTATTTTACGAAATTAATTAAGGGATGTGGCAATTATTTGCAGAGAGCCTCTAATTCCAGAACTTGGTAACAATCGAGAAAAGCTAAACGGACTTTTAATCTTTTTTTTATGCATTTAAAGAAATATAATTAAACTATTTTCCCAAAGATGATGTATTAAAATGCGGACAATACATTCACAATCATCAAATTTACACTAAAAACTAAATAAGTAATGGTAAATGTCATTTACCATTACTTATTCAGACTATAGTGGATTTAATTTTCCCAGAAGAGTTCCTTGTTCTATGCACGGTCTTTGTGTAACATAAAAAATCTCAGGGGACCATTCTGAGTTCTATCCCATATATATAGTGGTGAACCGGATGTCAGTTTTTCAACATCTGCGGATGCGGATCTTTAATTTCAATATCCGCGGATGCGGATAGTTAGTTAATCTATCAATATAATATAGAATTATGAATATATGACAATTTTTCAAATTCCGTGATATTACTATTATGGCAGGCAATGCATAAGAATTAAAATTAATATTAACGTTTTCATTATGATAAAAATAATAACTTTCTCAAGAGTTTCAGCCACAGAAAATTCAATGAAACAAGTTTCATTCAATTTTCTGTGTTACCAGCTATTTATATTTTCAGGTTTATATATTTGTTTGTTCATTAATAATTAATACTTTACATGAAATGTACATGACTGGGCCTTATAAGCTACTTTATAAGCTAATTTAATTGTAAATTACATAATTTATTAGAAGTAATATCCGCAGTCAGAAGTGCGGATGCGGATATCCGGTCCACCACTATATATATATATATATATAAATATATATATATGCTTACGGATTACATCATTGAAATTGAAACGAATAAAGTAAGTTTCTTTCAAATTATTTTCCTAAGTTATAAATTTTAGTACCGTCAAAAATGGTATTATAATGAAGTTTTAAAAAAAATATCCTGTTTGCCGTTCAAATGCGGACTTTTTTGAACGAGTTAAACCGATATCTGCTTATTATTGTTATTAATTATTATTATTCGACCAAATAAACATATTAATCTTATGATAGTATTTACCTTAATTTGACTTTCTACATTTTTTTAATAATTTTTAAAATTAATTATTATATAAATAAATAATTTCTTAAAGCTTTTGAGCAATCATAAGTACTCTCAAGGTATCCTACAATTAACCTCTAAATTAAAAGTGTTCAGGCATCTCGAAAACCTTTGGATCTTCATTTTGGCTTTTTGCTGTATGGGGGTCGTACTTAAGCTGCATTTAGCTTTTCAGTAAAGGAATTTAAGCGAAAATAATTTTATTTAAGTTATACCCACTTCTAAAAAGGTATATTTTTAAGGAAAGCACAGCAAACAACAAACACTGTGTGTGTGTGTGTGTGTAGGGTGATTCATAAATGTGTGTCATAAATCGCAGGGCGTATTCTTGAGACAAAAGTAAAGAAAAAAGACCATATAAACATAGGTCGAGAAACCCGTAGTTTTCGAGCTACGTACGTCATCTTATCGGCCCATATCTGCTATCACAGCGACTGACTGGAGATTCGTATAGGCGTTTCCTTGAGCAGACTTTGCCAGTGCTACTTGAAGATGTGCCTATCAGAACTCGACGACTAATGGGCTTCATGCATGATGGTGCACCAGCTCATTTCGCCCGTTTAACGAGGGAATATCTCGATGCTGTGTATCTTGACAGGAGGATAGGGCGCGGTGGTCCTATTCCGTGGCCACCTCGGTCACCAGATTTAAATCCTCTTGATTATTACTTGTGGGTTCATTTAAAAAGCCTAGTTTATGTTACAAAAGTCCGAGCACGTGATGAATTGTGGCAACGAATTCGAGACAATCGGGAAACGACCCGCAATACTCCAGGAATTTTTAGTGTGTCAGACAATCACTGGTGCGACGTGTCGAGGCATGCATTCAAGAAGTAGGAAAGAATTTCGAACATTTACTTTAACGAAGCGAATGTATTACACTGTGTATTTGCCTAAAATGTAAAAAATCTTTAGGAGTTTCTTTTTTCTGTCGCGTGCTATAGCTCGAAACCTACGAGTTTCTCGACCGATGTTTATATGGTCTTCTTTCTTTACCTTTGTCTGAAGAATACACCCCGCTATTTATGAAACACATTTATGAATCACCCTGTATATAGTGTACGTCCTTTAAGTAGTTTCACTTTAAAATTAATTCAAACTAAAATTAAAGTATAAGAAATACCGGTAGATAAATAAAGCGTTTCAAAACTTTATGATGCAGCATTATTTAATTCTATTACAAAATATGGATTTATGGATTACACTTATATTAAGCCCCTCATTAACTCTGAAAACCCGTAGTTCAATTTAGAAGTATTCAGTTTGGGTGCATGTTAACGAACCCTCTTTCTATTAAAAGGTTTTGGGTAAAACTGAAGGTCGTGTTGGCAATTGAAACGTGGAGAGAGAACGCGCATAATGAGTATCAAGGAAGGGCCAACTCAATTCCTATATAAATTCAATAGACATCTTAATTTTGGGAATCAATGCTGTTGTAGTTATTGGGACATTCACCGCAAGTAGCTCATTTCATATTGAATGTATTAAAAAGAAGAGAAATATGATATTCCGTTTTATCTGTCATGTTTGTCATGACTTGGAAATTTTTATTGGAACTTATATACTTAAATCCCCAAGTAACTCCAATAGTAGCCACGTTTTGTACCAGTTAGATAGAACTTTGTAAATAAGTCGGTTTTTCTTGTATGACCCAACTTTTTTTAAGGTTAAGTTACGCTAGGTTAGGTTAATTCAAGTTAACCTGACCTAGAACAAATCAGAAGGTGTGTAAAGTTTGAGGAAACATAAAGGACGACTTATTTGACCGAGATGTTTTTAATTAAAATCCTAACGCGGGCAAAATCTGAAAAAATTATCATTGTATACGGTAAGAAAAGCACTTTCTCTAAACTTTCTTATAGAACCGCCCCACCCCCCATCCCGCTACTCTATTTTAACAGGGGCGAAGGTAATTAAAAATTTGAAACTATAAAATATATAACTTGTTTGACCGACTGGGTAAAAAATGGTCACGGACAAAAATTTACACAAATGTTTGACCAACTTGGGCATTTGTGACAAAATATCAATGTTATGACAGTTACTTTTTTCCGACTAATTACAGTTATTCGTTACTGCCTTAAATAAGTAACTAGTTACAGTTACTAGTTAGTCTCAAAAAAGTAACTAATTAGTTCAAAAATTACTTTTGACATTTTTCCTGATTTTAGCGAACATCTACTCCTGATAAAAGTATTTTATTTTTCGTGACAAATGATACTTGCCAAGATTGTTCATTTGTTTCAAATTAATCGCGATTTAATGAATAAAAAGCAAGATTTTATCCTATTACCATTAAATATACGTTGTCAATAAACTCGCACTGTGCACAATATGAACATTGGGGAAGGATTGTGAAAAAAGTAGCTACTAACATTTTGTCCTCACAGAAAAAATTAACTGGTAAAAGTTACAAATATACATGATTTTTTGTAACTAGTTACAGTTACAATTCTTCATAAAAGAAACAATTACCGAGTAACTAGTTACGTCACAGCCCTTATATATATATATATATATATATATATATATATATATATATATATATATATATATAATATATATATATATATATATATATATATATATATATATATTCTTAAAATAGTTTAATTATATAAACTAATCTGACGCTACGCACTGTTATTTTAACTAAAGCACATTATACAGTATAAAGATACACTCTGTATATAAATACAAACCATTTTCTAAAGAGTTTCATTGAATCAATATATTTAGAATCGTGCTGCTTTACCCGTTTCCATTATGTAAAACTGACACACGCTCTGGCATTCCAGTGATGAGCTTTGCCTTCAAAATAATTCTTCTTAAGGACAATCATTGTGGTGTCAATTTATTTTTGTCCCATCTGTATTATATACAGTGTTGGGCACTAAAGCGTTAATCCGATAACAGTTAATTAACGAAATTAACTTTTTTTAACGGACTATTAACGGAAGTTAATTTCCATTTATCGTTATCGGACCAGTTAACTTCCGATAACTCGATATTTAGTCTGTTAAAGTCCGTTAACACGTTAACTGCGAGGAGTCATTCACGGAAGATCACCGCTCCGCGAATGAATTCAAACCGCCATAACTTCAGTCTGCCAATTCCGTCCTCTGCCGCAGTGGAACGGCTCTTCTCTCTCGGCAAGGACATCCTGAGGCCCAAGAGGTCAAGACTGGCAGTTGGGCCTAACTTTGAGAAGTTGGTCTTTCTGAAGGTCAACCAGCACACTGTGTCATAGTCTTTAATAAATGTGCCTAAAATTTAATTTTACCTTTCAGTTCCCGACATAATAATTCTCTGGTAAATTAAAATTTAGTTAATGGTTAGTGGTTACAAGGGTTTCAAACATGTAATCAGTACATTTTTTATTAAAAATAAAAAAAAGAGTTATTAAGCAAAAAAGTTGCAAAACTTGATAAAAATACAGTTAAATACCTATTTATTGTTGGATTTTGCATAAATAAACATTTTCTATGGGTTTTAAAGCTTTTTTCCTTGATTTTTTTAAATGTTAGTAAAGAAATGGTTATCGTTAACGGATTATCGTTAACTTCCGTTAACTTTGTAGTAAAATTATCGGATTATCGTTATCGGAGTTAAAAATTGGGGTTAACGGATTATCGTTATCGAAGTTAATTTTTTGGTTAACGGTGTGTGTGTGTGCTGTATATATCAGGCAATTTAAGTTAAATTGGAGTTGACAAATCCGTAGATTTATTTTAAATTATATTTTTCATTTTGAATGGTTTCGCGAGGCTCGCTTTTTTCTTCAAATATGAAACAAAGACGATCACTCCTTTACAAACAAATAATGCAAAAACATAAAAAATAAAAAAATAAAAATAAATAAATTGCAACATTTTCACTCTTAATGGCAGAGAAATTAAAAGGATTTTTTAAGGTTTTTAACTTCAAAATTATAAAATAAAGGAGCCCCTAATTTGAATTTATACAATAAAGTATATATATATATATATTATATATATATATATATATTATATATAAAATGCATGAACGCACACGATTTTGCATAATGCAAAAACTACACCATGTTGATCATTACCTCGATTGCGGAACGGTTATCGCATAAAATGCCTCTGGACGCAAAATCGTTATGCGTTTTCTCGGTTGTTTAAATGTATGAGAGGTCGTATTAACTTTTATCCCGTCGTGGTGCAGTGGCTAGTGTTTTTACTTTCTATTTAAGAGATGGTGGGCTCGAACCTTCGTGATAGCAGTTTTTGCATATATATATATATGACTCCATTTTACATCCATTAAAATTCCTACTACGTGCAGCTGTATACATTATCGCAATCCCTCTGCTTTCACTTTTTTCACGCGATAAATAACAAAAACTTTTTTTATTATTATTATTATTATTATGTTCTCTCTCTTCCTTTGTATTGTTTATTTCTAATCTTGGTTTGAGGGCGGTTTTTAAAAGACTTTTTTCACTCACTTGAAGCGTTCTTATACAAAATTTACTTAATGTAATGTGATAATACGGGCACTGTTCAGTTTGGAATCCCTTGCCATTATTCTTCTCTGTTAAAATCTTTCCAATTTATATATATATATATATATATCAACGACAATGAATTTCAAAAGCTTTAATGCAGAAGAAGGCCAGATAAAGAGGTAGATATATGGATTTTGCAAGAAGCTTAAGTAAAATGAAAAATAAATATGCACCATAAGACACAGATAATATATATATATATATATATATATATATAAAAAATTATTTCACGAAAGTGACACGTGAAAAGTATTTATGATGAATAAAACCACGAAGGAAAAAAGCGCTTGAGCACCCCTTTGTGTTTCTTTTTTCCTTCGTGGTTTTATTCATCATATATATATATATATATATGTATATATATTACAGAGAGAGAGAGAGGGAGGAATAAGAGGACGAGGTGGTGGTACATGTTTATTAGTCAGACGTTTCGGAAATTCACTTTCCATCATCGATACTAATAAATGAAAAGTAAAAAAGTGAACCAATATATTGAGTAAAAGACTTTATACAATATATTTATGCAGTCGTATGATAATAATTTAAAGTTAAAAAAGGTACATGAAATGTAGAGAGGTAAGACAGTAGCTGAAATAAATATACAAATGTTATAGGGTGAAATGAATATTGAAAACAAATCTTACCGGTTATTGTACGAGGGGGGGGGGGGGATTAATCTAATTTTATAAAAGTTGGAAATGGTTGACTGTTGAAGTATTCATGTGGATACTTCAACAGTCAACCATTCCCAACCTTTATACAATTAAATTAATCCCCCCTCGTATAATAACCCGGTAAGATTGGTTTTCAATATTCGTTTCACCCTATAATATTTGTATATTTTAGCCACTGTCATACCTCTCTACATTTGATGTACCTTTTTTAACTTTAAATTATTATCATACGACTGCATGAATATATTGAATAAAATCTTTTACTCAATATATTGGTTCACTTTTCATTTTTTAGCACTGATGATGGAAATTGAATTTCCGAAACGTCTGACTAATAAACATGTACCACCTTCTCGTCCTCTTATTCCTTACTAAGTTGCGGTTCCCCAAGAACAAACCCTTCAATCAAGTTTTATATATATATATATATACACACACACACACACACAATGTTACAGTCAATATCTAAAATCAGGCAATTTGTAAAGTGACTGAAATTTTAGGCAATGTGTCAAATTGTAATATACACAAAACCTAACCTAACTTAACCTAACCTTTCTGATAATGCTGCATATGCATGCACACTGGTATTTCCCAATATGCTGCCTAAAAATTCTTTAGGTTAGGTTAGGTTTTATGTATATCACAATTTGACACAGTGCCTAAAATTTCAGTCATTTTACAAATTGCCTGATTTTAGACTGACTGTAACACACATATATATATATATATATATATATATATATATATATATATATATATATATATATTATACACAGTGCTTTTTTTGTAAAAAAAAAAGGTGCCGGTACTCATTGGGATATATATATATATATATATATATATATATATATATATATATATATATATATATATATATATATATATATATATATATATATTCAACTACTGCACCTGCGTTCAACAGACTGACAGTTGAACCAGCGCCACTTACGTTCCATGACTGATGACGTCATGGTCATGGGTATTAATTACAGTTGCCAGTTTGTCACAAAATAACTCGGTATATGTTGCATAATAAACTGTATTGTGTACTAGCTCGTAGTTGTTTATTTTTAGATGCCTTACATTTGTTCGTGTACGTAAAGTTTATCTACAATTGATTTCAATGCTTACCATATAACAACTATATTTGCCATGAAATAAAATAGGTATACAGTATAATTTTATACTACAGAATATTATAATACAATATCGCTTAAGTTTTAGAAAACTTAAAAATTTAATAAGAAAGATTCTAGATAATCTACGAATTAATTATTCAAAAAAGGTGCCGGTACGCCGTACCGGTGCGTACCGTCACAAAAAAAGCCGTGTATATATAGGGTGAACCAAATGTAGGTGGACAGTAAATGATAACGTTTATTTTGAGAATACATATTTAATTTTTTTGTATACTATAATACAAAATAAAATTTAAATAAATTTAGTTATAATATTTAATATAATAAAACACAAACACCATAGTTATAATGAACACCATAGTTATAATATAATATAACACAAACCGTATTCAACCTACTGTCCACCTACTTTTGGTTCACCGGTATATGTATATATATATATATATATATATATAAATGGCGTGCGGTGGGTACGTCTACAGGTTAAGCGGTATTGCGTGCGAGCACCCGCACTGTATGCACATATTATATAATTATAATAATTATAGTAGCTAATGATAAACTTCATAACTGGTTAGTGGGTATGTACTGTAGACTATTCTGAAAAATACGGTACTGTCTTTAATAGCTTTAATAAGATTTTTATTAGAATAGGCGGCGCTTACCTAGCTTATCCTGAATGCACGCCACTGATATATATATATATATATATATATATATATATATATAAAACCAAATATTAGAGTGTTCATTGTGAAATAATTTAGGGGAGAATCTTATAAAACAAACTGAAACTATCCTTTCTCATTTCAACGTGTCTAATGGTAGATCATTCGATGTTTAAGTCATTATCTAAACCAGTAATTCCCAAACTGCGGTTCGCAGACGTCATTCAGGACGGGAAGTTCGTTAAAAATATCCGGAATATGTTATGTAAAAAAAAAAAAAGTAGATTTCGTTCAGTTTTTCCCAAAGGTTGGTGAACAATCTCAAAAGCAGCTTAAGTGGTCCGTAGGGAGAAAAAAAATTTGCGAACCACTGATCCGGAAGATTAATAAAAATACCATAAAATTTCCCTTTTATATTATTGGAATATATAAAAATTTTGGATTGGTAGACAGACTAAAAGGAAAAATAATCTTTAAGATTAAACAAAAAAAATGGTTCATTTTTTTTTTTTTTTGCATGCTAGAAAATGCTAGAAATATATATGTGACAAGAAAACCGTCAACATCGCTTCTTCTCGTACGAAACATATTCATTACAATTACGTTATTTTAATTAAGCTTTCAGAAAATTCAATAAAAAAACCTTATCCTAAAACTTGCATTTAAGAAATGGTATTTTTTTTTTCAACAAATTCGCTTAAAATTGTCAAAAAAAAGTGTTTCTACAACTTACGAAAAATTAAAAAAAAAAATTCTAAATATGCAATATTCAGAATGGTACAGTCGATTCAAAAAAGTTATAACGTGGAATTACGCGTTTCTTACTAATATTTATCGGTAAGAAGCATGGAGTTTCACATCAGGACTTTTTTAGTCGACTGTACTTCTCCAACCTAAGTTGTTTTTTAAGCTGACAACGACGATGACAAAAAAAAAAACGTTTCAATATAGTTCACTTCGATCTGCGTTCGGTGAACAAAAGCAGTCGGATCACCTGAAGATCAGGCCCCCCCCCAGCCTTCTTTAGTTAGCCTTATAAGGCTAACTAACGAAAATATCACGACCTAACCTAACCAATCGTTCGGTCAACTGTACGTCCTTGACGACTGGTTAGGTTAGGTCATGATATTTTCGTTAGTTAGCCTTATAAAGCTAACTAAAGAAGGCTGGGGGCCCTGATCTTCAGGTGATCTAAGTAGTCTTATATACAAGATGACTGACGATTACTAAACTATATTTACTGTTACGTATAATGATTAGACGCCGACTTTCATCAGTATACCTTTAAAAACATTGTAATATAAAAATTTTTATGAGCAAGCGCTCATATGCTAGCATAAAATAGTCATAAAATAAAAGACAGCAAGTTTCGAAAAGATAAGAGAAAACAAATCTGACATTCAACAATTTCTCATCAATGATGCTGTCTTGAAAAGATCTTCTCAACATCTTCCAATATCTTTCTCATCGTTTGTCATCGTCGTTACGTAAATTACTCGAAATATAACGATCAAATAACTTTAATAACAATTAATGACAATTTTGTATACCATTCAGAAAGAAAAGAATCTACTGTACATAACCGTTTTTCTTTAAAGACCTAAAAACCACTCAGGAACACTTACTCACAATTAACATTTGAACAATATTGGTATTAGAGTATAAATTTTGTTTAGTCCAACTTTTAAATCATCATTAGATGAAGAAAATACCATCAAATGACTGGCGATAACTAATTAAACATGTCCAAACTACAACTGAGTTTAATTGAAACAGAAGATCTTGTTAAAATTTCTTTTATAGAGAAACTAAGCATCAACGGAGAGATTATATATACCCCCACCCCCACCACCACCCTACACCGTTGTTAATCCTCCAGAAAGCTGACTTTTAATTATTAAAACGTACAAAAAATATCTTGGTTCATTACAAAAAGTAAATTGCATCAATGAGGTAAGATGGAAGACCTTTCTTCCTTAATCTATCACTTAACATTAAATAATTTATTTTCTCAAAAGTTTTATTTATATCCGAAATTACTATATTTGGATCAAATATATCAATGGCTAGAATATAATCACTGCTTTAATTAGTTATCACAGCATTCTTTTGGCTTCATTTCGTTACCATAGAAGTTTATTGTGAATACTTAAATAAACACGAATGAATTATATTAGGTCATCCCAAAAGTAATCGTTTTTTAGATCGGAATTTGAAGGACAAAAATAACTCAACTGAAACTTTTTAATCTAGTATATATTTTCCATCGGAATCAATGACACTCTGCCAACGTCCTACAAGCTTTTCAATGCCATGTTTATAAAATTCAGGCGGTTTTGAGGCAAAAAACGTACAAAGACTGGTGTGCAGGTCATCTAAAGAAGTATACTGTTTCTTGTCAACATAGTTTTGCAGACTCCTGAAGAGAATATGGAGGATGTGGAAGTTTTTCCCACCAAGCTCCTCATTTTTGCAGAAGTGATCCGAGCGGTATGAGGACGTGCGTTGTCGTGGTGGAACACGATTCCTTTCCGATTAACCAAAGGGTCTCTTTTCTTTTAGTGCAGTGTTCAATCGATCCAGTTGTTGACAGCAGACTTGAGCGGTGATTGTTTGGTTGTGTGGTAAGGTTTCAAAGTGTATTACACCACCTTTATCCCACCAAACACTAAGCAACACCTTCCGAGGGTGAAGATTTGGTTTTGGCTGTGGTGTCGTGGTTCTCCGGCACAAACCACTGTCGACGGCGCTTAACATTCTGGCACAGTATCCACTTTTCCATCACAGTCATAAACGGCGCAAAAATGGATCTTGGAGTTCACGGAATGAAGAGTTGTGCTAATGTTTACCGCACACTCAGATTGTCGACCGACAATTCATGTGGCACCCACTTTCCTAACTTAGGCACTTTCCGAGTTGTTGCAAATGTCGATGGATGGTGGACGGGGATGAATTGAATTTCTGGGCCAATTCTTCGACAGTTGTTGAACAGTCTTCTTCAAGTGCGGCTAACAGCAGGTCATCATCAAACTCAGCAGGGCGTCCAGAGCGTGCAGTATCTGTCAAACAGCAGTCACCATTCCTAAACTTTTGAAACCATCTTTGACATTTCCTCACATGCAGAATATCGTTGCCATAAACGTCCTGAATGTTTCGCGTTGCTTCAGTAGCACTATTCCCTTTTTTGAACTCGTAAAGCATTATATGCCTGATATGCTTTTCTGATACCGCCATGTTTATGAGGGGTTCACATAAAGCAAAACACACGTCTTCACTGGTCAAGGTCTGTAGAGTATGTAGCGAAACACGATAGATCTCCTCTTAGATATAACCCTCGGAAAATTTATGCTTAAACTAGTGGTGCACCGATTAATCAGTATCGGCACCTGGCATGCCGATATTAGGAAAATACCTTGCATGGCCGATTAATCGGCATGAAAGGTGCCGATACCGATTAATCGGTGCATCACTAGCTTTAACCGAGTAGGACTAGTTTAAACTTAATCTATCGTAAAAAACGACATTACTTATGGGATGACCTGATATCTCCGAATGACAACCTATACATCCATATATGCATACATGCACCCGTCCGTAAACGGTTATTATTAGCTGTTTTAGTTAAAAAATAATGCCATTTCTTTTGTTTTCTCCTAAATATAAAGTTTTTAAATGAAAATATACAAAATTTCCACTTAAAAACTGAATTAATAGGGTTCTAATACGGAACAAAACTATAAATAAACAACTTGTTAAGTACGCCCATAGCGTAACGGGTAAAACACTCTGTACATTACGTGAAGAATATCAAAGAAAGCTTTTCGACTCTGATTACGGTAAAAAGTTTTCATGTTTGTTTCTGTATGTATAATATGTGTAAGTGAATTTATGGTAATTTATTGAAAAAATTCTATTTAAAAAAAAAAAAAGATAAATTAGTCATTTTGACAAAATAAAAATAATTAATGTTTAATTTCAACAAATTTTTGTTTAAAACAAAAACATAAACAGTTTTTGTTCGCTAAATTAAATATTTGTTTACTGCGACACATTATTAACAACAAAATTAATTTTGTAGCAAGAAACAAAAATTTGCGTCTAAAAATAAAACAAATACAGTGTGTTGTTGAAACATTGTCTTTTGCGTTTAGATGATGTATCGACCCTTAGATAGTTTTTTATCGCACGTAAAATTGTAGGTTCCCTCTGTCACATGACCTTTGCTGATAAGAAGGTTAAACAACTCCGAACATTATTATTATTATTATTATTATTATTATTACTAGCATACAAATCCTCACAATTGTCCTTCCATTCAAGAATAATTCGAAATTGAATATTTTCACTTACGTGAAGTTCTTCAATTGATAAAATAAAGAGAGATTTAATCCTATTTAATTTAATGATAAAATAAAAAAGAGATTTAATCCTATTTAATTTAATGATATACGTAGACAAAAACTGAAATTTATTTCAATAAAAAAAAAAATAGAGTTAAAATAATGACCAAATGCATTTTCGAAGTTTTTTGTTTATAATTCTGTTTATAAATTCTGTTTGTAAATAAAGAAATAAAAAGAGTTATCGAACTTCGTCGGTTCTACAATTTAATTTTAGCTACATTTAAACTTTTCAAGCGAGAAACATTTTGTTTAAGCAAATTTCAAATCAAAGACAATTACAGAGAGAGAGAGAGAGAGAGAGAGAGAGAGAGTATAATTTTAAAAAAATGGGGAATATTATATATGATGTTTTGGGTTTGTTTGATCTCCTTCGCAACGGCAAAAGTCATGAGACGGATGGAAGGGGCTTATAGCTTTACGCGGTATCCCAACCAACTATATCAGCAGGATCGGTACGTTGTCCGAACGCGAAGCGGAAGACGGTCACCTACCCAACTACTAGACATACCCAACATCGATTTGACCTCACCGCTCTAACGGGAAGTGGTGTCGCGACGTGGACAGGATGTAACCCAACAACTGGGAAGCGAGGCTCTCTCGCGATACAATCAAAAAACGAAAACAATTCGTAGAATCACGCATCGTACGTAAATGAATCTATAGGCAAATAAAAGACAAGATCAGCCACTTCAAAAGAAAACTGCATACAGGATAGTCATACAAATAGAGAGGTAGAGACAGATGACGATGAAAAAAAATTCTATAGTAGGCTTTCAAGCGGGCAAAGGAAATTTTTTTTGTTTGCTTTAAATATTTTTTTCTACCTAATTTGTTCAGTGCCATATAAATAAATTTGTTGGTTTCTTCGGTTTCTTTTATTGTTATTTCAGTCTCCAAATTAATAATTTCATGAAAGTACTTGGACGTAAATTTTTCGTTTCTTTAAGAATATGCTAAAGAACTACAACAGCGAACACACGGCACTTAGTCCAAGTACAGTTTCTACATTTCGAAGATGGCTGCCAAATATATAGTACAAATTTTCTCAGTGTTCAATGTTTGATACAGTACACACACACACACACACACACACACACACACACACACACACACGTACGTACGTCTGACTACACATTTTCACATACCCAATTCTGTATCGCGACATTTACCCAATCTAAAAAAACTTAAAATTTAACCAAACCTAACAAAACGTTGCCTAACCTAGCGCAACCTAACCTAACCTAGCGTAAACTACCCTAACTTTAATTATACCCCTTTTTTCATGATAAAATATAACATTTATAAAAATAAACCACCGCGACACTGCTAATGTCGTGTTGAGCACGTTCGTGTCGCGATGGGGTCTGCGTATATCCTAAAGACTGTCATGATTCGATAGGAGGGACAATAACACGCACACGCACGCACACACACACACACACACACACAGTCCAGTCACTCACTGCTCGTAAACAAGATAAAAACTTGGATGGAGCGAAAGAGAGGTGGAAAACAGATCTAAAATAATTAGACATGTCCAACCACTGACTCCGTTACAATCTCAAACCCGAAAAGGATGAAAACAGTCTCAAGACAGATTTGGGTTTCGCGCGCTGCTTTTTCCAGAAATGAATCGGTAAAATTAATTGAGGATATCCTCTTGTTGCCCTCAAAAGGTCGCATCAAAAGCAAAGGATTGACTCGTTAGCTTTTGTATATGATTGTATTAACAATATACCTTTCAAACTTTCAAATGTTCCGTGCGATGAATCCTCATTTCACGAAGGTCAAGCTTGTCGCCCCTCCTCTCGAGTTGGCCTGGTGAAGTAGTGAGTTGGTTTCGTGTACTCTCCACCTCACATAGCCAGGTATGCCCGGCTCATCGGGGATTGTTCTGAGTCAGGCGTCTAATCTTCTTTTGAAGATGTCCACTGCAACACCACTCGTGTTCCTTAGGTGTTTGGGCAGCTGATTAAACAGTTTTGGTCCTCTCACAACAAAACTATTTTCTTTCAGGGTTAAGGATGTTTCCTGTCTCACCTTTAATTTGGGAACACAACACAGTCTTCCTTTTCTACTTTCCACTGTTGTTTGGGGAGTTATAGGGTTCAGAGTAACATTAGGGACTAGTTTCTCCATTATTTTCCAAGTGTAAATAATGGTATCTCTCTCTCTCCTCCTTTCCAGTGAATAGAGGTTCAATTCGCGTAACCTTTCCCAGTAGTTTAGTTCTTAGCACCCATTGATCTTGGCTGTGAAGCTTCTCTGAATCCCTTCTAACTGTCTAATGTCTTCTTTTTTGTATGGGCATGTTAGGACCGAGCAGTATTCCAATTTGAGTATGATCAGTGTTTTCAGTAGAGGAATCATTATATTCCTATCCCTTCGTTTAAAGGTTCTCAGCATCTGCCCAGTTACTCTCTTTGCTCTGTTTGCTGCTATCTTATTTTGTGTTTCAAATTTCGCATCATCAGTCATTACAACCCCTAAATCTTTTGCTCTAGAATTTCTCTGAATTTCCTGTCCATTTAGGGTATAATATTCCATGGATTTTAGGTCCTCTCTTTTTCCGTACCGTAACAGCTGAAATTTCTGTGTTAAACTTCATATTGTTGTCTTCCGTCCACTTGTAGATTCTGTTCATGTCGGTTTGTAGAGATCCTATATCTTCTGGGTTTCTTACTTTTCTACTGATCTTTGTGTCATCGGCAAAGGATGTTACTGGCTGTCTCTGGTAACGTCCTCATCTATGTCACTTAGCATGATTATGAAGAGTAGTGGAGCTAATACTGTTCCTTGTGGTACTGAACTGAGGACCTCTGATTCTGATGAAGATACTCCTTGTACTGTAACGACTTGCGCCCTCACTATGGAGATTATATATCCATTTCCCTACTTTTCCTGTTATTCCATATACTTCAGTTTATGTATTATGATTCCATGGTCACACTTGTCGAACGTTTTGGCAAAGTCTGTGTATATTACATCATAGTTTTCATTACTTTCCAGTGCATCAATAATGTTGTTGTAGTGTTCCCTTATTTGTGATAGGCATGATCTGCCTGACCGAAACCTATGTTGGTTATCATTTAATTTTTTCTAAGTTTCCAAACAGCCATAGATTTTCTGTCTAACTATTCTTTCAAATATTTTAGTGAGATGAGATGTATATATATATATATATATATATATATATGTGTGTGTGTGTGTGTGTGTGTGTGTGTGTGTGTGTGTGTGTGTGTGTGTGTGTCTGTGTGTGTGTGTGTGTGTATTCCTGAATCGACAAATTCCTCCTACATTTTCGTTGGTGGTCAGTGAAGTTACATTAGCTCCTACATGTAATGTCTTTTATTTTTTCAAAATTTAAATCACTTACGTTAAGGTAGGGAAAGGTTCCGTTAAAAGATTTAGAAAATGCACTTCTTTTATCGTACATAATGATTATTTTTTTCGAGTTTCACTCGCGTTAGGATTTTAATTAAAAATCCCGAAATGAAATTACTACTATTTTATGCTACCTTAACATTCTACACACCCACTTTTTAGCTTCATTTTTTATTTTATTCTAGGTAACCTACCTTAACCTAATCCCAACCTAATAACCTGATCCCAAAAAACAGTTACAACGAAGTAGTAGCTATTTTCCGTGTAGGAGAAAAAAGTTATACAAAAGATAGCGCCAAATAGGAGCGAACGTAACTTGTAGCGATACATATATATATATAATATATATATATATATATATTATATTATAATATATAATATATTTATTATATATTACAGAGAATCTGTGTAAATAAAGATGTCATGAAATCCCTAAAATGTTCAGGGATTTAATGTAAGGTTTTCGTGATATTTTCATTAGTTTTTAACGAAATAACGAAAACAAGATTACAACGTCATATTTAGAACTTGAAATATGTACCTAAAACTCTAGATCCAGACATAAGATAAGTAATATATTTTTAGATAAGAAGAAGGATTGTTGTCCAAATATCCAAATACGGAGACTGCGGAATACTATTTAGGTTAGACTATACGTAATAAATGGGAACAGTGTTCCAGCGTGCGCCTATTCCCTAGTTACACAGGTTCCCTTTACATATATATATATATATATATATATATATATATATATAGTACGAGGAGTGATAAAAAAGTATCGATAATTTTATTGCTACGGATAATGAATGCAATAAGAAATAACCGTTTACATATGTGAGTCTTCCTGCCCTCTTGCGTTTGCAGTCTGAAGCAAAATCTGCTACCATGAGTCAGTAGTTGGTTGGAGCGCTTAAAAGGAGGGTGTGTTTTTGCAGTACTTATAAATCTCTGAAATGGAGCAACACGCGTTCGGAGACGAACGAAATGATTAAAACAGCTTTTGGAAATGATGCTCTCAGTGTAACTAACGTTTAAAATGGCACAAAAAGTTTAAAAATGGAGAAACATTTGCTCGTACCAGAAATCGAATCTGTTGGACATTTTCATCCGTACGAGAAGTGGAAGGGCGGCCACTGCGTTCCTTGTCTTCAAGCGATATTTCTCCATTTTTAAACTTTCTGTGCCACTTGTAAACGTTAACTACACTGAGTGCATCATTTCCAAAAGCTGTTTTAATCATTTCGTTCATCTGCGAACGCGCGTTGCTGCATTTCAGAGAATTATACGTACTGCAAAAACACACCCTCCTTTTAAGCGCTCCAACCAACTACTGACTCATGGTAGCAGATTTTGCTTCAGACTGCAGACGCCAGAGGGCAGGAAGACTCACATATGTAAACAGTTATTTCTTATTTGCATTCATTTGTCCATAGCAATAAAATTATCGATACTTTTTTATCACTCCTCGTATATATATATATTATATATATATATTATATATATATATATATCCCCGCAAGGGGGTTCTAAGCTCGTGCTTTTGAGTGCTCTTTGTGCTCGTTTGTACGTGCTTGTTCCTGGAGGTTTCACGTGCGCCCTCCCGGCCCTAGCACCCAAGGATGATGGGGCTCGACCCTGCAGTCTTTCTCATCCTTGGTCTTTTTCCACTTCGACTGTCCCCTCCACCCTTTCTTTTTCCTCTGTCTTTCCTCTCACTTTTTCTTTGTTTTTCCGCTGAGATATGCCCTTTTAAATAGAGGCGAATCGGTTCTTCCCGAACTTAAAAAAAAATATATATATATATATATATATATTATATATATATATATATATACAGGGTGGGCCGTAAGTTTCCATACATAGGAAAATTTAAACGTTTGGTCTTCACGTGCGTCGGTATTTGGATCAGCAGTTTCCGGATGCTTGGATTGGTCGGCGTGGTCCTGTGGAGTGGCCTCCCAGATCCCCAGATCTCACCCCCCTTGATTTCTATCTTTGGGGCACTTGAAGGCCATGGTGTATCAGGAAAAGATACGAGACATAAATCATCTAAAGGAACGTATCACCAACGCCATTACAAGCATAACGTCAACTGTGCTAATGCGTGTTCATCAACAGTGGGGAACACGTATTGAAATGTGTTTTCAAAACAATGGCAACCATGTAGAGCATATTATATAAATAAAAATGGTTGTCCATAACAAAATGTTTATTTTTCCTATGTATGGAAACTTACGGCCCACCCTGTATATATATATATATATATATATATATATATATATATACCTAAGACCCATAAACCTGGAGTTCCGCTTCGTCCCATTTTAGCAGCCATAAACACACCAAGTTATAACCTTGCCAAATTTTTGGTCCCAATCATAGACCCTCTCACACGTAGTCATTTCACTTTGCAAGATTCATTTGAATTTGTTGATTGTGTCACCAAGTTGAAGTTTAAGGATTGTTTCATGGCTTCCTTTGATGTTCAGTCTTTGTTTACCAATGTACCTGTTTTAGAAACTTGTGATCAGAGCTGGGCAATAAATACAGTGAATGTATTTAAATACTAAATACTAAATACATGGGAGAAATGTATTTAAATACTAAATACTAAATACATTTTACGAATGTATTTAGATACTAAATACAAAATACATCAATTGTATTTAAATACATTTGTAAATACATTTTAAATACATACAAATTTTAACATATGCATTCACTAATTCATGAGTAACAACAATATAAAATGCTTGATAAAGGATAAAGAAATAGTACAATCTAATTTCCGATTATATATTTCCCTTTTTAGAACAAAACAAAAACAAAAGAACTTAGAACTTACGATGTTCAACCAGTGACATATTATACTCATTATATCATTGCAAAATGAGTAACAATTAATGAGTAGATGAGACATAAACGTAAACATAAGACGTAAACATAAACATAAGGCACCTTACGAATTCTCTTTTATTTCACGGTTGCTGCGGATCAAAACCAATCTTTCAAAAGTTTTGTCTGAAAGAGAGTTTCTTTTGGGAGTCAAAGTGATTCCCGCGAATGAGAATATTCGCTCTACCGGTGCCGAAGATGGTAATGTCGTGTTATAGCGGAGGAACAGTCTTTTTATGAGAGGATGTTTTCCCAAACTGTTGAAACATGAACCATGCTGTACTACACTGTCGACGCGTCGTACTGTGCTAGTACAGAACGTGTATTAAACCAGTAAAAGTATTTACATTTTTATATTTTGAGTATTTAAATACTCATTAAAGTATTTAAATACTATATTTAAATACATGAAAAACAATGTATTTATAAATACAGTTCTAAATACACAAATGTATTTAAATACATATTTAAATACAAATGTATTTAAATACTGCCCAGCTCTGCTTGTGATATTATTATAAATTCTTTGTTTGGTTCTACTAATGACATTTTGGGATTAAGCAGACAATTGTTTTCAAAACTTTTAAAGTTATCAGTCCAGGATACCATATTCTTTTTTAATAAGGAACTTTTCCACCAGCACGAGGGAATGGCAATGGGTTCGCCCCTTGGTCCGTCCTTTGCTAACAGTTTTCTTTGTTTTCACGAGGAAAAGTGGCTGAGGGATTGCCCGCTTGATTTTTAAACCTATTTTATTTGAACGTTATGTAGATGATTGTTTTGTCATTTTTAAGCATAAAGATCATGCCCCTTTATTTTTAAATTACATTAATACTAAGCATCCTAATATTAAATTCTCTATGGAAGTAGAACAATACAATAAAATTTCGTTTCTTGATTGTTACCATAAATAAACATAGTACAGGCTTCAACACAAGTATACAGAAAACCAACTACTACCCAACTCGGTACTCATTTTTTCAGCAATATTCCACTTAGTTTTAAGCTGGCTAGTATTAAAAGTCGTATTTTTAGAGCCTATCACCTTTGTTCAAGTTGGTCTTTATTTGACTTAGAAATTCAGTATCTTAAGAGATTTTTCAACTATAATTTTTTATTGTACTTTGACTTTTGAGACTTTAATTTCTAAATTTTTAAATAACCTATATTCACCTAAAATAATTCAGTCCACGGTTACGAAACAGAAGGTTTATCTTAAGCTTCCATTTTTAGACCAACTAACTTTTCAACTTAATAAAGATGTCCACTTTATTTTGGACAGACATTTCCCTCAATGCGACTTTATAATCATTAATTCTAATTCTCTGCAATCCTTTTTTCGCCATAAAGATCACCTCCCCGTGCTTTTGAGATCCTTTGTTATTTTTATTTATACATGTGCGACTGCCAAAGTCGTTATGTGGGGCAGACTGCCCTACAGTTAAAACTTAGGATTTCGAAGCATTTGGGTTTTCTTATCGAACTTCTCGCCCTCTTTCCACTCCTGAATCCTCTGCTATTCGGCATCATTCAGAGACCCATGACCACTAGGGTGGATCGATTTTACATTTTTTTCGATTTCCATATTCTAATAGAGACAAAAACCTGCGCATGCACGAGAAAATAGCCTCTGCAAAATCTTAGCTTAATAGGTAATCATCTTCTGCCCCCGGCAGAGCGATGAAAATCATATTTTAGTAGTCAAAAACGTATTTTTCTTATAATTTTAAAATATTTCAATATGCACAAAATTATTCCTAATAACTATAAAGTCGATGAAAAAGACCTCATATGATCGTTTTTCCAAGCGCGTTGTCCTACGTTAATATCTTTTGCCCCCGGCAACAACGTCAAATGTTGAAAAAATAGGTAATTTATATACATATTTTCAGATCGGCTCTTTGTCTTAAATAATGCATTTATATATTTCCCATAGCATTTATATCGTTGCTTAGGCATGAAATAACACACGCAAAATTTTATGACTAGAGTAATATCTGTCCCCAAGAAAAGTCTAAATGTGGATTATAATTACGTTAATGCGATGTTATAAGTACGATAAGTACTAAGTACAGCTCCTCACTTGCTAATTTTATAAAATTAGCAACCCAGAAACTCACCACGAGGAGGTGGCTGTACGTCGAGTTCCACCCTATCCAGCCCCAACCACCCTTCCTTTGGCTGCATGTCGATTTACATACGGTAATCTTTCTTAGAATCAAATCGTGGAATTTTTGTTCGGGAGTGAAGACGGGAGCAGATGAATCCGTCCCTCTCTTCTATTCCACTTACACTGGCAGAGGCTTCGGTTACTAATTTGATGAGTCTCTCGACCGCTTGAGTATGACAAGGAATAGTGGGATCAGTCCATCAGGCTGGTCTCCCGTCTCAACAAACTCTTTTATTCGGGTATCAGGTATTGTTTTTGTAACGGGGGGTTCGGTCACCTCAGCCGTTTGCCAGTTGATCATTTCGTAATAGTTTTTGACTATCGTAGAGCAGCTCAGGCATGGCGAAGGCTCGAATTTCCCCGCTGGTGATTGTTTTGATCGTGCTTTTAATTCTTCTCCATCCCAATTCTCTTATGTGTTGCTCATCGGCATGTAGCATGGAGATCAAAATATTTTCTGGGTGAGCAAAGAAAGAATTTCTACGGAGGACTTTGTTGGCGATTGTCTTAGATCTTTGAGGCATGGTCTGAGAGAGACGCATCATTTCGAAAAAATGTTTTGCGCCCTCAGTGAAACTGGAGTTTTTCTTTATCTTAAACCAAATTGGTGCGTAAACTGTCATAATGAATCGCACAATTTCGTTGAAGGTGCTGGAGGGTTCACTGGTTGAAACATAGAGGCGCAGAAATCTATTTGCTGTTTGTCAGCCACCTGGAATGCGCCATCTTACCTGGATTTCGAGCCGCGAGAGCTGAAGAGCAGCTACCGCTCGACACTGCTCTGTAGATGCCTAACAATATTTTGGTCAGTGCTCAACTCGGCATCATCTGTCAATGTCGGGAGATGGAATGGCATCGAATTCTGTAATTGGAAGTTTTTCGCAGTCGTTCAGTTGTTTTCCAACTGGTCAGTAAAGCCCATTGGCCCAGTTGTTTTGCCGTCCAAGTCTTGAATGAGGTGTCGCAGTGATAATTCATTACCGTGTAATAGGCATGTGTGTGTGTTATTTCATGCCTAAGCAACGATATAAATGCTATGGGAAATATATAAATGCATTATTTAAGACAAAGAGCCGATCTGAAAATATGTATATAAATTACCTATTTTTTCAACATTTGACGTTGTTGCCGGGGCAAAAGATTAACGTAGGACAACGCGCTTGGAAAAACGATCATATGAGGTCTTTTCATCGACTTTATAGTTATTAAGAATAATTTTGATGCATATTGAAATATTTTAAAATTATAAGAAAAATACGTTTTTGACTACTAAAATATGATTTTCATCGCTCTGCCGGGGGCAGAAGATGATTACCTATTAAGCTAAGATTTTGCAGAGGCTATTTTCTCATGCATGCGCAAGTTTTTGTCTCTATTAGAATATGGAAATCGAAAAAAATGTAAAATCGATCCACCCTAATGACCACCCGTGCCCCCAGGATTTTAGAATCCCTTTTTATCAAGAAATTAAACCCAGAACTAAACGATAGCCTTTCCTCGATAAAATTACATACTTCCTAACCAACCAACACCTTTTTAACGCAACTACCGCACTAACTTAAGTTGTTTTTTTCTTTTCTCTCCACTTGTCATTTGTAACTTTTACCATCCAGGTCAGTCCTTTTTACAAAATTTTAAATTTTTTAAATTTTGAACTTAACATTTTTAAACTTTTAATTTTTGAAATTTTAGTTAGTTTTATTTTTACTTTTTTGTTTTATATTCCAGTTTTTTTTTTTTTTTAACAACTTTTTAACTTTTTGTATTAGATTTTATTATTGTACAGTTTGACATTTGTATTTACTTTAGTTTTATGATTATTTTTAGATGCTTCTATTTAGTCACTGAAGATGGCCCCTGAGTCGACCGAAACGTTTGGCCAATAAATGTTGAGAGTCGTATCTCTTGTTTTCATATTCATATTGAGGATAAGGTTCCCGAAGAACACTTCTATCGTAACTATATATAATATATATATATTATATATACACAGGGCGTCCCAAAAAAATTTACACACACTTTAACAGCTGATAGCTCAATTGATGTTTCTTTCTTTCCAAAGTTAAACCCATTAGAATTAATAATGGCAGTCAGACTAAGCTTTGAACAAAGGAAATTCATTCTAAAATGCTACTGGAAGTGTGAAAACGCAGTTGAAGTGCAAAGACAGTTTAGGAGGGAGTTTCAAACAGATCACCAACGCGACTTACCATCACTCGAATTAGAGATAAGTTTGAAGCCGATGGAACTGTTCAGAATGTCCACAAGAACGTTCCGGAAGACCACGGACATCGACAAGCCCCACAAGCAAGAAAGAGTACTGGAAACGTATCACCAAAGTCCAAGAAAATCTGTGCGGCAAGCGAGTCGTGAGGTAGGAATTTCAGAATCGTCTGTCCAACGCATTTTGAAGCGCTGTCAATGGAAAAGTTACATTCCAAGATTAGTCCATGCTATTAATGAAGATGATGATGATGATCCGACCGAAGAGTGGAGTATTGCGAGTGGTACTTGGCACGATGTGGATGTGGATTGGACGAAGGGGTTTCGTAGAATACCCTCCGCGTTCACCAGACCTCACACCACTAGACTTTTTTTTATGGGGATACTTAAAAGACAAAGTCTACGCTATAAAACCTGCAACAGTCGCTGAATTGAAGCAGCCATTGAACGAGAATGCACACAAATTACCAAACGAAATGTTCGTGATGTTTGCGATTCCATTGCTTCGCGTTATCAGCAGTGCCTGGACCAGAACGGACGTCAGTTTGAAAACAGGCGTTGACAAAACAATTAAATAATGTCTGTAGATTCTATTACATTTTGAAAATGAAATGTATTTTAATAAACACTGCCTTTATAATTATTTAAAGTGTGTATACATTTTTTTGGGACGCCCTGTATATATATACTGTAAGATGGGTAACTGGGCACCTGCTGGGGTAACTGGCACTACTAAGTTTAAGGTAAATTCGTTATATAACAGTATGAATTTTTTCCATAAATTGTAAGTATCTCCTATGTAATAGGTGTAGGTACTTAAAAGAAAAATAATAACGAAATGTACCTTAAACTTAGTAGTGCCCAGTTACCCCAGCAGGTGCCCAGTTACCCCATCTTACGGTGTATATATATATATATATATATAATATTCTACATGGTTCTTCGTGTCATCTACACTATTTTCATATCAACATTATTAACTCAGCTTAATAGGCGCACACTGGAACACTGTTCCCATTTATTACGTATAGTCTAACCTGATTAGTATCCCGCAGTCTCCGTATTTGGATATTTGGCCAACACTCCTTCTTCTTATCTAAAAATATGTTACTTATCTTATGTCTGGATCTAGATTTTTAGGTACATATTTCAAGTTCTAAATATGACGTTGTAATCTTGTTTATATTAATGCAAATTATGTAATTTCGGAAAATGCATTGCCCTACTTACCTACAGAAATATATATACAGGGTGGGGCACGGGAACCAAGTGTTTTTGGAATAATCAGGAAAATGATATTTATTTTTGTAAAGAAAATATATTGGTAGAACAACATTCGTAAGAACATAGCATTTCATGTCATAATAATCATGTACCGAAAATTATATCTGGCATATGATGTCCTTGGCCGTCGACGCATTGTTGAAGGCGTTTACGAAAATTGGCCTCCACTCTTCCCAGCAGTCTCTGTTGATTTGGATGATTTGTTGACGGATCGCTTCCTTCAATGCATCTAATGTACGGGGCTTGTCCTCGTAGACACGTGACTTGAGGTACCCCAGAAAGAAGTCACATGTGGACAAGTCAGGGGACCGAGGGGCCATGCAATGTCACCAAATCTCGAAATGAGATGGTTGGGAAACAGGGGGCGAAGAACAGCCATTGACGCTCTGGCGGTGTGTGGCGTGGCCCCATCTTGCTGAAACCACAAATGTCGACGAGCAATACGCCTTCTTCGTAACTCAGGGATGAAAAAGGTGTTCACCATCTCAATGTAACGCCCAGATGTTATGGTAACGGTAACCCCATTTTGTTCGAAGAAATAGGGACCGATGACGCCAAACTTTCCCACCACGCACCAAACTGTAACCTTAGGGCTATGCAGCGGTTTTTCATAGAGTTGTCGCGGATTTTCAGCAGCCAATACCGACAGTTTTGATTGTTGACGGCCCCATTAAGGTGGAAATGGGCTTCATCACTCATTACCACCATCATGTTTTCATTCTGCTCATAAAGTGCAAGCATTTCCTGTGCAAAATTCAGTCGTTGGGGGCAATCGTTTTACATTCAATTCCTGCACCATCGCTAACTTGTATGGGTGAAAATGTAATTCTTCATGCAAAATCCGTCTAACAGTACGATTGCTGATTCCGAGTGCAGCTGAATGTCTCCGAGCAGAGCGGCCTGGGCTTTGCAACATCGCTTGTCTGACCCTTTCAACGTTCTCTGGAGTACGCACAGTGCGTTGCGGCCCCTTCGGTTTGTTTTCATTATTGAGCCTCCTGTTCGAAGATTGTTAACCCAACGTAAGATTGTGTCACGAGCGGGAACAGAGTCATTTCGATGAATGTTGAATCTGCGGCGAAACGCACGCTGGAACTGCTGTCACTGACTCGCCACTCCTAACAAAATGATCATACGCGAACATGCGGTGTTCTAACGTCCACTGCTCCATGATGGCACCTGAAAGATAAAGGTGAGTGTTAGTTAAAGTTAAATGCTATGAACCCAGGAATGGAATGCTACCTACCGCACGCCCCTCCCATTCCTAATGGCCGATTACTAGCTATTCAAAAAACACTTGATTCCCGTGCCCCACCCTGTATATATATATATATATATACAGTATATATATATATATATATATATATATATATATATATATGATAGATAGATAGAGTGATTGAGATAAAGGAATACAGATAAATAGATATACGAGGGCCACTCAATATATTTTGCCCCACCTTTTTTTTTCTTTCCATGTTTCCTTGTAAGTTCCAGAAATTTTGTACACAAGTAGTTACAAACTTTTTTTACAAGTTTTTATTTTTCCACATAATCTCCATCCTTTTCTGCGGCTTTCCTCCACCTCGAAACAAAGGCCTTTATTCCTTGCTGGTAAAAGTCCGCTGGGTTCCGCTGGAGCCACCTCTTAACCTCCTCAACAACCTCATCGTCACTCTGAACTTTCTTCCACGAATAGCTTCCCTCATTGGCCCAAACAAATGGAAGTCTGAAAGTGCCAGATCCGGGCTGTATGGAGGGTGGGATAACAGTCAAGCGCATTTTTGCGATGGCATCTCTTGTTTGCAAACTGTTGTGTGGTCTTACGTTATCGTGCAAAAGAAGGACGTTTTCCAGTTTTCTCTCCGGTGGAACTCGCTTTATACGTCGTCTCTGGAGTCTCTGTAGGGTAGCAATATATGCCTCTGAGTTGATTGTTTGTCCTTTCTTCATAATGTCCACCAGAATCACCCCTTTCATGTCCCAGAAGATGGTGGCCATAACCTTTCGTGCGGAGGGAGCCATTTTGAACTTTTTCTTGCGTGGGGAGTCTGTGTGATGCCACTCCATGGATTGGCGTTTTGTTTCAGGTTCAAAGTGGTGTACCCAAGTCTCATCCCCAGTCACAATTCGTGAAAGGAAGTCATCCCCTTCTGTCTCGTATCGAACCAACGACTCGGAAGCAATTTTTTTTCTTTGGGCTTTGCGATCTTCAGTCAGTTCGCGAAGAACAAACCGTGAACATACTTTTGAGTATCCCAGTTGCTGAATTATCGTATTCACACTTCCTTCACTAATTCCTAACTCCAGTGATAGCTCCTTGTATGTGATGCGCCGATTTGATCGAATGATGCTGTTAGCACGTTGCACAGTGTGAGATGTTACAGCCGATGCCGGGCGACCGCTGCGTGGTTCATCATCGAGGCTGGCTCTACCTCTCTCCGATGATCTCACACGTTTAGACCAGCGTCCAACTGTGCTTCAATCAACAACAGCATCTCCGTGAACGTTTGGTAGACGTTTGTGAATATTTCCAAATGTTTCCTTCTCTGCCGTTAAGAACTCGAAAACAGCTCTCTGTTTACGAAGCACATCTGTCAGACGCCATTTTCGAAACTGCGCTAAGCATCTGTTTTATACAAGGGCGTTTAAAAGCGGTTTTATACAAGGAGGGGAGGTTGAAACTGGAAAAATCCAGTTATGTGAAGCGCAGAAAGTTCACACTTAGGCCCAAAAGATATTTCAGCCCCGGCCTATTATTTAGCTAAGAAAAAAGGTTGGGGCAAAATATATTGAATGCCCCTAGTAGATTATTAAATGTTTAATTCCCTTCTATCCTATGTTATTATATGTACCAATTAGCTCCTATACTTCTAGTAGTAGACATTTGATCTTACATTATTGTGCCAGATTTACTTTCAATATGAAACTGAATTCCGGTCAGTTTGAATTAAATTAGACTAGGTCAGGTTAGGTTAAGTTTTTTTAGGTCTTGGCAACCACTCAGTTAGTCACGAAATATTTTCGTTCACTAATTCATCACTCGGTTGTATAAATATTTAAAAAAATGTCGCATCACGAAATTGAGAAATTTACAAATCAAATTTAAAATAATTTACGGAATGTAATAACAAAAAATCAAAACAAATGATAACATAAGATAAAGTATTTATCCGATGACTGCGTATTATTTCCTACACTGAAAAAAAAATCTTCTTAATTAAGCAGCTATTTCAATTCAAAATCATATTTAAATGTCATCATTTTTGTTTCAAAACAGAATAAGAATTTGTTTGCACAAACAAAATAAAAATCTCGTTAAGTTAATCTAATTTAGCTTTAAAAGAATTTTTTTTCATTGCAAATAAATTCGTATTCAATTTTAAAACAAAATCATAAACTTTAAATATGATTTTGAATTAAAATAGTTGCCTAAGAAGAATTCTTTTCAGTGTTGTTCAATTAAAATTTGTAACTAAAAATATTATAAGGAACGATTATGCAATGGATTCGAAAACTCTCGAGGTGAAACTCCATATTTCTCCCAGTTAAACGGTGGTAAGAAACGGAATTTTTACGAAAGGACTTTTTGAACAAATTGTGCATTGTCTTCATCTTAGTTTTTTGAAATACAAAATGAAGTCTTAATTCAATTGAAAATCGGTTCAAGAATTATATATATTATATATATATATATATATTTCTAAATCGCCAAATCCTCCTACATTTTCGTCGGTGGTTACTGAAGTAATATTAGCTCCTATAAGTGATATCTTTTATTTTTTTAATTTTCAATCACTTACGCTTGCGTTACATTATGGAGGGGTTCCATTAACCCCTTAACCAACCATTTTTGTGGAAGTTTCTACTTTGGCAAGCCCGAGATAGCTCGGGGCAAATTCGTTAAGGATTAAAAAGTTTTGAGAATGCGCTTTTTTACCGTATATAATGATTATTTTTTCGAATTTCACTCGTATTACGATTTTAATTAAAAAGTCGAAATCAAATTACTACTACTTCATGCTGCCTCAGCAGTTTACATACCCAATTTTTTGTTTTGTTTTATTTTATTTTAGGTTAGGTTAACCTAACCTAACCTAAATTGAACCCCAAAAACATCTACAACAGAGCGGTAACTATTTTCCGTGTAGGAGGAAAACGATACAAAAGATAGGACCAAATAAGAGCGTACCTTTTAGCAATATACTGTATATTATTGTTGCAAAGTGTAAACGCTTTTTGTTCGGTGTTCTTTTTAATCCTTGTTTTTTCTATCTTTGCAATAGGAAATCTGTTAACATAAAACAAAATATACTGTATATAGTTTCAATAAATTGTTATTCGTTTGAAAAACAAAAAATGTTTTGCATGTACAGTTTAAATAATGAAATATATTTCTTTTAATTAAACACAAACGAACAGGGAATAGTATCGGCGTAATAGATATTTTTAGATACTTTTATACTTCAGATAAAAAATATAACCAATAAAATACTTGACAAATGTAATATAAACAAAGAAAGTTATCCAGCAAGCGTGTATAAATTATAAAAGATTTTATATTAATTAATGTTAGGTCTATGTCCGAGAGAAGGGGTCACCAATTAATTTTTCTCCGCTGTCCGCGTAGATGTTTCCTTCGGGATATGGAGTTTCCGCCAAAATTTAACGCACGCGCCAAAATATGTATCTTTATATCTTTCTGAAGGAAAACTAAATTTAAAATTTATAAAATGAATATAAAAAATAAAATATTTTTATTCTTTTGAAATCTCAAAATTTGCCTATATTTTCAAGTAAATCCTATCGGCTAATCAGTGTATGGGTTTATTCCTGGTAGTTCGTATAAAGTCCGTTGGCAGTCTCCGGATTTGGATTTGGTGGTCCGCCTATTGATGACTCCTGCCTAGAGGATATCTAATACGTTAAACTCTCTTATAGGAGCAATCAGAGAGAAGAACGTATGAACGCCCGCAAAAACTTCCCCCAAAAAGGGAGAAGAGAGTCAAAATGAAGGTTCAAGGTTTTTGAGATGCCTGGACACTTTGTGTTTGAAAGATTTCATAGACAAGGGGAAAGTTGGATTGAGGAAGACTCTTCCAGAGTTGACCGGTTGAGTAGACGAAAGAAAGAAAATATCGATTAACTCTTGCATTAGTGAGTTCAACAGAAACGGAATGAGAATGTGTTGAAAGTGTGGTATTGCGTGCTCTCCTTAAGGAGGAGGCATGCAGTTAGAGTGTTCAGACGAGCAGTGTCCGTTATAGTAGCGATAATAAAGATAGTGAGGCAACATTGCGGCGGCGGCGAGAGAGAGAGAGAGAGAGAGAGAGAGAGAGAGAGAGAGAGAGAGAGGCACCCTCACCTTTGGAATGACATTGGGTACAGAGAAAGTAGGAGGGTACAGAAAAGAGGTTTGCTGTCAGTCGTCCCAGACACCCGAGTTTCAATGAGGAAGAGAAGGTGAGGGTTAAGGAAGAGAGGTGGTGTTCAACAGATTGGAAATTTGAGGAGAGACCACAAATGTTGCAGAAGTTAATGAAAAGTGAATCAGGCAGAGACCCAGGCTATCTCCAACAGGCAGTAGTCGAACTAGCCCCGCTGCCCGGGTCTGCGTTCCCGGTATCAGCAGCGGGAGAGCCAGAAGTTGGGACATTTATACATTTATAGTCTCCTCCCCATGGGATTCCGAGCTCTTGAAATTTTTTTTAATTCTGAAAAGACTATGTAGTGTGCAAGATACATGTATGTGTAGTGAAGAATAGGAAGAGAGTGTGTGTTTGAGAGCATGCTAGACTGATCACAGGGCAGATGAGACAAGGATTATGCGCTGTAATGCGATGTTGTTGAACATTGGTTTGGGTCTAATTATTATGTAAAATCTGACTTCCTCAAGTTCTGATACACTGTCTAATTGTTGATTATGATGAGCAGGTAACATGTTCAAGGCACTCGCAGTGCTTATAAAACCTTGAAGACTTGCGTATAATGTTATAATGTTTCAGACCAAAAAAGACCCTAGGATCCACTCATGGCTGGTCTACCTAACTGTGTTCGTAATTGTGTATTGTGCGTGTCCTTCGTAGTGGCGGAGAAGACCTACAATTTTACGTGGGTTCCGAACCACAAAACCTTAATTTTACTACCTTAAACTATACCCAATCTATCAACATATGCGTCTAATCTACTTTTAAACATGTTTATAGACGTGCTACTAATTACTTCTACCGGCAAACTATTCCACCTATTTACTATTCTATGCGTAAAAACGTTTTTGGCAATTGCTGTCTCACACCTTCTACTTGTCAACTTACACCCGTTATTTCTAGTCCTATTATATTGAGATATTTCGAAAAAGCTATCTCTATCTACGTTATCGAATCCATTCATAATTTTGAAAACCTGGATTAGATCACCCCTTAGCCTCCTAGTCTCGAGTGTAGTCAATTTTAACTCCTTAAACTATCCTCGTACGACTTCGACCTAAGCGACAGAATCATCTTAGTTGCTCGTCTTTGAACTCTTTCGATTTTGTCTATATCTTTGCGCATATGCGGATTCCAAAATTGGATCGCGTACTCCAAATGGGGTCTAACTAATGATTTAAAAAGAGGAACAATAATATCGCGCGATTTGTACTCAAAATTCCGAGCTATAAAACCTAGCACTTTGTTCGCTTTATTGACCGCTGCTGTACTTTGTTTCGCTACTTTTAAATCACCAGTGACTATAACTCCAAAATCTTTTTTCCTGCTCTACGCTTGCTAACTCCTTCCTTGACATACTATACGCAAAATTACCGTTATGCGAACCTATATGTAAAATTTTGCACTTATCGACGTTAAATCTCATTTGCCATGTGACTGACCAATCAACGATTTTATTCAGATCTTCCTGGATTTTACCTCTATCTTCGTCATTAATGCCCTACCACCCAGCTTCGTGTCATCCGCAAACTTTGAAACTGTACTGACTAGGCCGACATCTAAATCGTTAATATATATAAGAAAAAGCAAAGGGCCCAATACAGAACCCTGAGGAACGCCGCTCGCTACATTAGCCCAACACAACTCCGCTCCATCAACGACCACCCTCTGTTTCCTGCCTCGCAACCACTTTTCTATCCAATTTATTACTACACCCCTGATTCCATGAGCCTTAGTTTTTTTTCAATGAGTCTTTTGTGCGGTACGGTGTCAAACGCTTTTTGAAAATCTATATACACTCCATCAACCGCCCGATGACTATCGTAAACGTCAACCACGCTTTGAAAAAATTCTAAAAGATTAGTTAAGCAAGATTTGTTTCGCCTAAAACCGTGCTGCGTATTTCTAACCAAGTTATGCAATTCTAAGTGTTCGACTATACGATCCCTAATTATTGATTCCAGTAGCTCTGTGATAAGAGGGTCCCAGTGAAACTGAAGGGAAAGGTATTCAAAACAGTGGTGAGGCCGGCAATGTTGTATGGAATGGAGACTGTGCCAATGAAGAAGAGCAATGAAAGAAAAATCGATGTGGCTGAAATGAAGATGTTGAGATGGATGTGTGGAGTGACGAGGAGGGATAGGGTCAGAAATGAGCATATAAGAGGAACAGTGAAGGTAGCGGAAGCATCTAAGAAGGTGCAGGAGGCCAGGCTGAGGTGGTATGGACACGTCAGAAGAGAGGAGGAGTATGTGGGGCGCAGAGTGCTGGAGATGGAGATGGAGTTACCGGGACGGAGAAGAAGAGGAAGACCGAAGACGAGATGGAGGGACTGTGTGGTGGCGGACATCAGGGAGAAGGACTTGGAGGAGGACGTGGTATACGACAGAGGAGAGTGGAGATGACGAACCAAAAACAGCGACCCCATTTAAAGATGGGATAATAAGCTGCGGAAGTAGCTTACCTACAACAGACGTTAAACTGATTGGCCTATAATTTCCCGCCGCACCTTTATCGACTTTCTTAAAGATAGGTGTTACGTTTGCTAACTTGAAATTATCTGGTACGCACCCCTCAGAAACAGACGCATTAAAAATCTTTGTTAGCGGCACAACAATGCTATCTTTTAATTCTTTTAGTTGTATTGGATATATGGAATCCGGTCCCAGTGATTTACGCATTTTCATTTTATCAATATAGCGCATTACCTTCCCTTCACTAACCACAATATTATCCAAAATATTACCATTATCAAAAGGTATTATGTCTATGACCGTAGGGATATTCATTATATCTTCTATAGTAAAAACTGACGTAAAAATTCGTTTAGCAAGGTAGCCATTTCTTGTTTTCAGAAACTAGCTCTCCGTTAACATTTTTCAACGGCCCCAAGACACTTTTTACTGGATTTCTATTGTTGACGTATTGAAAGAATCGCTTGGGGTTTTCTTTACCGTCACGAGCTATGGAGATTTCAATTCGCGCTTGGACTTTTTTATTACACTTTTCGCTTCACGTCTTACAGATATGTAGTTGTTTCGTAACCACAATTGTCTTTATCGTACTTATGTAGCCTATAAGCCCTATCCCTACTCTTTATAATGTCTCCTACTCTAGAAGTAAACCACAAGGGCTTGTTGTTTACTTTCGCACGCTTAATTTTGCACGGTACACATTCCTCATTTATAGTATGATTTAGAACAAATAATAATAATAATAATAATAATAATAATGATAATATTAATACTAAAAAAATCCCAATAACCTTCCATAAAATATTTAGCACGCAGAGAACCCGTAAAAATGCATAACAAACTCGAAAATACCAAAAAAAAGAAAAAGGTAATCCAGTCTAGAATAATTTTTTTTTAAAGAATTCTTTACTTCAGTCATCATTTTTATGAAATACAAGAGAATTCCTAAAATGTAGGATATAAAAGCATTCTTTGGGCAAATGAAACCATGCAAGGTTACACTGGTTCACGGGGAACGAGCCTTTTCGTTTAAACTTTCCAAAATTCAAACTTTTACGGACTCAGAAAGAGTAAAATACTCGAAAAAGTGTAAAAACAATCAGAAACAGGTCATTTCAGTGGAAAATATGCTACACACATACAGTTCATTTATTAATTATTAATTGATAATAAATTTGAACCCCAAAATTTAATTGTGACCAAATAACAACACACTCTGAAACTGCACTCCCAATTAAATCGCTTCAAAGGCTGGAAAGAGGTATAATTCGTAATGCCATATATATATATATATATATATATATATATATACAGTATATATATATATATATATATATATATATATATATATATATATATATATAATATATATACAGTATATATATATATATATAATCATGCGGGTTGCTTCTACAGAGCTTCAATTTAATATTTAGGAGAAATCCAATGACAAGGAGAAATGTAAATGCCATGAAAAGTCTTCTTTAATGCGCAACGTTTCGAGCAATACGCTCATCTTCAGGCTGTTTAATAACAATGTGAAATTAAAATCAATATTGAATGAAAAACAAAACAGAAAATTTCTATAACCTATTCGTAAAGACAAATTTTAAAAGACTGAGAAAAGAGGGTTAAATTCTAAGTTATACAGATTTACATATAAAAATTAAGAAGTTATTTTTAAATACATATAGTAAATGTGAAATTAATACACTGGAAAAATTAACAATAGTACACTGGAACAATGGAACTATCTACCTTACACTGCAGTATCCGAGGCTGACTAATTTGAGCAGAGACAAGAACGGGAAACACGAGAGATGGCGAGGGCGATTGGGGAAGGAGGGATTATAAGGAATTGGGGAAGGAGGAGGAATCATAGCAAATTGAGAGGGACGGCAGATGAGTCAACATTCAGACTAGGGGACAATGCTTTAATGAAAAGCGATTCTAAAATTCTTAGTGAGTTGGGACAAGTATTACAACCAAGAATTTTAAAATTGTCTAAAGTGACATCAATTTTACATTTAATGCTGTGTTCACGAATACTCGAGGCTTCTTTAGTTTTTAAAATTTTACCTGTTCGGCCACTTATTCCCATATGCGAATAAAATCTAGCCCTGAGAGAGCGAACAGTGCTGCCGATGTAATTCCCAAGGAGACACCTGGGGCAGGTAAATAAATATACAACACCGCTACGCAACGAGTCAGGGGTTCGATCCTTCGCTGAGAAAAAGCTACCTAAAGACGTTTTATTAATAAATATGATGCGGAAATCAGTATGATAAAAAAATTTCCTTAACAATTTTGTAAATTTAAGCTTAAATTCCTTATTCAAAGGACCCTTTCAGGTACCAAGAAATATTTATATCCTTCGGCACTGTAATACATGGAAGTTGAGGGCTATAAACATTATTTAAGAAGGATCTAATTAGTTTGTCTACATATTGAACAGGAAAACTATTATTAGTAAAGTATGATCTTAGATTATTAAATTCATCATTAAGTAAGGTAAAATTAGAGGTCAAATTATATCCTCTGAACAGGAGAGTTTTAATACAAGACATCTTATAGTTGAAATCAGTAAAACTAAAAAAATTCATGCCCAAACCGTAAGTTTCCATACATAGGAAAATTTAAACGTTTGTTTTTATGTTTCAGATACCCTAAGAATATGCGTTTGTAAGATCTTGTTTACTGATGAAGCAAATTTTTACGTCAATGGAGAGGTTAATCGGCAAAACATACGTTATTGGAGTAATGCTAACCCTAACTGGCTGAGTCCGACGAAGATGCAAGGTGCCGGTAAAGTGATGGTGTGGGCCGGGATATGGGGTGACAGAATTATTGGACCAATTTTTGTCAGTGGAAATCTTAATGCCGAAAGGTATCTTAACATGTTGCAAGAAGAGATTTTCCCATCCCTGCTAAACGAGGAAGGTAACTTCCCAGTTTACTTCCAGCAAGATGGAGCTCCACCTCATTATGGTCTTCACGTGCGTCGGTATTTGGATCAGCAGTTTCCGGATGCTTGGATTGGTCGGCGTGGTCCTGTGGAGTGGCCTCCCAGATCCCCAGATCTCACCCCCCTTGATTTCTATCTTTGGGGGCACTTGAAGGCCATGGTGTATCAGGAAAAGATACGAGACATAAATCATCTAAAGGAACGTATCACCAACGCCATTACAAGCATAACGTCAACTGTGCTAATGCGTGTTCATCAACAGTGGGGAACACGTATTGAAATGTGTTTTCAAAACAATGGCAACCATGTAGAGCATATTATATAAATAAAAATGGTTGTCCATAAAAAAATGTTTATTTTTCCTATGTATGGAAACTTACGGCCCACCCGTATATATATATATATATATTATATAATATATATATATATATATATATATATATATATATATAACCTTTCAAAGGTTCCGCGCGATGATTCCTCACTTCACGAAGGTCAAGCTTGTCGCCCCTCCTCTCGAGTTGGCCTGGTGAAGTAGTGAGTTAGTTTCTTGTACTCTCCACCTCACATAGCCAGGTACGCCGGGCTCATCGGGGATTGTTCTGAGCCAGGCGTCTAAGCTTCTTTTGAAGATGTCCACTGCAACACCATTTGTGTTCCTTAGGTCTTTGGGCAGCTAATTACACAGTTTTGGTCCTCTCACAACAAAACTATTTTCTTTCAGTGTTAAGGATGTTCCATGTCTCACCTTTAATTTGGGAACATGACACAGTCTTCCTTTTCCACTTTCCACCGTTGTTTGGGGGTTACAGGGTTCAGAGTAAAATTAGGGACTAGTTTCTCCATTATTTTCCAAGTGTAAATAATGGTGTATCTCTCTCTTCTCCTTTCCAGTGAATATAGGTTTAGTTCGCGTAACCTTTCCCAGTAATTTAGTTCTTTGCCCCCATTGATCTTGGCTGTGAAGCTTCTCTGAATCCCTTCTAGTTGTCTAATGTCTTCTTATTTATATGGGCATGTTAGGACCGAGCAGTATTCCAATTTGGGTATGATCATTTTTTTTAGTAGAGGAATCATTATATTCCTATCCCTTCGTTTAAAGGTTCTCAGTATCTGCCCAGTTATTCTCTTTGCTCTGTTTACTGCTATTTTATTTTGTGTTTCAAATTTCGCATTATCATTCATTACACCCCTTAAATCTTTTCCTCTAGAATTTCTCTGAATTTCCTGTCCATTTGGGGTATAACATTCCATGGATTTTAGTGCCTCTCTTTTTCTGTACCGTAACAGCTGAAATTTCTCAGTGTTAAACTTCATATTGTTGTCTTCCGTCCACTTGTAGATTCTGTTCATGTTGGTTTGTAGAGATCCTATATCTTCTGGGTTTCTTATTTTTCTACTGATCTTTGTGTCATCGGCAAAGGATGTTACTGTGCTGTCTCTGGTAACGTCCTCATCTATGTCAGTTAGCATGATTATGAAGAGTAGTGGAGCTAATACTGTTCCTTGTGGTACTGAGCTGAGGACCGCTGATTCTGATGAAGATACTCCTTGTACTGTAACGACTTGCCGCCGCTCACTAAGGAAATTATATATCCATTTCCCTACTTTTCCTGTTATTCTCATATATTTCAGTTTATATATTATGATTCCATGGTCACAGTTGTCGAGCGCTTTGGCAAAGTCTGCGTATATTACATCATAGCTTCATTGCTTTCAAGTGCATCAACAATGTTGTAGTGTTCCATTAGTTGTGATAGACATGATCTGCCGGACCGTAATCCATGTTGGTTATCATTTAATTTTTCTGAGTTTCCAAAAAGTCATAGATTTTCTGTCTAACTATTCTTTCAAATATTTTAGCGAGATGAGATGTAAGCGACACTGGCCTATAGTTTTTGGCCTCGGATCGATCGATCTCCTTTATATATTGGGACTATGTTCGCGCTCTTCAGGATGCCCGGTATTTCTCCCGTGTCTTGTGATCGTCTCCATATCCAATATAGGGGCTCAGCGATTGCATTCTTGCAGTTTTTGATCAGTGTGGCATTCCATTTATCCGGTCCTCCCGTTGAGTGTACTTTTAGTTTCCCTATAGCTTGTGTAATATCACCTGTGGTAAAGTCCCTATAGCTTGTGTAATATCATCTGTCGTAAAGTTGAAGTCCGTTATACTTTCCCCTTGTAGTTCTTCTTCAAAGAACGCGTTTCTATCGCATATCAGTTTGTCAGTTTTTGCGATACTGAAAGATGATTCGCACTGAACTCTTAATATTTCAGGTACTTCTGTTAGATCATCAGATGAAGCACTGTTCTCGTTTTTCGAAGGTTCGATACTCGCATAGTTTTTCGTCTTCTTTTTTGCAAAATTATAGAAGTACTTTGAGTTAACCTTTATCGCTTCTATAGCGTCGTCGTCGTCTTCTTTTTCTGTATGCTTCTCAATTAGTTCCTGTATGACGCCAATGATACTCTGCAGTTTATCATTTAATACTTTTCTGATGTTGTTATCTTTACAGTTATTTAATTTTGCAGTCACTCTTTTTCTCTTTCGGAACAATAACCTCTTTTGTCTCTCGAACCTGCTTCTCTTTCCTCTTTATTGTATTTTTGAAACATATCTTTCCAAAATTTCCAGCGTCTTCTCCTCTAAAGTCATTAACATCTCTTCCGTTGTCTTGGCCTCGAAAAGGGTTTTCCAATCTATTACTTTCATGTTGGATGCAACATCTTCCCAGTTTATAGCTTTGGAGTGAAAATTAAAAATTTCGAATTTGCTTCTTTCTGCTGCTCTTGTTCTTTCCTTTCCTATTGCTTTTATATTGGTTGTTATTTCAATAATGTTATGGTCCGATATTATCGTTGGGGATATTTCTACATTATCAATTAGGTTGCTGTTGTTTGTGAATACCAAATCTAGGCAGTTGTTTTTTCTTGTGTTTTCTGTTATTTCTTGCGTTAACATAAATTCATCAGCTAGAGCTAGTAACATTTTTATCTGCTCCTGGTCTTCCCGTGTGCCTCCCTTGTCCTGGTGTATACATATATTTTTTCCTATCCTTTTATATTTCATGAATGGGAAATTTAAATCACCACAGAGAAAAATATTTGGGGTTGGAGAGTGTAGATCTTTTACCCAGTTTCTTACCTCTGTAATGGAATCTGAAAATTTTGAGGTTGGCGTGTTTGGGGGTCTGTACATTACAATTAGTACCATATTTAATTTTTCAACTTTTGCTGTTACATATTCTACGTAGCTGTTTGAGGTACTGATAGTCATTTCTGCCATATGCCTTTCGCGTGTGTAAATAGCACATCCTCCTTTACGTCTCACTGTTCTGTCGCTCGGAGTATGTTATAGTTGTCAATTTGTATTTCTTTTTTATCAACACAGAACTCACAGTTTTCACAGTTCGCATGGCAGTCCTTTAGATGAGTTTCCGTGAGGCATGCAATGTCTGCTCCGGCTTCTTGTATGAGTCCTTTCAGGCAGTGGTGTAGTCGTAATTTCTTCAGTGGGGTAACGCAACAATAATTTTTCTTATATAGCGTTTCTATAAAATTCTACAGCGTTTTTACATTTTATGTACATTCCCAAAAACACGTTGAAATTGAAGGGGTTAGGAAAGAAATATAGTTAGAAAGAGTATCTATTACAAAAATGTTCAGTAGAAACAGCAAAAAATATAAAAAATATAAAGTAAAATAAAACCAGTAGGGTAACGCTAAAAGTAAAATAAAACCAGTGGGGTAACGCCGTTACCTTGCGTTACTCCCGGACTACACCACTGCTTTCGGGTATAAAACTTTGTCTGGGGAATGATTTGATATAAGGCCCTGAATGTTGGCTAGGATTGTTTTTATTTTTTCTCTGTCGTTTTCGCATACAGGTGGTTCCGATTCGTTTTCCAATGGTGGTGCCGGTTTCGTTGCCTTGTGGTCGTCCGAGAATTTGCCTCTTTTTATCTTTGTCCCGATAACGCATGAAATATCTTCGTGCGTGCCTTCTGTCCGGCTCTCCAATTCCTATATTTGTCAGCTGACTTTGTATTTGCTGGATAGTGTTTAGCAGCTGAATTGTATTGGCTACGTCTAAAAATTTGTTACCCTTCCTTGATGTTCGTTTTTCCTGTTCACCCGTTGCGTTCCTTTGAGGAATATATAGAGTGACGAGAGAGAGAGAGAGAGAGAGAGAGAGAGAGAGAGAGAGAGAGAGAGAGAGAGATATTAGAATTTTAAATGTTTCTTTTCGTCTGCTCTAATTTTTTTTTTAAAATGACAATTTTCGTGTCTCATTTTAGGGATAGGGATTGGGAAGTGTAAAAACGACGTTTCTCTCTCTCACTCAACTTGGTAATTACTGAGCCTCATATGATGCAGCGGTCGCCCGGCATCGGCTGTCACATCTCACACTGTGCAACGTGCTAACAGCATCATTCGATCAATTCGGCGCGTCACATACAAGGAGTTATAACTAGAGCTAGGAATTAGTGAAGGAAGTGTGAATACGATAATTCAGCAACTGGGATACTCAAAAGTGTGTTCACGGTTTGTTCTTCGCGAACTGACTGAAGATCGCAAAGCCCAAAGAAAAAAATTGCTTCCGAGTCGTTGGTTCGATACGAGACAGAAGGGGATGACTTCCTTTCACGAATTGTGACTCGGGATGAGACTTGGGTACATCACTTTGAACCTGAAACAAAACGCCAATCCATGGAGTGGCATCACGCGGACTCCCCACGCAAGAAAAAGTTCAAAATGGCTCCCTCCGCAGAAAAGGTTATGGCCACCATCTTCTTGGATATGAAAGGGGTGATTCTGGTGGACATTATGAAGAAAGGACAAACAATTAACTCAGAGGCATATATTGCTACCCTACAGAGACTCCAGAGACGTATAAAGCGAGGTCCACCGGAGAGAAAACTGGAAGACGTCCTTCTTTTGCACGATAACGCAAGACCACACAACAGTTTGCAAACAAGAGATGCCATCACAAAAATGCGCTTGACTGTGTTACCCCACCCTCCATACAGCCCGGATCTGGCACTTTCAGACTTCCATTTGTTTGGACCAATGAGGGAAGCTATTCGTGGAAAAACGCAAGACCACACAACAGTTTGCAAACAAGAGATGCCATCACAAAAATGCGCTTGACTGTGTTACCCCACCCTCCATACAGCCCGGATCTGGCACTTTCAGACTTCCATTTGTTTGGACCAATGAGGGAAGCTATTCGTGGAAGAAAGTTCAGAGTGACGATGAGGTTGTTGAGGAGGTTAAGAGGTGGCTCCTGCGGAACCCAGCGGACTTTTACCAGCAAGGAATAAAGGCCCTTGTTTCGAGGTGGAGGAAAGCCAGCGCAGAAAAGGAAGGAGACTATGTGGAAAAATAAAAACTTGTAAAAAAGATATGTAACTACTTGTGTACAAAATTTCTGGAAATTACAAGGAAACTTGGAAAGAAAAAAAAAGGTGGGGCAAAATATATTGAGTGGTCCTCGTGTATATATCACATTTATCCTTCTTTCACCAGAATGCGAAACGACGTCACACCAACCAACAACGAACCAACACACAAAACACAAAAACAGAAACGACAGAAAATTGCCTTGAAAATTACTTCATATTCATATTTTATATTTCCGTCATTAAACTAGTCCATTTTTTTTTATTTTTCTAGCAGCAGTAGAATACTGGATAGAAAAGCACGAGGCTCTCTCCCCTCCCTCCCTGCTCGAAACGGGTACGGAAAAAGGTTGAAAAAAGTACCTTGAACCTGGAAAAGTAGACAAGGAAATTTTACAGGAAAGATTAAAATAGAAACACTTACTTTACAATTATGCTATGTACATATAGATATCATATACTTGCCTACCGTTGTACAAACAGAGAGAGAGAGAGAGAGAGAGAGAGAGAGAGAGAGAGAGAGAGAGAGAGAGAGAGAGAGAGAGAGAGAATATATATGGTGTTTCGTTTCAGGAGGAAAGGTCAATACTTCGGGAGGTGATAGTATCGGTCATTGTGAGAAAAAAAGTTCATATGAACATGTGTCTAATTCTGAATGGTTACGGAGATAGAGCTGTTTGAATCTGATGCGCGCGCAGCTCTTCCTCCCCCTTCCCTCCCCTATAACCTTGAACCATGTAAGCTGTAATGTAAGCATGTAACATAAGCCAATCGACAGCTGACTGTTGTGAGTGACATTGTTTGGTGTTTGAAGCAGTGTTAAGAATGCCACACACCTTCACACATGCCGAATATGCAGAGAGAGAGAGAGAGAATATATATATATATATATATATGGTGTTTCGTTTCAGGAGGAAAGGTCAATACTTCGGGAGGTGATAGTATCGGTCATTGTGAGAAAAAAAGTTCATATGAACATGTGTCTAATTCTGAATGGTTACGGAGATAGAGCTGTTTGAATCTGATGCGCGCGCAGCTCTTCCTCCCCCTTCCCTCGCCTATAACCTTGAACCATGTAAGCTGTAATGTAAGCATGTAACATAAGCCAATCGACAGCTGACTGTTGTGAGTGACATTGTTTGGTGTTTGAAGCAGTGTTAAGAATGCCACACACCTTCACACATGCCGAATATGCAGATATGGTGTATGTCTACGGTTTTTGCATTGAGGTTGACAGTGGGATTTTTGAAAACGTATTGTAAACTGTAACAAATTTGTAATTTCTGTATCTGATACCATTCAAAATGCCAATGTTTAAACATTAAATGTTAGAAACAGTAATTGGTTTCTCTTTCTTGATTACCATCAACAATGCTTTCGTATTTGTAGATTCAAACAGCTCTATCTCCGTAACTATACAGAATTAGACACATGTTCATATGAACTTTTTTCTCACAATAACCGATACTATCACCTACCGAAGTATTGACCTTTCCTCCTGAAACACTCTGTATATTAAAAGATTCCACTAAGCTAACATTAGCGTAAGAAATATAAATTTAGTTTGCAAATATGAAGGCGTTGAATACATATAAAATGAAGGAGTTGTAACTGCTGCGGTTAATTAGCGCCAATACTGTGGAAAGGACTAAAGAGCTGTAACAATTGCGGTTACCCTGTTCCAGTGCCTGTCGGATGGACTAACGATTTGTAATTTCTTTGGTCAGTCAGCTCGAATACCTGTCAAATGGACAGAGAGAGTTGTGACTATCGCAGTTATACGGGGCTCCAATAAACCTTAGCCCCCCCGCCCATGGCCTAAACCATTAGAGGTACAGTAAAACTAAACATACCTTACAAAAGATAATTTAATCCTGCATTTAATGAGAGACAATTAAAACTTGGTGTTCCCGCCATTGGCTTCCAAGACAGCCTGAATTCGCTTTGGGTAGCTTGCCAAAAGTGACGTGAATAGATCTTGATCGTTACGCAAATTTGCTAAAACAGTTTCAATGTGTTGCGTCATTGTATCCTTCGAAAATCGATTTGCTGCAGGTTCTTGAAACAAGAGACATTCAACCTTGTCCTTTATAACTGATCCAATGTGTTCACAGACGTTCAGGTCAGGAGAATTTCCTGGCCATTCTTCATTTCCAAAGAAATCGATCTCATGGTTCCGCAACAACTGTTGAGTGGCTAATGCCTTAAAGCAGGGGGCCTTATCGTGCAGAAGTGTGACCTCATGGACATCCATAACATTGTTTGGGTTTCTTAGAAAAGGAATGACATGCTGGGATAGAATAATATCACGAAAATACTGTCCATCCCATCTCTGACCATTTGGCTTCAGCACCCACATGAGCTTATTTGCAGTGAACAAAACAAACACACCAACACAGTCTGGACTTTTTAATAATTCGCGATAATGTTCATTGTCATCGATTTCATCTGGTGTTGTGGCCCACACTCGATCATTTTGGTAGTTAGGCCGACGTGTTACGTAAACAAAAAATTCATCGGAGACAGCTAAATGCATGAAATCATCCACATCCCAATCTTCAAGATAATGGGCAAACCACATTCTGTCATCGATGTTAAGTTGAGTTTTTCTTGGCTTTGGAAGTTCATGCCAAGGCTTTAAACCTTGCCTATGACGGTACAGTCGAATGATCTCACCACTAACGATCTTTCCTCCCAACACTTCGATCTCTCTAGAAAGTTTAGCACAGCTGTTTTTCCGCTTACGCGTACCGCTTTTAATCATGTCCTTTGTTTCCTGAGAGAGTGGCAAATTTAGGCGCCCAGATTTGGTTGTATCCATTTCACATTCATCCAAAGTTTTATTCCAATTTCTTTTGACGAAGTCCTCACTTCTTCGCAACTTTTTGGCAACCCATGAACGTGTTATAAAGGTGGCTCCAGTATCACGAGCTTCCCAAAATGTTATTGCTCGTATGCGATCTATCACACGTTGCCTCTCCGAATCACCAATTAATTGAGAAGCCATTATATTATCACTTTATCAGCTAGAGTAATTTTTATATCTGCAATAAATAAAGAATTTTATATATTTTTATAATCACTAAAAACTATTTCGATATAAGTAAACATGTAAGCTGCAAATGGGGGGCTAAGGTTTTTTGGAACCCCTTATAATATCAATACCCGACAAAAGGCCAGGCGAAGGTCGTCATCTCGAGGTCAGCCGACTTTGTTTTCGAGTAAATTTAACTTCACAATGAGCAACTCCCGTGTCTGACAAGGACCGAGACCTTACTCAGTTCAAGCAACTAGTCTCGGCTTCGTAGTCGGAGGACAAGACTATTTGCAAGAGCAATAGAATCCAACCCCGGGGTTGAGTTTTATTACATGAGAGAGAGAGAGAGAGAGAGAGAGAGAGAGAGAGAGAGAGAGAGAGAGAGAGAGAGAGGAGAAAATAAGTAACATCCAAATGAGATGATAAAATCACCTAAACATTCCACGTACCCACTCGCTATACCCAATTCATATAGGTTATAACTTGATAAGGGAATTTACTCGTAAAATCCAAAAAGGCACGTTTTGAATTTTGATGGTCGCTCTTTTTTCAATAAAGCCGTAGAGATTACTCTATAAATCTTTAAATTTACTGTGAAATATTAAAAGAAAAACTTTTTTAAATATACTTTACCTCAGAGTGGTTTCGAACACTACGTACGATTCACGATCGACTTAACGGTTAACCTCTCTGCAGCATTCCGCCTTATTTGCGGAGCACAAAAAAAAATGCGTATAATGAAATATTAAAGAGAAATCTTGATGCATTTTTTACGCGCGTATAATTCAGTTAATGGAGAAATTATTTACTCTTTTCTGACTTTTTAAATTTCCTTAAATTCGGGAATATATCGGTATCTATATAGGGTGACGCAAAAGTCAGGAGTCAAAAGAGACGGCGAGAATGGATCTTTTCCGTTCTATGGCCGCCGCAATTTTTAAATAAAAATTACTTTTTTTAGTTAAAAAATTTATAATTTATGCACTGATAACCGTTTAACTCTTGACTAATGGAAAAGATTCATTCTCTCTGGCTCCTTTGACTCTTGACTTTTGACTTTTGCGCCACCCTGTATATATATATATATATATATATATATATATATATATATATATATATATATATATATGTCACAACCATACGATCTACCATTCCTATGGTCGAATGGTACCAATGTCTGTGCCATTAGAAGTTTGTTCCAAGAAGCGAATGTTCCTTAATTTCATTTTCCTCAAAGTACAAACAATACAATCAACGGTTTAGATTGTTCTAGATTTTACCGGAATTATTCCCCTGTTCCCCTTTTCCCAATTGTCATAGAAATCATGGTAATTAATCTCAACCCTATTCACCCACTTACAAATTTCATCAGATTACGCATGCCCCTCGAATGAGGTATGGTTTTAACCCTTACTTGTACTCATTTACTTACTTCATCCCAATATGCATCTAATTCATTAAATATTACTGTATAAAAACATATATATGTAATTAATAGTTTCACTCACTCTTGTACCATGGTTGTAAACCCTTTATTGCCGTGTCCCCTAATTCATTTCCTCTCATTTCTCCCTATAATGACTTATACATCCGAATTAATTAACTATAACGTATTAATTACAAATTAACTATATTGCACAATGTGACGTCATAAAGTAAATTAATCCCTCTCGCATTTGTCATACCTTCAATACTAAATCTTCCAACTGAAATATTTAATATTCAGTGCATGATAACATCCCCATAGTTTATACTACACGAGTAACTATTTATACATATGGTCTCTTGCGTATCGTCCCTTATAGTATACACTTATTAATTCGTGTCATTTATTTATCTATTGTCTACCTATGCCCTATCAACCTATCAGTCCATGTCTGCGCATCAGTCCATGTCTGCACGGTTGGCTTTACGTGTGATTACGTTCATATGTATAACAGTTGCACTGTTCGACCAAGTCCTCTCAAGGCGTTGCGCAAAATTCTTGTTGATGCTGACCCAAATATCCAAATTCAGCTCGCTGAGCCCAAACGCTATTTTACGTACAGTATATCAGCTCGCCAAATAAACATATTTCGCTGGAATGTTTTCAAAAACTCTCTCTTACTTCTGCTACAAATTTATAACATTAAGATGTTATGTTATAATACATTGTTATCATGCTATGTCACTGATTCGTTATCCGTCTACGTCACATACTTATTCATGTTCTTATTAATTGTACGTATTATTTCTACCTAACTGTCATTCGAATCCTGTGTTACTTACGTGTTATGTTATCATAAATGTCCGTTTGTAATTTCAGTGGAAAATACATTGTATCTTTCCTCCGTTTACCTCGTCACTGGCTACTTTGGCTTTCAAACTATGATAAATACCCATTTTCTAATAATATTTGACATAATTGTGCGTTATAATAATTATGGTAATCCTTAGTTAATTCTAAATTAATTCCTTTTAAATTATAGAATAACGAGTAACCCTCCTGCATTAATTAACTAATTGACTGTAATTAAATGAAACTGTAATTAGCTGTAATAACTTAATGCGAATTAATTGGTTATTATAGTCGTAATTATAGGGCACCAATATTACAATATACTTAACAGTGTACTTAGGATGTACTCAATGCGCAACTCCGACATTAGGTCGCCACAGAAGAATGTACACTTTGCGAAATTATTAGTTTTTATGTAATTATTTTTTAAATTTGAAATTCTATTGTCTCGATTAAATTTAGCTTCTCATTAAGATTTTTTAGGTCTCCAGCTGAGGGGGAGACTTAACCTTCAACTCTAGTCCCCCAAATCATTTTTAAAATTAATTAATAATTTATGATACAAATTTATTCCTGCTTGAGCCATTATCGAAAGAGGTCGAACCTCTTCCCCCTTTCAATTCCCTCCCGTCTTAGCCACCAGTCGATAAAGACCCATTAAAAATTCCGCCTAAGACCTAACTATCAGCGGTACATAAAAGCTGTAAATTCGTCTTACCCCTTCAGTGCCTCTTCCTGTAGAAAATCGTCCAATAAACGTCTCGAAGACTCAAAAGGAAAAAAAACACTGTTTTACTTTAGTTTCTCATTTTATTTTGTGTTTGTTCGCATTGTGTTGTAAATCGCTTCCACAACTCGGATGTTCTACGGCTAAGGCCGAGATTATGTTCCAGGACCACACCCGGATTCATCCTCGTCCCAAAGTGCTAATGTACCTTCAACCATAATGCAGAAAGTGGTCCACATAATATATATATATGCAGAGAGAGAGAGAGAGAGAGAGAGAGAGAGAGAGAGAGAGAGAGAGAGAGAGAGGATCAAAGTAACTGAAATGGACTTCTGCAAATCCTTGGGTAAGAACGCTGCAAAGCTGATAAAAGGATTAGATGATCCTACAGAAAGGATGACCCTTGGATTTCAACTTAATCCTTCAATCCTAAACCTCTCTTCAGTTTCCCCTCATGGGAGTAACAGGGGACCGGCTTAAAGATTTACTTTTCTCTATATCTAAAAAGAAATAACGGTGTGTATATATATATAATATATATATATATATATATATGTGTGTGTGTGTGTGTGTGTGTGTGTGTGTGTGTGTGTGTGTGTGTGTGTGTGTGTGTGTGTGATGCACACCAACAAGGGAAAATAAAAACGACTCCAAGGTCTTTCATGAATTGAACACTTTATCAGGGAATGAAGAAAGAAGGCAAGAGGCAGACTATGTATATATATCTGTACAGTGCACACTGTAAAGATAAGAGATTAGCAAAAGGTTAACCATAAGAAGATATCTTAATAAAATATGGTCCATTTTATAGGTTCCCGAAATGTTATTACAGTTAACTTACAAAGCAAAAGAATGCACCTTCTCGAATGTTCCTTTCACTTTTGTCTATTTTGTACTCGAAGTTTAGAACTTCCCAATTAATATTATGATTCTATCTAAGATTCTATCTGAGATTGTATCTATGATTCTATCTGAGATTCTATCTGAGATTCTATCTATACATATGGTGAAAAATAATAACATTAAAATTATTCGCAGTTCTACGCACACATTTACTGCTTATGTTTGTTTTTATTCAAATATCTTCGAGCTTTTCCAGTTTGATCTATATAAACTGAATGGACTCGGTCACAGCCGATGGAATGGACACAACCAACTGCATTATATGGGCTGTTTTTAATTAAGCGAAATTTAGTAGCATTTTTCTAATTAAAAAATACGTTTACTCCAGTTGTTTTAAGTAAGGTCGGAAAATATTTAAAATTTAGATGATAGGAGAGTCTACAGATATTTTTATGATTAACCTCTTTATGAATTATGCTAATAATATAATACTATCGTAATTCAGAAGGGGTTTGTAATAGTGTTGAAAAATAATCGAAACTTTACAAACCGGTTTTTAATCGATCTGTTTTTTAAAAACCGGTTTTAACAGGTTATGACCGAAAAGTATAGTAATTTTTAAAAGCCACAATTGAAAGGTACTGACTTTAACTCTTAACAAGCATAGCTTATCGCCTATTTTTTGGTCAAAAGAATGCAAAAATGAAGCATCATATGTATGCATATGAATAAGAAAATGACAACTTTCACATATTTTATTTTAGCCAAAATAATACATTATTCAAACAATTTAGATTTGAAATAATTTTTTAAAATAAAACATCTATACTTAGAAAGAAATAAACTTCTTTTTGTAAAAAAAATTATAAAGAATAAAAAAAATTTATCTCTATTTTGGAAAAAACATTGAAATAAAATTTTTTAATAAAAAAAACTTTACCTAGAAAACAGAAAATTGACTCTTCGTGTAAGAAAAAATATATAAATTAATTTAGATTTTATCCCTATTTTGGAAATGACATCTTAAGAAACAAAGGGCATTAAGGGTCTTATACTGCGAATAGGGCTTTAGTCGACTGACTCTACACTACAGCCTACATGATGAGACAAACTGAAGATCGAGTTGCCAGATAGGCAAAAATTATACTGAAGGCAGTTGCCAGTTTGTCACAATTTAACTTAATAGGTAATGTATTCGAAGTTGTTTTTTGTGCGCTGTAGCGCGTAGCTGCACGTTCGCGCAAGTTTGAGCCATAAAAATCAATCGATAAAACCGGTTTTTTCTTTCGTTTTCGATTTTTAGGGGAATTTTACAAACCGGTTGAAAACCGGTTTTTACAAACTGGTTTTCAACACTAGTTTGTAAGCAATGCGATTCAGTTTACATACTGTAAGTCGAACTGAAAAAGTCAAGATGTTTGAATAAAACACCATACAGTAAATGCGTGTGTGCGGAACTACGAATAATTCCAACGCGTTGTTTAACCTTACGTATACATATAATAATAATTATATTATTAATTTGGAGAGTTCTAAACTTCTAATACAAAATAAAGACGCAATTGAATGCTACATTCTACAATGCGTATTCTTATACTTTGTAAAGAACTCTAATAGCATTTCGGGAACCGATAAAATGGACCATATCTTATTAAGGTATCTTCTTTCCTTAATCAGTACTTGTTAGCCTTTTGCTAATTCCTCTTATCTTTTTGGTCTGAGCTGTATATATATATTATATATATATATATATATATATATATATATATATATATATATATATATATATATATATATATATAGGGTGTTTTATATGTCTGGAGACAGCTTTTACGTTTTTTTTTCCAGGTTGAGAGTATAGCATTTTTGCTGACAGCTGAGGAGTGAGTTGAAGTAATTTTCATATACACAAAGCTTGGTAGCACTCACTTGTCGCTCAACCGCTGATGAATTTAATAGAAGACATCCAGATAGGCAACCAAATGCCTAATGAACAGTCGGGAAATTAGTGCAACGTTTTAAAGAAACTGGCAGTGTTTGTGACTGTCCCAAAAGTGGACGTCCCAAAAGCGCAAGTGATGCCGACACATTGCAAACTGTGACTGAACATTTGGTCAAAAGCACCAGGAAGTCTTTGCGGAAGTTGAGCTACGAATCTGGTGTAAGTGCTTCATCCATAAGGCGTATCTTAAAAGGAAATAACTTTCAATCTTATAAAGTGCAGTTTGTCCAAGATATCTGGACATTTCTGCGTAACTACGTTTGACAGACTGGAGGTCATAGACAGGAGGAAAGATGGATTGAGGAAGATTGTTCCAAAGTTGACCGGTTGAGTACATGAAAGATTGAAAATACCGATTAACCCTCGCGTTAGAGAGTTGGACACAAAAGGAATTTAGATTTGTCGAAAGTATGTTGCTGCGAGCTCTCCTTAAAGGAGGAGGCATGCAGTTAAAGTGTTCAGAAGAGCAGTGTCCGTTATAATAGCGACAGTAACGATAGAGTGAAGCAACACTGCGGCGAAGAGAGAGGGATAGAAGACGGTCAGTAAAAGGAGGGGAACTGATGAGGCTTTGATTCCACCCAGTCAAGTACGGCTGTGCGGGCTTGAGCCCCCCCGCGCATGAGAAGCGTACTCCATACAGGGTCGGACAAGACCCCTGTACAGATACAGCAACTGAGCGGGAATGAAGAAGTTACAAGTAATGAAGCGTCCTGAAATTCAGGGTGAACAATTTGAACACCTTCTGTAATACATAGTATGTTGAAATAAAACATTGTCATAAGGTTGTATTACTCTTTTTACATATTTCCAATGTCTTCAGACGTATGAAACGCTATATATATATATATATATATATATATATATAGGGTGGCGCAAAAGTAGTTCATCACAGAAATGTTCAGTGTTGATATAATATATTATTTTTTCTTTTAGGTAGAGGATGGCTGCGAAATTAACAATAGACGAGAGGGTGAGCTTGGTTTTAATGCAAGGAATACCAGGTACAACAAATCGATGAATCGGTACAGAATTTAAATTCTGAACCGATTCACCCTCTTGTCTATTATTAATTTCGCAGCCATCCTCTACTTAAAAGAAAAAAATAATATATTATAGTCAACACCAATGTTCCCTCTAATTTTTTTTAGTCCGTGTGCGCAAGAAATTTTCGTTGTGCGTACATTTAGATTCATGGTGAAAAATTGTGCAAACTTTTCTGAGCGCTATTATCTTCAAAATGAAATATATATATATATATTAAATACTTAATGAACATTATTTCCATAAGGTGATAGCTTGATCATTACGGTACTATTAAATGGATATTAAAAAACTGTTTACAATATTATATACTCTTAAAAAAGAAAACATTTTATCCATTCTAAAAATATGAATAAAATAAACAATAGTGAAATAAAATTCAACAAAATAAAGAAATAAAATAAAAATAACATTAATTGAAAATGACTATTTTAGTTATCATTTTTCAAAACAATTTTTAGCATTTAGCAATTTAAAATAGACTATCAAGATTAATACATGATTTTATCCATTCACAAAATAGGAATAAAATAAAAAATAATTTTATTTTTTATGAATTATGAGATAATTACTATTCGTTTTTATGCAAAAATAAGAAAGAGAAGGTTTATATTCAATGCGTTAATGCATAAAAGAAAAAAAATGCAAATACATAGGGTAAAAAAAATCCGTATTGCTTAACTGCGCGGACGTCGGTGAAGTCGGGCGGAAGGGGTTAATACTTAAAAGAGCGACTATAGAGTATGTTGATGCAAATGGTCAGACCTTGTGTGACAGTATATTTTTGAAATTACTTCATTTACTGTCGTGACTTATGATACGCTTGAGCCTGTGCGCATTTTATTTTGCTGTGTGCGCGGTTTTCACAACGCATGTGCGCGCGCACACGCGCACACAACGCGAACACCTTAGAGGGAACATTGGACTCAACACTGAAAATTCCTATGATGCGCGATATTTGCGCCTCTCTCTCTCTCTCTCTCTCTCTCTCTCTCTCTCTCTCTCTCTCTCTCTCTCTCTCTCTCTCTCTATATATATATATATATATATATACTGTATATACAGTATATATAAGTTTATTATATATATATATAATTATATATATACACTGTATATACAGAGGAATGAGGAATCATCGCACGGAACCTTTGAAAAGTTGAAAGGTATATAATATACCCTTGCCTCTTGCCTTTTCTCTTCATTCCCTGATGAAGTGGTCAATAAATGAAAGGCCTTGGAATCACTTTTTTATTGTTCCTTGTGAGTGTGCATCATTTATTATTTTCTCGTGAAATTCATCCCGTATATATATATATATATATATATATATATATGTGTGTGTGTGTGTGTGTGTGTGTGTGGAAAATATCGCAAGGTTTTCACACTTTTAATTTTGTTGATATATATATATATATATATATATATATATATATATTAGTGACGTAGCGGATGTCATTTTTTTCACATCCGCGGATGCGGATGCGGATGAGGATGTTTGATTTCAACATCCGCGGATGCGGATGTCTACATTTTCGTTATTTTTTAGGATATATTCGAGATTTGTTGTGTTTAACGTATATAATAAGTTATTATATAGAGAGAGCTGTAGCTATAATGTAGTATAATTGATTAATTGTACAATAATTGCTGTACTTTTCCCTGAACATATAAAATAATAGCAAGCATCTAACTAATATAGAAATCAATTAGTGAATTCGTCTGCAAATAAATTCGTTATTTTTGTTGAGTTTCAGCCACAATTAGAAACCATAATTGTGTTACCCGACCTCTTTCCCAACCTCCACCCTTATAGAAAGAGATCTTTAATTAGCTTGATAACTATTTATATTAAGTTTAAAGTTTTATTAGGCATATTTATAAATGAGTAATTAAAATAAAGAAAACTAAGATGTTCATCGTTTAATATTCAAACTTAATTATAGGAAGGTTATGCTTAAGGAACATTAATTTTTCTGCCTTTTCTGCTGCCAGTCTGTTTCTCTTTTCATCATATATTAATCCAGCACTGCTAAATAATCTCTCGCTTGGTACGCTTGTTGGAGGACGTGCTAAATGTTTCCTTGCAAGTTTACTCAAGTATGGATACATATTCTGCGTATTTTTTCACCAACTAATAGGATTGTCACATGCAGCCAGGCGTTTTTCTTGGTGATAGCTCTCGATCATTTTTACTACATCTTTTGACATCGCGTAGGTCTCGTCATCGCTGCTTGACTCAAAAACTGAGAGAGAGATTCTGTGATAGATTTGCTTGTTGAAGGTGTTGGTTCTGTCACTGAAACTTTTATTCTTTTGGTGGGTGGCGAAGCGACAGATTCAAGAGATTGAAGCTCTTCAACTGCTTTGCCAAGTGATGATTTAATTCGTTCTAATGTACTAGGTGAAAATAACTTAGCTTTGTAACGTGGATCTAAGTAGGTTGCAAGAGAGTAACGTCATACAAGAACAGCCTCTCGTCTTGTCGCTTGCATCACTTTTGCGCACAATGAACTAGTTCTATTAATATAGTAGAATTTGATAATTTCCGCTTATTAATGACGTTTTATCTCAACGGTCCACATCCGCACGACATCCGCAGTCCAAAGTGCGGATGCAGATGCGGATGCGAGAAAATGTGCGGATGTTCCGCGGATGCGGATGCGGATGTGACCTACATCACTAATATATATATACAAAATATCTCCGATTTTTTTAATTTTTTGTCCCGGGTGTCCATTAAATATGGGACTCGAAAGAAAATTCAATAATTTGTAAAGTTTTAATCCTACAGAAAAAATACATATATCATTAGAAAGAGGGAAAATTTAGATTTAATATGGTTCCTTAGTTTTTAAAAATAATATCTTTTAAATGACCTCCGTTACGCCTAGAACATTCATGAACTCTCGTGAGCATGCTTCGCATGACATCAGAAAGGACGTCAGATCCGATCGATTCGATTTCTTCAGAGATATTGCGTTTTAGGTCTTGGAGTGTTCTTGGATCATTTCTATACACTTTATTTTTCAAATATCCCCACAAAAAATAGTCAAGGGGGAAAGATCAGGTGATCGGGCCGGCCACTCAATATCTCCAAATCTTGAAATTACTCTCCTTCGAAAGTGATTCCTTAAAATCCATGCAAGTCTTGATGTATGGCACGTAGCGCCACTTGTTGAAACCAACAATTCCAGTTGTAGCTCAGAGATCTTTGGAACGAGAAAATCACGTAACAAATCTCATAACGTTGGGAATTAACAGTTACAGCATTGCCATTTTCATCTTCAAAAAAATATGGTTCTATTACTGTTGAAGCAGTCATTCCACACCAAACAGTTACACGTTCAGAATGAAGAGGGACTTGAGTAATTACTTGTGGATTATCAATGGACCAAGTTCTAAAATTTTGTTTATTTACTGGGCAGTTTAAATAAAATGTGCCTCGTCTGAAGTTATCAAGTTAGCAATGAAATCTGGTGCACCTGAAATCTTTTGTTCAAACCAATGTGAAAAAACGCATCTTCTTTCATGATCTCCCCTCTCGAAGTTGCTGGACTACCTGACATTTATATGGATAAACTTGTAAATCAACTCTTAACATTTTTTGTACAGTCGATTTTCCTATTTCAAGTGTTGCGACAGTTTTCTGACGGATTTACTAGGATTTTCACGCAATAAATGTTGCAGTGTTTCAATGTCCCTTGTGTTCGTTGCGATCGGGGTCTCCCATTTGTCTCTTCTTTACAATACTGCCGTTTTCATTTTTAAATTCCGATAACATCTGTAAATTACCTTTTTCGATGGAGAACTATGCACATTGAAATGCAATTTGAAATTTCTCTGAGCTGTAATCACACTTTTGTTGCACTTAAAGTACTGCTTAGTAATGTACACGAGATGCTCGTTTGTCCAGTGCTCCATCTTGAATGGGAGGTAACATTTCATCTCGGTTAAGTTTCTGCATATTCATGTTTAAGCATGAATGAACATGAATCATATTAAATCTAAATTTTCCCTCTTTCTAATGATATATGTATTTTTCTGTAGGATAAAACTTCACAAATTATTGAATTTTCTTTCGGGTCCCATATTTAATGGACACCCTTAATATATATATATATATATATATATATATATAATATATATATATATATATATATATAATATATATATATATATATATATATATTATGTGGTCTAAAAGTGGATTAAGAATAAATTTATTTTAAGATGCCTCATTATAGGAAACTTTTTAATTTATTAAGTGGAAGCGCATATAAAAGTTTCATTCTTTCTATTTAAAAAGTTTCTATTGTTCCCTAAAAGTTTCCGGCTTCTTTCCGCCTTCTCACTCCAAATCATTGGGAAATGCGATTTTGGATAATGTATTAACGTATGAATGTATTTGCTAAAAAAAAATAATTCAAAATATGGTAATTTTATGATAATCAATAAATTTAAATTTATTTCTCATAATATATTTTTCATTGCGTATGGAAATAAATCTCTTATGATGTAAACCCACAAGGAAAAGGATATATATATATATATATACATTCAAACTGCAAAGAACACGCAGTATAAATAACGTAAAGAACGACGCTTGTATAGGAGATATTCCGCGCAAGACGAGAAAGAAAAACAACAAATGAAAAAATGAAGTACCACCTGGGAATCGAACCCGGGATCTTCCGATTGCCGGTCAGACGCGATAACCACTACACCATGGACTCCACTCTTCCAAATGCCGTAATTCCTCTACATACTCGCAGAAACCAATGCCCAAGGGGGCATTGGTTTCTGCGAGTATGTAGAGGAATTACGGCATTTGGAAGAGTGGAGTCCCATGGTGTAGTGGTTATCGCGTCTGACCGGCAATCGGAAGATCCCGGGTTCGATTCCCAGGTGGTACTTCATTTTTTCATTTGTTGTTTTCTCTTTCTCGTCTTGCGCGGAATATCTCCTATACAAGCGTCGTTCTTTACGATATATATATATATATATATTTATTGGGTGTACCATAAGTCTGGAACCATAGGGTAAAATAAGTAATTCATGTTTTTCCGTTTATGTAAGTGCCCATGATGTCTTTGAGTAAGGAAGAACGCATCCACGTAATTCTGCTCGTAGGAAATCGGAGTCAGAGGGAGGTCGCTGAGGAATTTAACAGATTGCATCCGGACCGCGCGCCGATAACACGCAGCTGTGTCGGCAAACTTGTGGCAAAGTTCAGGGAAACGGGATCCATATGAGATAAACCACGCAGTGGACCTTCGAGGACATCGACCGACGATGACACAGCCGCTACCGTCCTCGCTCATTTTACAAACAATCCCCAAAAGTCTCTTCGGCGTTTTTATTGCCGTTTTTATCATTTTGCCCTATGGTTCCAGACTTACGGGACATCCATAAATAATATATATATATGGGACATCCTGTATATATATATATATATACACGAGGGTACTTCAATACGTATCCACAGCTTTTATTTTAGTGATAATATAGTGTGTGTATATAATATATACTCGTAATAACGAGCCAAACTGAGATCTATAGACTTATTTAGGCTAGCAACAGTATAGGCGTATTTAGGCTAGCAACAGTATAGGCTTATTTAGGCTACTCGTGGCTGTCACAAATCGTACGAGTAGTGAGCATGGTTGCGCCGCTTTCAATTTGTACCCTGGAAGAACAGAGATCCGTGGTTCGTTTTTTGTGGGCAGAAAGTGTGAAAGGAGCTGAAATTCACACGCGTTTATGTGCTCAGTATGGGAATAATGCGTTACCACGGCGAAGTGTGTACGAGTGGATTTAAATGTTCAAGGAAGGTCGGACATGTGTGACATGTGTGACAGATACTCAGCGCTCAGGACGACCGTCAACATCAACCAGTGGACCAGTGGTGACAAGCAGGAAGAAGCCAGAGCCATGATTTTCGATGACAGAAGATTAACAGTAAAAGAAATTGCATCTTCATTAGACATCAGTCAAGGGTCAGCCTATTCGATAGTTCATGACATTCTTGGCTTTCACAAGGTTTGGGCAAGATGGGTGCCCAAACAGTTGACAGAAGAGCACAAGCGTAATCGTATGGACGTCTGCTCTCGTCTTTTGGCGCGGTATCATAATGAAGGTGAAAACTTTTGGAGCGCATTATCACTGGAGATGAAACCTGGATCCATCACTATGAACCAGAAAGCAAACGACAGGGCATGCAATGGAAACATCCAACATCTCCCGTTGCAAGGAAGTTCAAAGCGCAGCCGTCAGCAGCTAAAGTTATGATAACACTGTTTTGGGATACACGAAGCCCTTTCCTTGAACATTACCTAGAGCGTGGAACTACAGTAACAAGTGCATCGTATTCTGACATGCTTCGGAATGAGTTAAAGCAAGCAATTCGCACAAAACGGAGAGGGAGATTGTCGGAAGGTGTTATTCTGTTACACGACAATGCGCACCTTCATACCGCTGCACAGACTAGAAAATTCCTCCAAGAACTTAAATTTGAAGTTCTCGACCATCCAGCCTACAGTCCAGACATGGCACCTTCGGATTTTTACCTGTTTGGACCACTAAAAGACGCTTTGAGAGGTCAGCGATTCCAAGGCGATGACGACCTGAAGGAGGCGGTGCATGACTGGCTACGCACAGTCAAAAACATTCTTTTGTGATGGCATTAGGAAGCTTGTAGATCGCTGGACTAAGTGTATTGAGAAACAGGGAGACTATGTTGAGAAGTGATGTGTTTATAATCTATCAGATGTGAAAATAAAATTGTGAAAATAAAAAGTGCGGATACTTATTGAATTTAATATAAAGAACTCCCGTAAATATTTCAAGGTTCCCCTTTTTAACTTTCGAATGTAATCGGTTTATTCTCTTTTTGAGTTATGTCCACTGAAGATGAGAGTTAAGACTCCCGAAACGTTTGGTGAATAAATAATGTTAGGTCAAGCGTTCGTCATTTTATTCATCTTGAAATGCCGCTTCCCTCGGAACGAGCTTTTGACCAGAATTCTACAGTATATACTTTTAAAGTACAGATACATTGACCACCTCTTACTACGCGAGTTTTCCACTTTTCCCACGAGAATAAAGACCAAATCCGCATCTTTAAAGCGAAAACGAAAATGTTCAGCTTTATCAACAAAAACTGACGAAAATTGGAACGCATTTAGTCTTCTCCAAACATCAGTTAAAATTGGAGAATACCAAAGATAAAATAAACCAGGAAGAAATTTTGTCTCGAGTACTTACCGATAGTAGTAAGAACGGTGGTGGCGTAGTAGAAAGCCCCTGCGAACTTCCACTGTTGCCCCGCTTTATGGGGCACACCTCTCAGGACCATCGTTTCCAGGAGAAGGTAATCCTCGCGGGACACGTTGTAGCGTGACTTCCAAATGCGTTCCATGCCTGCAACGGACCAGTAATAACGTCACTTAATTATTTTGTTACTGATGCCATCAAAACACCTAGCGATAACGTCACGGGCGGAAGTTTATTGAAAGGGTCTGTATTAGGTTAGCGAAAAAAAGGAAGCGGTCGGTTTTCAGTTTGGGCTAACTTTAACCACGATATATAGAGTTTAATGACACAAATATAATCGGTCTGAACAATATTGCAATTGTTTTGTTACTGTTTCAAACCAAACTATTCCAAACAAATCGTAATGCAACGATTTATTTGAAATACTTTAAATATATAAAAGATCTTAAATTATGTTAATAAAGAAACATGACCAAATACCTAAACAGTGTTGACATACTCTTAATCATAGCAAAGAACAGCCCTCTATCGTCCTAGTTTCTTATATTAAGTTTATTAACCTTGGTTTTGCTTCGGCCCGAATTGTTCATTCTGACGAAGATCAAGCTTGTCACTCCACCTTACACTCAAGTTTTACTTAACTCATTACGTTAACTCACATGGTTCTCAACTAACTCTTCTCTTCCCTTATGAGTGTATGTATAATCTGCATTGCTGGCCTACATATGGACGAAATTTCAACTTTCCGAAGATAGTGACTCGCTCTTTAAAAAGAAAAATTAATCATCTCTGAGGAAAATAGGTCAACATGGAGAAATCCGGATTATCATGAATGGAAGTGAATAAATATACCTACAGTTTAAAGTGGAATCCGAACCACGACCCACCACGGACGGCGATAAATTACTTAGTCTTCGCCCGGACTCGATCTCACAACCACCCGATCAGCAGTAGCCCAGCGCCAGCGTCTTAACCACTAGGCTACCCAGGGTACCCATTTATCTACCAATCAATTTTTTTTATTGTGTGGAAGGATAAACAGCTGCATTTTGCTGCGCGCCGCCTCCCGTTACCGCGTCTCGATCCCGGGGACGATGAATTCGTAGTCAGCAATGCTAACCACTACACCACCGAGGCGCATAAACTAGCCAATTATAATACCCTTTTCCCTGATATTCATTTGTTTAAGCTTTTACTCGTTTGCTTCCTTACATTTGAAAGCGTAGCCATGAAAAACTAAGGAATCTCAGAAAGATACACCTCCAGTTAATAATTTTTTAAGTTAAAGTCTGATTTGATTTCAGTCCAAAATGGACGCAGGTGGAAGAAAATCTTTTCACTGGCTTCGCCAAACAAAAGACATCTTAAATCGATAAACTACTTACTTTGTAGAGTTCAGCTTTTGAAAGTCAGTAAAAGTAAGTGAGTAAACAAAAGCGATTGTGAATAAAGCAAATTTCCTGTAGTTAAGAGGGGGAGAAAAGTGTTTGCACGGGATATTGCGATGAGGGGAGAAATATGAGTTTCAAACGAGCGTTTTAAAAATAATGATTTTGTGAAACATAACGATATTAAAAAGTAGAGAGTGTGTTAAATCTGTCGAAACATATATATATATATATATATATATATATATATATATATATATATGGGATTGAACTCAGAATGGTCCCCTGAGGTTTTTTCACGAGATCATTCTGAGTTAAATCCTATCATGAAACGGACATGTTGTATGCCTTGAAAAGTGAACGCTCAATTTTGCCAGATGAGGTTTAAGTTTTGGGTGTTGGCTAAAAATACAATAGCTACCCTATTTTCTTTGATGTATTCAATCCGACGTGAATACAGCGAATCTTTTGCTTATATTGAGGTTCTGAATATAGTAGGCTAGGTGTAGCTGTAAACACTAGATCCTGTCCCAAATCTGGATCCTATCTGCTTTGCAGATACCTGGTGAGGGAAATTATATTTTTGGGGCCTCTTTGCGAGTGACCCGTTGCCCACGTCGGGCTAACATCATGAAAAAGAAAAAAACTATAGTGTTTGTTATTTACCATTACTTATTCGGACTATAATGAATTTAATTTTCCCAGAAGAGTTCCTTGTTCCATGCACGGTCTGTGTGCATCATATATATATATATATATCCGTAACGTAAAGAACGACGCTGGTATAGGAGAATATTCCGCGCAAGATGAGGAGGGAGAACGAAACAAATTAAAAAATGAGGTAACCACCCGGGAATCGAACCCGGGATCTTCCGAGTGCCGGTCAGATATGATAACCATTACACCATGGGCCTCACTCGATCAAATGCCGTAATTCTCCTACATACGCGCCGAAACCAATGGCAATCGGAAGATCCCGGGTTCGATTCCCGGGTGGTTACCTCATTTTTTCATTTGTTTCGTTCTCCCTCCTCATCTTGCGCGGAATATTCTCGTATACAAGCGTCGTTCTTTACGTTAATTATACTGCGTGTTTGCAGTTAAAATGTGTGTATATATGTATATATATATATATATATATATGTATATATATAAATACACCTCGTCAGGGAATGAAGGGAGCAGGCAAGAATCCCAAAATATATATACAGCTGGGCGGAAACAAAAAGATTAGCACATAATTAACAAGACTTAATGAGAGGCAGAAGGAATTTAAACAGGATATTGTCAATTTTATACATTCCCGCACTGTTATTGAAATTATTTTTAAAATAGATAAATGCACATTCTAAGGGGTTCCAAAAAACCTTAGCCCCCCATTTGCAGCTTACATGTTTATTTATATCGAAATAGTTTTTAGTGATTATAAAAATATATAGAATTCTTTATTATATATTTTATATATATATATATATATATATATATATATATATATATATCTATATATATATATATATATATATATATATCTACTGTGCGCGTAATTATTTTTCGCGGTCCAGTTCTACGCGGGAAAAAACTGAAACCATTAAAATATTCTAAACAGTAAAATTTCAAATTACGCGGTTTGGCACCGAGTACGGAAATTCAACCGCGTTCATAGAGCAACCAAATAGAACAGGGGTGGGGAAACCCTCGCCCGCGGGCGAAATTTCGCCCACGAGCTAATTTCAATTCGCCCGCTTAGGTATTTATTATTTACTAAAAATTATTTATTTACAGCCCAGCAAATAGCTTTTTAAAATACATCTTATATACAGCGTGTCCCAAAGAAATGTATACCCACTTTGTTCGATAATACCAGCTATGAGGATAATAAATATATTACTTGTTATATGTTTTTTAATAAAGAATTTTCTCCTGAATCTAAATATGTAATTATTTTCATTAAAAATTGAAAAACAAAAAGGTTACAGATGTTTAAATTATAATTATTATTTTCGAGACTTCATGTGCGATATTTTCTAATATTTTTGCACGTATACGAGATAAGTTTGAAACGGACGGCACTGTGCAAAACTTACAAAAACAACGTTCTGGAAGACGTCGAACATCTTAGATAAAGTGTCATTTAACCATGGAATTCGTAAATTTTTTGAATTAACTAATAATTACAACATTTATGCTTCAATATCAACACTAAACATAAGTATCTCAAAACAGTCGGTTAAAATATTAGAAAATATCGCACATGAAGTCTCGAAAATAATAATTATAATTTAAACATCTGTAACTTTTTTGTTCTTCAATTTTTAATAAAAATAATTACATATTTAGATTCAGGAGAAAATTCTTTATTAAAAAACATAAAAAGTAATATATTTATTATCCTCATAGCTGGTATTATCGAACAAAGTGGGTTACATTTCTTTGGGACACGCTGTATATAAGCTTAAAATTTGCCACACGCCCGCGGAGGTGTTTATGTTATCGATTTTCGCCCTTGGTACTGAAAAGTTTCCCCACCCCTGAAATAGAACGTAGTTTTGATGCCGCTAGCCAATGAAAACAAAAATAAGGCATATGGAGTGTTTGGCGACCTGGAGGCAGACGACATCGAGGAGCATCTTGAGAGTCACCGCAACGTTGTGACACCTGAGGAAGCCCTTCGGATGACTGAAGCTATCGCCGAAGCCGAGGGACACGATGACGACGACGACATAGCAACGCCTCGAGCCGAGATGCCTTAATCAGCAGTGAAGAAGTTTGTAGAGCTCATAAACCCTGGCCTCGAAATTGTTGACAGTGACCCCAATTTTGAACGGATATCAGAGACTATCTTTCGCGCAAGAAAGCCCGTGAAATTTACCCGCAATACATCAAGTCTCGGTCTCCCCAGAAGAAAATCACAGACTTCTTCGGTTCAGTTTAATTTAATAGAAGTTCACCGTTATCCCTCACCATCATTTTTATTCAAACACACAAAATATTTGTGATAGAAAGGAAGGAATTTGTTTTATTTTTAATTTTTTACACACGAAATTCTTCGTCTTGGAACATATCCCTGCCTAGAATCAGTCGTCTACTATATATATATATATATATATATACTAATCTGTTAAATTTTTCTCGATAAGGAAAAGCGCGGACGAGAGCAAAGATTAGAGATAAAAATCAGTGTGTGGAAATAACTGCTTATTTAAACGAGGGTTTCATTCGTGGCGAAACAACTGCTTCCTTCCTTAAACAAATGAGACAACCTGACGGAACAAAAATAACACAAAACTGACAAAGAAAATATGAAGAGGAAGACGAAGAACAACGTTCAACTTTCGAGACAAAAGAAACGAGAAAAGCGTAAGTAAAAAAATATACTCTGAAACAATAATAAAGAAAGAAAATCGAGAGAGAGAAAAAAAAGGGGGGACAAAGAAAACAAGAAAAATGGCAATAAAAGAAAAAAGCAGAAAGACTAACAAGGTTAAATGCCATAAAAAGTGGGCGTAAAAAGCGCCTTCGAGACAGGTCTGGCCTTATGAGATCAAAAGCTTAAATTTCATGTAGAAAAGAAATAACATTTTATTTATATAAGTTTATATATATATATATATATGTGTGTGTGTGTGTGTGTGTGTGTATGATGTAAACCCACAAGGAAAAAGAAAAATTATTCCAAGGCCTTTCGTGTATTCAGAAGTACACCTCGTCAGGGAATGAAGGAAGCAGGCAAGAATCCCAAAATATATATACAGCGGGGCGGAAACAAAAAGATTAGCACATAATTAACAAGACTTAATGAGAGGCAGAAGGAATTTAAACAGGATATTGTCAATTTTATACATTCCCGCACTGTTATTGAAATTATTTTTAAAATGGATAAATGCACATTCTAAGGGGTTCCAAAAAACCTTAGCCACCCATTTGCAGCTTACATGTTTATTTATATCGAAATAGTTTTTAGTGATTATAAAAATATATAGAATTCTTTATTTATTGCAGGTATTAAAATTACTCTAGCTGATAAAGTGATAATATAATGGCTTCTCAATTCAGTGGTGATTCGGAGAGGCAACGTGTGATAGATCGCATACGAACAATAACATTTCGGGAAGCTCGTGATGCTGGAGCCACCTTTATAACACGTTCATGGGTTGCCAAAAAGTTACGAAGAAGTGAGGACTTCGTCAAAAGAAATTGGAATAAAACTTTGGATGAATGTGAAATGGATACAACCAAATCTGGGCGCCAAAATTTGCCACTCTCTCAGGAAACAAAGGACATCATTGAAAGCGGTACGCGTAAGCGAAAAAACAGCTGTGCTAAACTTTCTAGAGAGATCGAAGTGTTGAGAGGAAAGATCGTTAGTGGTGAGATCATTCGACTGTACCGTCATAGGCAAGGTTTAAAGCCTTGGCATGAACTTCCAAAGCCAATAAAAACTCAACTTAACATCGATGACAGAATGTGGTTTGCCCATTATCTTGAAGATTGGGATGTGGATGATTTTGTAGTGAATACTCTTATTTTAGTTTCAAGATAAATGTTAATTTTACCGTCTTGAATTTCGGAATAGCTATAAATTCATTTTAAATTAGTTACCCATCATAATTCAATTGTAAACCACATTAATACTAATTTTATGTATACTGTATTATTTTATTGTATGTAAACATAATTAATTATATATCACAATTGTCAGTTAATTATTTATATTCAAATAATTATTTTAATCTAATACCATGTCCATTTTGCAAATAAAGAATAGAAATCCAAGGGTTATATTTTCCATCCTTGGTACTGTCGCAGTTTCGCCTAACGGACTCAATACGGCTAGTGAGATAATCACTGGTTGGCACTTAACCAGCGGCAGTGCTTATGGCTACATCATCCAGGTTAACCTATACCGGATAGATGCTACGGTCCCAAGCCGTAGCTTGCCTAGGCCCAACGACGACGACGACGAAAACCAACAATTGGTGACCCCGGAGTTGGATTCCCCCCTTTTACCCGAACGACTAGGACTAGACTGTAACGTCGTTCGTGCCCATCACCCCCTTCACCCGAGCGACTAGGACCAGACTGTAACGTCGCTCGTGCCCTCTGCCCCTCACCCCTGCCCGTGCGCGTGCGCTCTGTGCCTGCGCTCGTCTCAACCTCCACTCCTTCGTTGGTAACTTGTCGTCTTGCTTGTACGTCAGCAAGCATAGGAGAAGATGCCTGACGACGCTGGTGCCATCTCCCACTTGAGCGTAAAGCTCCCCGTCTTCTGGCCGGGTGATCCATTTATTTGGTTCCACCAAGTGGAATCACAATTCAACTTGGGAAGGATCACCGCTAGCAGGACAAAATACGATCATGTTTTGTCCTCTCTACCAGCGAGCATCATCTCTGAAGTCCGTGACGTCATCGTGTCTACTTCCACGAGTGAGGACCCATACAACGATCTGAAGTCTGCCATCCTGTGCCGCACCACTGTCTCCGAGCGTGAGAAACTACATCAGTTAATCTCAAAAGAAGAACTTGGAGACCGTAAGCCCACTCAAATGCTGAGGGCTATGCAGTGCGCTCTAGGCGAACGCGCACAAACCTTCGATAAGGACATCTTTAGACAGTTGTTCTTGCAGAAACTTCCTCCATCAGCTCAGCGTGTCTTGGCCACTATGGATCCTGCTACTCCAGTTGATAAACTCGCAGAAACTGCCGACAAAGTAGTGGAGATTGACACAGCTCCGGTCAACAACGTGAACACACAATCGGAACTGGAGTTGAAAGTGGAAGAGTTAAGTCAACAACTCAACCACGTTTGTTCTCTGCTACAAAATCAACGGCAAAGAAGCCATTCTCGGTCAAGATTTACGAAGAGGCATCGTTCGAGTTCCGGGAAGATCTGCTTCTACCACTCTAAATTTGGAAAGAAGGCTAGGAAGTGCATCTCCCCTTGCAATTTTTCGTCGGAAAACCCCAGCAGCGAGTCCTAATGGCGTCTAGTACTAGCACTGCCAACCTGTTATTCATAAAGGACAGGAACTCTGGTGTCAATTTCTTGGTCGATACCGGAGCGTCAGTCAGTGTATTCCCTCAAAAATCTGGTCATACGCACTCGGAATCTCCGCCTCTATACGCTGCTAACGGTTCACGCATACCCACGTACGGTACTCAGTCGCGTGAACTAAACTTGGGCCTTCACCGATCCTTCAAGTGGATTTTCATCTGTGCTCAAGTGCAGCATCCCATAATCGGCGCTGACTTCCTCCAGCATTTCAAACTCCTGGTGGATCTTGACAAGCGACGCTTATGCGACCAGGCCACACTGCTTTCTGTTCTTGCCAAACAGGTTGCCCTTCCGGACGCCTCGAACTCTGCACTTTCCCTCGTTCCCCTAATTCCATGTACCAGTGCCTTTCCAGCGATATCCAGGAATTCTTCAACCGATGCAGATGGGTGATACCATTAAGCACACCATTACCCATCACATTACAACAAAAGGTCCCCCTGTGTTTGCAAAACCCAGACGTCTTGCCCCGGACAAACTGAAAGCTGCCAAATCGGAATTCCAGCTTATGATAGATCTTGGGATAATAAGACCTTCCAAAAGCAGTTGGTCCTCTCCCCTACACCTGGTCCAGAAGAAGTCAGGAGACTGGAGACCATGTGGGGATTACCGGTTTTTGAATTCGACAACCATCCCGGACCGATATCCGGTACCAAATGTCCAAGACTTTACTTCTCTTCTCCACGGCAAATCTATCTTCAGTAAAATAGACCTCGTTAAGGCTTTCCACCACATTCCCGTAGAGCCTTCGGATATTCCCAAGACTGCAGTTTGTACACCATTTGGGTTATTCGAATTTGTGAAGATGCCGTTCGGGCTACGGAATGCTGCGCAAACCTTTCAGAGGTTTATAGATGAGGTCACCAGAGGCTTAGACTTTGTTTATGCCTACATCGATGATTTGCTTGTGGCCAGCTCAACGGAAGAGGAACATAAGGAACATCTTTCACTCCTCTTTCAACGCTTAGAACAATACGGTGTTACTATTAATGCATCTAAGTGTGTGTTTGCACAGCCAACCTTGGAATTTCTTGGTCACACGATTTCGCAGCACGGAATTACCCCCCTTCAGGACAAGTGTGAAGTGATAAAAAATTACCCTATGCCAAATAATCAGCGTGAGTTACGTCGGTTTCTAGGTTTGGTAAATTATTACCACAAGTTCATTAAAAACTGTGCCAGTGTTCTTGCTCCTCTACACGCTATGATCACACACAAACGCAAGGTAACGAAATTGGTATGGTGTAGCGATAGTTTACAGGCGTTCGACAATGCCAAAAATGCATTTCCTATCAGTGATGCCCCCCTAACTCTGACGGTCGATGCATCAGATGTTGCGATCGGTGGGGTGTTGGAACAAACCATTAACGGTCAACAGCACCCATCGCGTTTTACTCGAAAAAGCTGCAGCCAGCCCAAACGCGTTATAGTGCTTTCGGACGTGAACTTCTTGCTATTTACTTAAACGTGAAGCATTTTCAACATTTCCTTGAAGGCCGAGAGTTTTGTGTTTTTACCGACCACAAACCTTTGGTCACTGTCTTCAATAAAAACAGCTGTAACCACTCTCCCAGAGTCATCAGGCAACTCGATTATATCTCGCAATTTACCACAGATATCCGCCACATCAAAGGTGTCTTGAACACTCCAGCGGATGCACTTTCAAGAATAGAGATTACTTCTGTTACCCTCAGCTCTACACTGTGGAATGCTATTGCACAGGATCAAGATAAGGATACGGAACTACAAGACCTGCTCAGAGAAGACTCCACTCACTCACTTTCCCTCAAGAAAATGAGTATGCCAGGATTGTCTGTGCCCCTCTATTGCGACGTATCTACAGCTGCTATTCGCCCTTATGTCCCTCCATGTCACAGACAAGCAGTCTTCACGGATCTTCATAAGCCCTCCCATCCTGGTATCCGTGCTTCGCAACACCTGGTTACCTCTCGCTTTGTTTGGCCCTCGATGCGGAAGGATGTCAAACATTGGACCAAAACGTGCCTTGCCTGCCAGCGTGCCAAAGTCTAAAGGCACACCAGGTCCCCTTTGACGCATTTCCGCCCCCATCCCAGCGATTTGAGGTAATTCATGTAGACATTGTTGGCCCTCTTCCAGTGATTCAAGGCCAACGTTATCTGCTCACCTGTCTCGACCGCTTTTCCAGATGGCCTGAAGCCATCCCACTTCCTGATATCCAAGCGGACACTGTTGCAAGAGCCTTTCTTCATGGATGGGTATCAAGATTTGGATTGCCGACAAAAGTCATCACTGACCAAGGTCGCCAATTTGAGTCTTCGCTTTGGAAGAAGTTTACCAGCTTGTTGGGTACAGTACATGCGCATACCTGTGCGTATCATCCGCAAGCTAACGGCCTCGTCGAACGCTTCCATCGCCAGCTGAAGTCATCCCTTATGTGTCACGAAGACTCCCATTGGATGGATAAGCTTCCACTCGTGTTGCTTGGTATTCGCTCTGCATTTAAGAGTGATCTGAAGACTACAGCGGCTGAACTAGTCTATGGAACAACACTGCGGCTACCAGGTGGCTACTTCACTGCAGGGGATAAGTCATGTGATCCTACGGAATTCGCTCAAACACTTTCCTCTCACATGCAGTCCCTTCAGCCTGTTCCCCCTCGATTGACTAGCCAACAGAACATCTTTGTTTCCCCAGCCCTCCAGTCTTGCACCCACGTTTTCGTTCGTGTACCTGTCCCAAAACGGCCTCTCCAATGTCCATATGACGGGCCCTATGAAGTTCTCCGACGTACGCGCAAATCATTTCTCATCCAGCGCGGTTCCAAGGTCGACAAGGTTTCTATCGATCGTCTTAAGCCTGCGTTTTTGGAATCAACCTTAAGCGAGGTACATGTAGCTACCAAAAAGGTCCAAGGGAAATCTGTGTCGTTCGGAACTCTTTGAACTTCCTCTCTGGTGGGGGAGTGTGTAGTGAATACTCTTATTTTAGTTTCAAGATAAATGTTAATTTTACCGTCTTGAATTTCGGAATAGCTATAAATTCATTTTAAATTAGTTACCCATCATAATTCAATTGTAAACCACATTAATACTAATTTTATGTATACTGTATTATTTTATTGTATGTAAACATAATTAATTATATATCACAATTGTCAGTTAATTATTTATATTCAAATAATTATTTTAATCTAATACCATGTCCATTTTGCAAAAAAAGAATAGAAATCCAAGGGTTATATTTTCCATCCTTGGTACTGTCGCAGTTTCCTAACGGACTCAATACGGCTAGTGAGATAATCACTGGTTGGCACTTAACCAGCGGCAGTGCTTATGGCTACATCATCCAGGTTAACCTATACCGGATAGATGCGCTACGGTCCCAAGCCGTAGCTTGTCTAGGCCCAACGACGACGACGACGAAAACCAACAATTTCATACTAAATTATGTTATCCTATTTCATTTTTAGATAATTGCCTTAGGAAAGCCAAGAATAGGTATTATTATAATGTAACTGTAAAGGGATTTGAGCATAAAAATATCCTTAGCCTATCTTACCATGTTAATATTCAATATCTTCCCAAGCAATTGGCATCAATGTAATCTTTAAGTATAATAATACTGTTAAATCACGCCTTATAGAGAATAGCCCGGATAATGTGGTTGGTTGTGTGTATTCGATCGGATGTACAAAATGTAACTCAGTATATATAGGCCAAACGGGTAAAACGTTAGATATTAGGGTAAAACAGCATAAATATGCGTGTAGAACAGCAAATAATTCAAATGCATTGTTTAACCATATATATTTTGGGCTTCTTGCTCCCTTCATTCCCTGACGAGCTGTACTTCTGAATACACGAAAGACCTTGGAATCATTTTTCTTTTTCCCTGTGGGTTTACATCATTCATTCATTTCACGTGTTTAATTGTGAAATTAATTCCATTATTAGTGATGTAGCGGATGTCATTTTTTCCACATCCGCGGATGCGGATGAGGATGTTTGATTTCAACATCCGCGGATGCAGATGCGGATGTCTACATTTTCATTATTTTTTAGGATATATTCGAGATTTGTTGTGTTTAACGTATATAATAAGTTATTATATAGAGAGAGCTGTAGCTATAATGTAGTATAATTGATTAATTGTACAATAATTGCTGTACTTTTCTCTGAACATATAAAATAATATCAAGCATCTAACTAATATAGAAATCAATTAGTGAATTCGTCTGCAAATAAATTCGTTATATTTTGTTGAGTTTCAGCCACAATTAGAAACCATAATTGTGTTACCAGGATGCGGGACGTGAACCCAACTCAAATGCACCCCACCGACCTCTTTCCCCAACCTCCACCCTTATAGAGAGATCTTTAATTAGCTTGATAACTATTTATATTAAGTTAAAGTTTTATTAGGCATATTTATAAATGAGTAATTAAAATAAAGTAAACTAAGATGTTCATCGTTTAATGTTCAAACTTAATTATAGGAAGGTTATGCTTAAGGAACATTAATTTTTCTGCCTTTTCTGCTGCCAGTCTGTTTCTCTTTTCATCATATATTAATCCAGCACTGCTAAATAATCTCTCGCTTGGTACGTTTGTTGAAGGACAGGCTAAATGTTTCCTTGCAAGTTTACTCAAGTATGGATAGATATTCTGCGTATTTTTCCACCAACTAATAGGATTGTCACATGCAGCCAGGCGTTTTCTTGGTGATAGCTCTCGATCATTTTTACTACATCTTTTGACATCGCGTAGGTCTCGTCATTGCTGCTTGACTCAAGAAACTGAGAGACAGATTCTGTGATAGATTTGCTTGTTGAAGGTGTTGGTTCTGTCACTGAAACTTTTATTCTTTTGGTGGGTGGCGAAGCGACAGATTCAAGAGATTGAAGCTCTTCAACTGCTTTGCCAAGTGATGATTTAACTCGTTCTAATGTACTAGGTGAAAATAACTTAGCTTTGTAACGTGGATCTAAGTAGGTTGCAAGAGAGTAACTTCATACAAGAACAGCCTCTCGTCTTGTCGCTTGCATCACTTTGCGCACAATGAACTAGTTCTATTAATATAGTAGAATTTGATAATTCCGCTTATTAATGACATTTTATCTCAACGGTCCACATCCGCACGACATCCGCAGTCCAAAGTGCGGATGCGGGTGCGAGAAAATGTGCGGATGTTCCGCGGATGCGGATGATCTACATCGCTATCCATTATATATATATATATATATATATATATATATATATATATATATATATATATATATATACAGTGTGTTTGAAAACTTTCTGTACAAATTGTAATGGGGGATAGGCAACACCAAGACAACCCTTTTCGTCTATAAGTGTATGTCCGCTGACGTCACCATTCGGCACGAGAGGGCGCCGCTGCAATTGGCTAAAAGGTGAAGTGGGCTAGACTCGCGCTTGCCGCGGGGATTCTTAAATCGGACGTAGTACGCGTAACATGGAGCGCTTCACGACTGCTGAGATGGCTGACATGCATATGGTGTATGGGGCAGCCAATGGAAACGGAAGAGCTGCTGTGAGGTTGTACCGACAGCGCTTCCAAACAGACGTGTGCCAAACCACCAAACGTTTGCGCATTTGCATCGGCGACTGCGAGAAACTGGAACATTCCATGCAAACATGCATGACACTGGTCGGGAGAGAAACGTGCGCACTCCTGACATGGAAGAAGAAATCCTACGGCGATTTGAGGACAATCCAAGCGCAAGCACGCGAGGTGTTGCACGTATCCTCGGTGTGAACCACGACCTGGTCTGGAGAGTGTTGCACGAGCAGCAGTTACATCCGTTTCATCGTCAGAGAGTCCAGGCATTACAACCTCGGGATTACCCTCTTCGTGTGGAAATCGCACGCTGGTTTCTGCAGCAGACAGCGGTGCAGCCTAATTTTCCGGCTTATGTGCTGTTCTCAGATGAGGCCTGTTTCACACGTGAGGGTGTGTTTAACACGCACAATTCTCACGTGTGGGCGCACGCAAATCCACATGCTACACGGGTGCATGCTCATCAAGAACGGTTCGCCGTCAATGTTTGGGCGGGTACCGTCCATGGCAAGTTGATTGGGCCGTACCTGCTGCCTGCCCGACTCGACGGGCGGGTTTATCGGATATTTCTTGAAGAAACGTTGCCGGAACTGCTGGAAGATGTTCCCGTGGCTATTCGTAGACGAATGTGGTTTCAACACGACGGGGCCCCAGCACACTCCAGCAACGATGTGCGGGATTATCTGAACGCCACTTTTGGGGACCGATGGATAGGCCGGGGTGGGCCCGTAGCCTGGCCACCGAGATCGCCCGCTTTAACATGCCTCGATTTCTTCCTGTGGGGACACATGAAGAACCTCGTGTACGAGACTCCCATTTACTCAGAAGAAGACCTCGTAGCAAGAATCGCTGTCGCCGCTGGAAATGTTCCCGAAATGCCGGGAATCTTTCGACGTGTACGTCGGTCAATGCTTCGACGCTGTCGGGCATGCATTGATGCTACCGGTCGCAACTTTCAGCACCTTCTTTAAATAAACATGCCTTCTTTAAATAAACATGTTACGCGTACTACGCCCGATTTAAGAATGCCCGCGGCAAGCGCGAGTCTAGCCCACTTCACCTTTTAGCCAATTGCAGCGGCGCCCTCTCGTGCCGAATGGTGACGTCAGCGGACATACACTTATAGACGAAAAGGGTTTGTCTTGGTGTTGCCTATCCCCCATTACAATTTGTACAGAAAGTTTTCAAACACCCTATATATATATATATATATATATATATATATATATATATATATATGATGAATAAAACCACGAAGGAAAGGAAACACAAAACGGTGCTCAAGCGCTTTCGTCTAATGACATCCTCAGGAACACTGAAATACATAAAAGGTTCCGGCCTATATATAGGTTACAGAAATATAAATAAATAACATACATACACACAAACACATATACATATATATACATATATATACATACATATCTACACACATACACATATATATACATATATATGCGATAAACGGAGAAGTAAAAATAAAACTTAAAAATTAAGGATTAGAGGATTAACAAAGAGGCAAATCGATTTTTAGCACAAGATCAAATGAGTTATAAAAATAATACAAATTTATACTGGAGATACGCCCGGGTTTAACACTTGCCTTCTTAGAGTCAAGTTTCGATATATATATAAATAAATTGAAGATTAAAAGTAAATAAAGTAGCTTACAAGTTTACCAAAGATTGAGTGTCCTACCCTTTTTATCTAGGTTTGTTTTAAAGGAATTCAAAACAACAGGATCGAGTTGAAAAAGACCTTTGCTTATGTTGAAGTTATTTGAAAGTTGAATAATGGCAGACTCAAGAATATTTCTATTGACAATATTGCTCGAATGAAATAAAACTGAAGCATTATTCCAATCAATACAGTGGGATAACTCTGACAAATGGACAAAAGAGCACTGGACAACTGTCCTGTTCTGACGGAATATTGATGCTGTTTTATACGTGTGTGCAAATCCTTTCCCGTCTGACCTATGTAAAAGGAATCACATTGTTTACACCCAATTTTATAGATAATGCCTGAATTATTGGTAAGGCTATTTTTTACTATGATATTTTTCACAATATTGTTATATGAAAATACTACATTAATATCCAAAAGTTTAAGTACATTAGCAATGCCTAAAAAGCCCGGGAAAAATGGAAGTACTAAAATATTTTTTGACAAAGTACGAGTGTTATTATTGACACGATAGAAAGTTCGTTTTGCCTTGTTGAGACAAGATTCCATAAACGCAGATGGGTAACACAGATCACTTCCAATACCGTTGATTTTTCCAATTCGGCATCGATGTATTCCGGACTGGCGATCCTAAGGGCGCGGAGAAACATTGATGAAAAGATGGCCTTCTTAGTGGGGGTCATGTCCCGAGTAAAAGTGTACGTAGGACAAGTTGTTTGTTGTTTTCCGATAGATACTAAACTTAAAACCTGGGCTTTCCCTATGTACACGCACATCCAAAAATGGGATTGACTTGTCTTGTTCCACTTCTAAAGTAAACTTAATGGAGGGGACTTGATCATTTAACTGAAGGAGGAAGTTATCCAGGTCACGATTCATGGGCCAGATACACAAAATATCGTCGACGTACCGCAACCAAGGGATGCCAACCCCCAGGATTCTCGGAATGTAAGTAATTTCGAAAAACTCCATATAAATATTGGAGAGGAGGGGTGTTAAACCCGGGCGTATCTCCAGTATAAATTTGTATTATTTTTATAACTCATTTGATCTTGTGCTAAAAATCGATTTGCCTCTTTGTTAATCCTCTAATCCTTAATTTTTAAGTTTTATTTTTACTTCTCCGTTTATCGCATATATATGTATATATATATGTGTATGTGTGTAGATATGTATGTATATATATATATATATGTATATGTGTTTGTGTGTATGTATGTTATTTATTTATATTTCTGTAACCTATATATAGGCCGGAACCTTTTATGTATTTCAGTGTTCCTGAGGATATCATTAGACGAAAGCGCTTGAGCACCGTTTTGTGTTTCCTTTCCTTCGTAATTTTATTCATCATAAATATTTTCACGTGTTACTTTCGTGAAATAATTTTCATATATATATATATATATATATATATATATATATATATATTATATATATATATATATATATATATATATATATATATATATATATATATATATATATATAATATATATATATATATATTTACTGTATATATAAAATTAAAATAAATAAATAAATCGATAAAGAAATTGAAAATTTTAACAAGGCAAAAGAATTTCTTTCGGGAAAAAATGTCAATTTTTTTTCTTAAAAAAAAAAAAAAAAAAAATACAATATATAAAAAATAACGAAATAAATAATATAAAAACAGGATTACATAGATTAATATAAAAGCATTTTTTTATATCGCGTCTATACATTTTTTTTTATTAGCAAATTTAGTAGTTAATTACTTCTTTGTTGGGCTACGTCGCGGCCACGTCGCTTCACAGCTTCCCATTCGATCAGCGAGGTTAAGCGACGTTGGGTCTGTTGAGAAGTTTGATGGGTGACCCCCTTCCGCATTCAGATGATGTAACGATCCTTAGATAGTTCGAATCCGACGTTAAGCAGTAGGTCTCCCGTAGCGACCTTAGATAGTTCGGACCACCTCAAGCCGTAGGTCCCTTCCGTCACACGACCTTCGCTGTCACGAAGAAGTTTAAACACCCGATCAAAAACTTATTCATTTCTTTAATTTTCCTCTTTTCACGAACTGATAAGGTTACTCTATAAAGACGCTGAAAGTACCTTCTTCACTCGATTACTATACGCGAATGAATTCCATAATAAACTCAACAATATTAACAGACTGCCTTTACGAAGGACAAATTTAAACAGACTACTTCTAATTTCCGACCATTCTATAAACGGTTAAGGGTGAAATAAGGTGGTAAGGAATTGATACTTGTAAGCCGTGTAAAATGCGGGACCTTCTCCAGATATTTAATAGTATGACATCTAGCCGGCTTATTCGGGATCTGACCCGAAGTATGTAAAGAAGTTTCGTTAATGTAATATTATAAGGCGAAAGGTAAATATAAGGTAAAAATATTTAATTATTTCAAGGACATATATATATATATATATCACACACACACACACACGTGTGTGTATATATATACACACATATGCCTATATATGACCCCACCAGGGTTCGAACCCACCACCTCTTGAACAGAAGATGGGGGCGCTAGCCACTGCACTACGAGTATAGTGGTTAGCGCCCTCATCTTCCATTCAAGTGCTGGTGTGTTCGAACCCTGGCAAAGGGTGGGAGCAAATTTTGTCTTATCCAAAATCGTGAGTGTTCAATGTTCATATATATATATATATATATATAAAATGTTATTCGTGTAGTCACCTTTAACCTCTATATTATTTCCATCACTTTCCACGAGCTTTAAAGTAAACTTCATTATGAAGTCCAGTGTAGCGTACATTACCTTTTGCCCTAAACCTCTATAATTTTCTTCATCATTTACTCAAATTCTACACGAACATTTTCCACGTTTTCACTCCTCGCATCATTTCTTCACACAAACACTTTATTAAATGCTTTTATTTTCTTAATACGTCCGCATTTTACGAGTAATAATAGCTATATACGATATACATCGATGTATATCAGCTTAGATAAAGCGACATTATATCAGTAAAAAGTTATACGAAATTTAATATATGGAATGAGATTGAGCGGTATGCAGCACAGTGCTTAACCTTCATAGTATGAATCTACTGCAAAATTAGGTTTAAATTTATTCGTTCGGGATTTGTTTAACTGATTACGAAACGGCGGCGGTCGTTAACCAGATGACCACAATTTCCTTGCTTTATGTTAGCAACATTTTTTTTTGTCACCTCTTTTATTCATTTGCACGTCAACCTTTTCATGTTTTCTATTTTATATATATATATATATATATATATATATATATATATATATATATATATATATATATATATATATATATATATATATATATATATATATATATAATATGCGCCTCGGTGGTAGAGTGGTTAGCGTCGCTGACTACGAATCCATCGGCCCCGGGTTCGAGACCCGCTGACGGCAGCCGGCGCGCAGCAGAACCCAGCTATTCATCCTACCACAATAATAAAGAAAGTGGTTGGTAGCTAAATGGGTACCCTGGGTGGCCTAGTGGTTAAGACGCTGGGCAGTTGGTGGGGCGTGGTTCGGATTCCACGTTAAACTGTAGGTCAAAGGTGGAATGAAAAGCTTGACCTTCGTCAGAATGAACGATTCGGGCAGAAGCTAACCAAAGGTGTGTGTGTGTGTGGTGTGTGTGTGTGTGGTGTGTGTGTGTGTATAATGTGTCAGACCAACAAAGACCCTAGGATCCACTCATGGCTGGTCTACCTAACTGTGTTCGTAATTGTGTATTGTGCATGTCCTCCGTGGTGGCAGAGAGGACCTATAATTTTACGTGGGTTCCGAACCACAAAGCCTTAATTTTACTACCTTAAACTATACCCAATCAAACAACATATACGTCTAATCGATTTTTAAACATGTTTATAGACGTGCTACTAATTACTTCTACCGGCAAACTATTCCACCTATTTACTATTCTATGCGTAAAAAAGTTTTTGGCAACTGCTGTCTCGAACCTTCTACTTGTCAACTTACACCCGTTATTCCTAGTCCTATTATATTGAGATATTTCGAAAAAGCTATCTCTATCTACGTTATCGAATCCATTCATAATTTTGAAAACCTGGATTAGATCACCCCTTAGCCTCCTAGTCTCGAGTGGAGTCAATTTTAACTCCTTAAACCTATCCTCGTACGACTTCGACCTAAGCGACGCGACGGAATCATCTTAGTTGCTCGTCTTTGAACTCTTTCCGATTTTGTCTATATCACTTCGCATATGCGGATTCCAAAATTGGATCGCGTACTCCAAATGGGGTCTAACTAATGATTTATAAAGAGGAACAATAATATCGCGCGATTTGTACTCAAAATTCCGAGCTATAAAACTTAGCACTTTGTTCTCTTTATTGACCGCTGCTGTACTTTGTTTCGCTACTTTTAAATCACCAGTGACTATAACTCCTAAATCTTTTTCCTGCTCTACGCTTGCTAACTCCTTCCCTGACATACTATACGCAAAATTACCATTACGCGAACCTATATGTAAAATTTTGTACTTATCGACGTTAAATCTCATTTGCCATGTGACTGACCAATCAACGATTTTATTCAAATCTTGGATTTTACCTCTATCTTCGTCATTAATGCCCTACCACCCAACTTCGTGTCATCCGCAAACTTTAAAACTGTACTGACTAGGCCGACATCTAAATCGTTAATATATATAAGAAAAAGCAAGGGATCCAATACAGAACCCTGAGGAACGCCGCTCGCTACATTAGCCCAACACGACTCCGCTCCATCAACGACCACCCTCTGTTTCCTACCTCGCAACCACTCTTCTATCCAATTTATTACTACACCCCTGATTCCATGAGCCTTAGTTTTTTCAACGAGTCTTTTGTGCGGTACAGTGTCAAACGCTTTTTGAAAATCTAAATACACTACATCAACCGCCCGATGACTATCGCAAACTTCAACCACGCTTTGAAAAAATTCTAAAAGATTAGTTAAGCAAGATTTGTTTCGCCTAAAACCGTGCTGCGTTGGGTTAGCTTCAGCCCGAATTCTTCATTCTGACGAAGGTCAAGTTTTTCACTCCACCTTAGACCTACAGTTTAACGTGAAATCCGAACCACGCCCCACCAGCAGCCCAGCGTCTTAACCACTAGGCCACCCAGGGTACCCATTTATCTACCAACCACTTTCTTTATTGTGTGGAAGGATGAACAGCTGGGTTTTGCTGCGCGCCGGCTGCCGTCACCGGGTCTCGAACCCGGGGCCGATGGATTCGTAGTCAGCGACGCTATCCACTACACACCGAGGCGCATCCATATACAGTATATGTATGTATATATATATAATATATATATATATATATATATATATATATATATATATTATATACAGGGTGTCCCGTAAGTCTGGACCCATAGGGAAAAATAATAAAATTACAAAGTAGTCCAAAAATTTATTACATAATCTGTTCAAAGTGTCCGCCGTTGTGTCGCACACATAGTTGAAGACGCAATCTCCACTGCGACAGCACTTTCTGATCACAGTCGCAGAAATTTCTTGACACGCGCTCCACAATGCGTGCTTTAAGGTGGAAAATGTTCTGAAGTTTGACCTCGTACACTTTGGCTTTCAAGTGGCCCCACAAATAAAACTCCAGCGGAGTAAGATCATAATAAAAATAATAAAAATATAATAAAAATAATAAAAATATATTATAAATAAATTTTTGGACTATTTTGTAATTTTATTATTTTTCCCTATGGGTCCAGACTTACGGGACACCCTGATATATATAATATATATATATATATATATATATATATATATATATGTTTGATGCACGAAAGGCCTTGAAATAATTTTTTTCTTTTTCCTTGTTGGTTTGCATTTTATATAAATACGATGTGTGGTGAACCCTAAGACACTCGAATTCAACCATTACGTGGAGTGTCTCGCGAAATCCACCAAATCAACTGCCATTCAGTTGATTCACCGCTTCTCATTCAAACCTTCTTACTCAAAACGCCTTTCATCGCTCTCCACTTTAACATCTTACACTATAAAGTGTTGACATTCCTTTTATCTTTCACATCATCCAACTGATCTTCTCCTTTCCCCTTGTTTTTTTCAGAAACCTTTTCTCGTTTCTACCTAATGACCACTGAACTTTGTTCATCCACATACCTTTATTTAATTGTTGTCAGCTTTCCTTTCTCCCTTTTATCGCATCTCCAATTTATTCTCTGCGTAACTTTTTATGATAAAATCTCTCTTTCTTCCTTTATTCCTTTAAAAAGTCTTCACAAACTACTCTTTTAAGAAAAACGTCTTTACAAAGTAGTCGTTGTATCCACAGAGCGCATTTATTCACATTTGTTCACAAATACTTCTATACAGTACTCATTTATCCGTGATTGAAAGGCGGTCGATGATCTAGGATAACCCAATTTCACGGTTGACTCAGTATACCCCGCCGGTGGGTGGGTGATGCAGCCGCTGCTGCCCTCCATCACTGACTGGCGTCTCACATCGCGCGCTAACACACACAGTATTATTTTATTACAGTTCAATATACAATTAAGTAGTTTGTATTCACCACAAGACGTAAAGATCATCCGCTCCCGAAGTTGCAACTCCTCCCTCTGCTAAAATTCCTAGCCGGGGATGTAAATACCGCGCCGAATCACGGCTAACTCGGTGTCATGATCACAGATGCACAATTGTCACAATTAGTAAATCACAGTTACAGTGATTCACGGTTGAGTCAATAGCGGATAACCGCTTGAATACTGTATACTGAAAAAGAGCTGTTCTTTGCGTTCTTCTAGTAATGAAATTGTGTGTGTGTGTGTGTGTGTGTGTGTGTGTGTGTGTGTGTGTGTGTGTGTGTGTGTAATAATAGGATGAAAGTGGAAGAGAGTGAGAAAGTCATACGTTCGCGAACTATCTATTTGGGATTATTTTTTCGAATTTCTGGAGCTTGATCGGAGGGATGATGGATGCGCCCCTGAAATCCATCGGTCGAGGAATAAGGAGCAAGGAGTAGCGGGGATTCGAGGGGAAGGGATGGATGGAGGGGAAGGGGGATAGCTGGCCGGAAAAAGTTATAAATAATTGCCTTTCTTTATTCCGGAGATACATTTTTAATGAGGATGAAACGGCATCGTCCGCGCTCTATACATTACTGTAATCATTACAGAGTCATTATCATTAGAATCATTATCATTTATCACCACCACTTATCACTATCACCATCATCACCACCACTATCATCATCTACCATCTACCATTATTATTAGCATTATAATTGAAAATAACAAAGTCACTAAGAAGAGCAACACGTATATCAAACTCTTGTATACTCTCCTTCGACCCCTCAAAATGATGATAACGATAACTTATTTTCATCATAAACAATAAGAAGAAAGCACCCAATAAATAATGGTTGTAAGATACTTTAAAAACAACACTCTCGTTCGTAAATGTCGATAGAGTGACTGTTTCATCTATTTCAAACATGTAATGAACCCATCTTTCGCTGGAAAATTTGGTGTCTTCTGCAAAGCAAAACATCTTTATTTATTGAGAGAGAGAGAGAGAGAGAGAGAGAGAGAGAGAGAGAGAGAGAGAGAGAGTTATTTCATGAAAAAACCGAATCACTCTTTTGCCGAATCTCAAAACAAACCGATAAAAACTCAAACAAATGAAGGAAGTCGAAAAGGATGAAAAATGCAACATCCTAAAGCTGAAGACAGACGAGGAAACATCGTATCTATACCCGCAGTTGAAACACATTTCATTCGTGGGTATAAGATTAATGTTTTCGGGGTAGAGACATGGTGCGCAAAATTTTTGAATGAAATACCGCAACCCCCAACCCCAAAACAAACAGGGTATATAACTGAAAATGACGGGGATAGCTTCAAGAGTTAAGTGAACACCTAGTTTATACGTAATGGGTATGGTATAAGTGTGTTACTGGCTGGATTATGGTGGTCTGCCAAACCAACTCTCTCTTACACCAAACTTACTCTCGAGGTGAAGCTACCACTCGCTTCCCACATATATACGAAAGAGAACAGTTCTTATAAGCCTCTTACACCACACACACACACACACACAAAACCACTCTATTCGAACGCATAACACCGTATCCCAATATGCCAATTCCGTTCGCTGGCTATTTACTCTAATCTCATACTTTAAATCAGTTGCAGTTTGTTTGATCTGGCGAGTAAACAAAGGTAAGAAAGGGTTCGTTGTTTGACGTTCAATAAGGACAATTTGAGGTTCTAGCATTATTCTTAGAGAGAGAGAGAGAGAGGAGAGAGAGAGAGAGAGAGAGAGAGAGACCTTAAGATCCACTCTAGGCTAGTCCAAGAAAGCAGTAGAAAAGAGAGAAGGAAAGAAAAGAAAAAAAGACAGGCAAATAAATGTAATGAATACTGAAAATTCTCTTACCATGCTTACATTTATAAACGTGTACTGCTTTCACACAGGAACATCAATAGCAGTAAACTATGGAACAGATAAGACTCCCCATCCTCCGTCAACCACTGCTGACACAAAATAGTTGTGAAAGAAGATTTATAGGAAAGTAGAAAACGTATAATGAAAAGATTTTACATTTTATTCACACCACTTCTTCGTGTACACAATTACGCATTAGAGGAGAGTGGAAAATAAAGGAGAGCATGAAACACTAGACTACTTATTCTAATCTACACAATGCATTTTTTTAATAATATTTTTATTTATTTATTGTGTACAAGTCATCATCATTTCATCGTTGCATCATTTCTGAGATGAATGCCAAGGCCATCGTACTGAGAGACTTACTTACAAAAATGAATTATTTACGTTGCCGTCCTTTGCTCTGAAACTAATTATAAGGGGCACTGATTCAAAGGCAACTCCAGCCGGTTAGCACACACCAGTTTAAAAATTTCCCCGACATTCTACACGTGTGATTTTTTTCCTCTTTTACGAAATTTTGTTACACACCATTTAAAACTAAAGTTCTACTCCAGGTAAGTAGTTTCCCTGAAGATGAATAAGTCTCTTCCCGAGCGTTCTCACAATGACAACACCCAGTGCTCTGTAACCAGAACAGACAAGCGCCTCCTACTACAATTACATCTAATGGGATATCACTGCTTTTATCTCAATACATAAATACTACGTACCTAAAGAGTAGCCATCTTTTATACTTAATTAGCTATTCAGAAGTTTTGACTCGCGAGAATTCCCATCAAGCTTCCCGTCTCTACAACGGGGTATCATTTGAGAACTCCCAGTGCTCTGAAACCAGACCCGATCAGCACCTCTTATTACATTTAAAACAAAAAGGGAATTCGGGCTACTCCTTATACTAAATAAATAACATCCTCAATTTATCCACTCTTTAATACAAATTTTTGCTACTGAAATACCTTTCCAACCTATTCTCATACAAATCAACGGAAGTGTTCGCCACGACTCCTGCGGGATGGCTATTGCACCTCTCGACTATCTAATATAGGTGAAAAAGCCCTGGCAACGTTTGTCTCAAATCTTTTACCCCTTATTTTAAAACCATTGTTTATCGTAATGTTCTGATCGTCAAGGTCAAAGAAATGTTTGTAATTTACGTTGTCAAAACGACTTAATACTTTGAACACACGAAATAATTCGCTTCTTAAATGCCGATTTCAAGCGTATACAATTTCAACTCTGAGTCTGTCTTCGTATATTTTACCACGTAATGTTGCCCGGCGCTTGAACCCTTTCTACCATTTCTATATCCTTATTGATATAGGGCGACTAAACCTGCACAGCATATTCTAAATGAGACCTAACGAGCGACTTATCTAATGGCAAAACAATATCTTTACATTTATATTCAAAATGAGGCCTACAAGCGACTTATCTAATGGCCAAACAATATCTTTAGATTTATATGCAAAATTACGAGAAATAAAACCCAATATGCTATTAGCTTTACTGCTCGCGACTGAACATTGTTTTGAGAAATTTAAATCCTTAGTGACAATGACAGCTAAATGTTTCCCCTCAGAGGCTTCGTTTAAAGCACAATTTCCCATAATATAACTAAATTTACCGTTGTAATAATCTATATGAACGACTTTACATTTATCTACGTTAAATTTCATTTGCCAGCAATTAGACGACTCTACTAAATTATTATGATCACGATGTTAACTCTCATAATCTCGTAAACAAATAAATCCGCAATTTTAGTATCGTCGCCAAATTTAGAAATTTTACTCACTAAATTCACATCAAGATCGTTAAAGTATACTATGAAAAATACTGATCCCAAAATGGACCCTCGCAGAGCACCGATAGTTATATTAGCCCACCCTCACTTTTTCCCGTTAATTCGTTAATTACTACCCTCTGTTTTCTACCAGTTAACCAATTAATTAATTATCATTCCAATAAAAAATTTGACCTTTATTCTGAGTTTTAAGTTTTTCTAACAATCGTTTATGTGGAACTTCGTCAAATACCTTTTGAAAAAAAAAAAATATATATTATATATAGATAAATTTTTATTTAATGCAGGAAGAAGGGGACAAGGGCGAATGCCCGCAAAAACGCCCACCCCCCCTCAATAGAAGAAAAGAGCCAAAATCAAGGTACAAGGTTTTGGAGATGCATGGACACGCTTGGAGGTTATAGACAGGAGGAAAGATGGATTGAGGAAGATTGTTTCAAAATTGACCAGTTGAGTACATGAAAGATTGAAAACATCGATTAACCCTTGCGTTACAGAGTTGGACAGAAAAGGAATGAGAATGTGTCGAAAGTCTGGTACTGCGTGTTCTCATTAAAGGAGGAGGGATGCAGCTAGAGAGTTCAGAAGAGCAGTGTCCGTTATAATAGCGATAGTAAAGAGAGAGTGAGGCAACATTGCGGCAAAGAGAGAGGGATTGAAGACAGTCAGTAAGAGGCGGAGAATTGATGAGACGAAAAGACATTGATTCCATCCAGTCAAGTAGATGGAAATACCACCACACACATGAGAAGCGTACTCCATACAGAGGTGAACAGGACCTCTGTACAGAGACAACAACTGAATGGGGGTGAAGAAACTGCGGACTCGGTACAGAACACCTAACTTCTTAGATGTTTTAGAAAGAGAATATATGTGATCTTCCAAGGAAAGATCACGAGAAAAGGAAACGCTAAGAATGTTTAGAGAAGAGGAAGGATTGAGTTGTGTATTATTGAAGGCAAAGGGATAGTAAGATTGTAACGACTAGATCATAGGTTCCCAACCGGTGGGCCATGGTGGATTTTCTAGTGAGCCACAACTAGTGTTTGTAATGCTTCAAAATAAGTCGGATATATTACAAAAAATATCCTCCTTTTCATATATACACAGGGTGTTTCATAACATGTGGGACGCACTTTCAGGATGGATTCAGGACCTGAAAACAATGAAAAAAAGTCCAAACATTCCAGGTATTGCTCGGATTTTCTGGCATCCTTGTTCTACACGTTGGCGAAACATTTCAACGTTGTCAATGGGTATCACGTAAACGATGGATTTCAGATGACCCCACAGGTAAAAATCAAGTGGATTCAGGTCCAGGAAGCGGACCACCATCTGAAACTCGCTTGTTGAATGATCCTGTATTACCAAGACGCTCGTCTATTCTCTGAAAGGTCTTCTTATCTGGCAGACGGCGATTCGGAAACCTTTCCGCATAGAGATGTCTTGCTGCGGCCGCATTACACTCGGTAAGTCCATATATGAAATGTATGTCTGCCATTTCTCTGTTTGAATAAGCCTCCATTCTCACTTCAAATGCACACTATCACCGAATAGCACAAAAACATTTAAGGTTTTTTTTTATCACTGAACTGCACTTATTCACGGTAAGAAGTTACGAATACGAACAGTGAAATACCGCGATGCACCTGACTGACTGATGGCTCTACACTCAACGATATTGAAACATGTCAGAGTGTATGAAACATTACAATCGGCAAGGCCATACATGAAATAAGTCTTGTACATACTCACAAACATTGTCGGCAAGCAATGTTTGTAAACAGTTTGCGGAAAGAATTGCTGGAACACAAAACGGACTGTAACTCGGAAACGATTTCAGGCATGTTTATATAAACTTTTTATTGTTTTCAGGTCCTGAATCTATCCTGAAAGTGCGTCCCACATGTTATGAAGCACCCTGTATATATATATATATATATATATATATATGGGAATGAACTCAGAATGGTTCCCTGAGGTTTTTTATGATACACACAAACCGTGCATAGAACAAGGAACTCTTCTAGGATAATTAATTCCACTATAGTCCGAATAAGTAATGGTAAATGACAAATACTATAGTTTTTCTTTTTCATGATGCTAGCCCGACGTGGGCAACTGGCCACTCGCAAAGAGGTCCCAAAAATATAGCTTCCCTCCTAGAAGAGTTCCTTGTACCATGCACGGTCTGTATGGTTCCCTGAGGTTTTTTATGATACACACAAACCGTGCATAGAACAAGGAACTCTTCTAGGATAATTAATTCCACTATAGTCCGAATAAGTAATGGTAAATGACAAATACTATAGTTTTTCTTTTTCATGATGCTAGCCCGACGTGGGCAACTGGCCACTCGCAAAGAGGTCCCAAAAATATAGCTTCCCTCCTAGAAGAGTTCCTTGTACCATGCACGGTCTGTATCATATTATATATATATATATATATATATAATATATATATATATATATAATATATATATATATAATATAATATAGGCCACCAACATTTATGACCATCAAAACTGGGCCACCTTAGTAAAAAGGTTGGGAATCACTGGACTAGACAGATGAAGAAACCGAGTTTCTGAGGCATTGAAACCATAAGGTTTACTCTGCCCCAATCAGAGATAGTAGAAAGATCAGAGGTCAGGTGCATCATAGCCGTCCATAGAGCGACTGTTGAGAGGGACGCTTTGTGAAGCGGGTGGAGAAGCGGAGAGAGGAATCATCGGCATAGGAGTGGGTACGACAGGAAGTGCGAATTAGCAGATCATTGATAAATAAAAGGAAAAAAGTGTGTGACAGGGCAGAGCCCTGAGGAACACCACTGTTAATAGCTTTAGGAGAAGAACAGTGGCCATCTACAACCGCAACTATAGAGCGGCCAGAAAGAAAATTAGCGATGAAGTCACAGATACAAAAATAGAAACTGAAGGAGAGCAGTTTGGAAATATGTCAAGCGCAATAGCAAAGGTTTCACCGAAATCTTGAAAGGAGAGAGACATGCAAGAAGATCGCCAGTAGAGCGTCGCTTGCGGAACCCATACTGACGATCTGAAAGAAGATTGTGAGAAGAAGGTGTTTAAGAATCTTCCTATTAAGGATAGATTCAAAACTTTAGAAAGGCAAGAAATGAAAGCAATTGGATGATAGTTGGAGAGTTGAGAGCGTCACCCTTCTTTGGGACAGGCTGAATGAAAACGAACTTTCAGCAGGAAGGAAAAGTACCAGATGAAAGATAAAGACGAAAGAGTTTGCCTTGGCAATTTGTCAGCACAGAAGCACAGTTCTTGAGAACAACGGAAGATACACCATCAGGACCGTATGCCCTCCTAGAGTTGAGTCCAGATAGGGCAGGAAAAATATCTTTGAAAAAGATTCTAATTTCAGACATAATTAAGTCAGAGGGAAGAGGACCGGAAATGGACATGTGGGAGACGATAACAGTTATATTGAAGGGGTGCATGGAGGGTATGGACTGGGAGACAAAAATCCAGAAGGAGAGCGAGTGATAGACTTTGCGGTTGCTTACGATTTGGTATTGATAAACACACTGTTTGAGAAGAAGCGGAAACATCTAGTAACGTACAACAGTGGAGGTAGAAGTTCACAGATAGATTATTTGCTATACAAAAGTACACATCGTAGTGAGATTGTAAATTGTAAGGTAACAGTAGGAGAGAGTGTGGCGCCACAGCATAGACTGCTGGTGATGGATATGAAAATGAGAGGTGCTGTAAATTCGAACCAGAGAAAAGTGGCTAAGATCAGGTGGTGGAGGCTTAAAGACCAAAGAATTAGAGAAAATTTTAAGAGAGTAGTACTGGACGATGGAAATGAGATGGGGTATTTCGATGAGAGGACTAGACTGGGGTGGAGCCAGGTAGCAAATAAGATCCGGGAGACTGACGGACAGCGCTGGGGATATCGAGAGGAGGAAGAGGAGATGACAAGGAGACGTGGTGGTGGAGCCAAGAAGTGCAAACAGAGATACAGGATAAGAATACGGCAAAGAAGAGATGGGATGAATCAAGAAAAGAAGAGGATCGAGTGAGACAAAGAAGCAAATAAAAGGGCTAAGAAAGCAGTGGCTCAGGCAAAGGCAGAACATTTATGATGAGTTGGAGACACACGAAGGCCAGAAGAGGATCTATAGCATAGCGAAGGCAAGAAATAAAGCCACAAAGGATGTAACGCATATAAAGCAAGTCAGGAATGAAAAGATGAAGTACTGGTGAAGGAAGAGGAAATAAAGAAGAGATGCGAGTGTTATTTCCAAACCTCCAAAATGTAGAAAATGAAAGGAGGATTTTTGAGGATGGCGTGGAAAATCTAGGTATGGTAAGAAATGTAGACAGAGAAGAAGTAAGGATGGCTTTTACAAAAATGAAGAATGGAAAAGCGGGAGGACCAGATGAGATATCATCAGAAGTATGGAAGTCGTTGGGGGAAGAAGGACTGGATATATTGTGGAGGATAATGACTTTTTGAGACCGAGAGGATACCAGAGGAATGGAGGGAAAGTACATTGGTACCAATTTATAAGCGGAAAGGAGGACATCCAAGAGTGTAAAAATTACGGAGGAATAAAGTTTATATCTCATATCATGAAGATCTGGGAAAGAATTGTGGAAGTGAGACTGAGAGAAGAAGCGATCTCTGATGAACAGTTTGGTTTTATGCCAGGAAGGGGAACAACGGATGCAATATTTGCACTTCGACAATTATTAGAAAGGTACGGAGAAGGAAGAAAGGAGTTACATCTAGTGTTTGTAGACTTAGAAAAAGCGTATGATAGAGTCCTAAGGCAGGAAGTGTGGAGATGTTTAAGAGACAGGTGGGTACCCGAGAAGTATGTCAGACTGATCGAAGATATGTATGAGGGAGCTACTACGAAGGTGCGAAGTAATATGGGAGAGACCGAGAAATTTGAGGTACGAGTTGGTCTACACCAGGGATCAGCGCTGAGTCCGCTGATTTTTAATATTGTGATGGATGTGATCAGCAAAGACGTGATAGAGGAGGCTCCATGGACCATGATGTTTGCTGATGACATCGTGTTGTGCTCAGAAACAAGAGAGGAAGTGCAAGAGAAATTAGAGAGGTGGAGAGTAGCTCTGGACACTAGGACTAAAAATAAGCAGAGAAAAGACCGAGTATATGAAATGTGCACCTGGAGACGAACAAATAGGAAGTGTCATGGTCCAGGAATTTATTATAAAGAAAGTTAAAAGTTTCAAGTATCTGGGATCAATCATAGAGAAGGGAGATTTGGAAGGAGAAATAAACAACAGAATTCAAGCTGGCTGGAAAAATTGGAGAGAGGTATCGGGAGTATTGTGTGATAAGAAGGTGAATGTGAGGATGAAGGGAAAACTGTTCAAGACAGTAGTAAGACCAGCACTACTATATGGGGCAGAAACATGGCCGATGAAAAGAATCCTGGAAAAGAAAATGGAAGTGGCAGAAATGAAAATGCTCCGATGGATGTGTGGAGTGACTAGGAGGGATAGAGTGAAGAATGATTTAATAAGAGGAACAACAAAAGTAACGGAAATTTCCAAGAAGGCACAGGAAAGGAGATTGAGATGGTATGGGCATGTCCAGAGGAGGGAGGAGGAGTATGTGGGACGACGGATGCTGAAGATGGAAATTCCAGGCACGAGAAGAAGAGGTAGACCTAAGATGAGGTGGCGGGATAGACTGAAGAAAGATATGAGTGAAAAGAGACTGGAGGAAGAGGTGGCTCAAGACAGAAGTGAATGGAGAAGAAGGATCTGCAACAGCGACCCCACATAGAAGTGGGCTAATAAGGCTGCGGAAGAAGAAGGGAAGAGGACCGGAATCGTCCAAGGTTGAGTTGGAGGCAAAAGTCTGAGCGATCAGTTTTATTAGGAGAAGAGACGGCAACTGAGTCGTCGGAATGAAAAAGAGGAGAGAAAGAAATGTTAGTAAAGTCGTTGGAGAGGTTCTTGGGTAGATGCCAGAATGAGCGAGAGAATTAGAATTAGATAGGTTTTCACATTTTTGTCGAATGAAGGAATATTTGGTGACTCGAAGAACGGATTTTGCACGATTTCGGACAGAAATATAAGCTCAGTGAGTGTCAGGAGGTGGGTAGCGACAGTACCTTCTAATGCGATGCCATTTTTTTTTTATTTTGAAAAGATTGTGTAGTATTTAAGATGCACGAGTGTGTAGTGAGGAATTGTGAGAGAAGTTTGTTTGAGGGCATGCTGAACTGCTCACAGGGTAGATGAGACACGAAAAAAATCAGCTAAGGAGGACAGTGACAGGAGAATATATTATATCTATCGCTCTACTGCAATCATAAATACCATTGATGTTATGAAAAAATTTCTAATAAATTTGTTAAACAAAATTTATTTTTACGAAACCCACATTGACTTTGTTTGATATGATTATTACTTTCAAGATGTTCAACTACACGATCTCGAATAACTGATTATAAAAACTTTCCAATAATAGAAGTTAGACAAATAGGCCTATTATTTCCCGCTTGCTGCTTATTCCCTTTTTTTAATATTAGAGGTACATTAGCTGATTTAAAATTCAAAGAAAAATCCCCCGTGATAAAGAATTATTAAAAATTTAAACTAAATTATCTAATAATTCATTCTTTAAGTCTTGAGAGAGAGAGAGAGAGAGAGAGAGAGAGAGAGAGAGAGAGAGAGCCTCAAAGACCTTTCGGTCCACTCGGGGAGGTTCCTGTCATTAAACCAGTTCATTTTTTAACTATTCTAGCAGTAGTAGAAAAAATGGACAGAAAAGCATAAGGCTGTCTTCTCACTCACCGCTCCCTCCCCTCCACAGGCGGGTACGGTAAAAGGTTGAAGAAAATACCTTGACCCTGAAAAAGTAGCCAACGAAATTTTACAGGAAAGAGGAGAATATATAAGCTAGCTCTACAATTACGCTATGCACACATAGAAATCGCACACTAGATAGCATCTTTGTGTAAAGTAACCAATAATATACTTGTGCCGACTACGCATCAACCACTTGATATCGTCACAAAAACCTCGAACATATGGTTTCGGGACCAAACAAAAGGGGGTAATTGAAGAAAAAATCATATTTCTCCAAAGAGGGCAAATAACAAACTGACCGGCTTTTTTCAATCACGTGTTTGAGCTCTGAAAAGGATTATTCCATTAATTCTGATAAAATGATGCGCTTTTTAGCTGAAACGCAATCATTTTAATTTTCTATTTATTTAACTGCGGAAACAATTTTTCAGAAATTCTAGGTAAGAGTCACGACAGGATTAAGTTGTAAATCCATTGTTCTTTAAATCGTATACGGCCATTTTAACAGATTAAATTTTGGAAAAAAAATTCTTTTTAGCTGAGTAAAACTGGTTACTTTCCACACTATGCACGTGATGATTATACTGAGAAAAATATACCCTATAACATATGATTTTTTCCGGGACTTCAACAAAGTGGTTAATTTAGTCGGGTGGGCACTATGCAAAGATGGTCATATTGATACGTTTTACTGATATATATATATATATATATACACCTGCCCAACATATACAGGGTGTCCCATAAGTCCGGCATCATAGGAAAAATAATAAAAAAAGGCAAAACAAAAGCTTTTATTTACAGAACGTGCTCAATATGTCCACCATTGTTTTCAATACACAAATTCAGACGTGATACCCAGTCAGCAAGCACACGGTGAATGATGTCAGGAGTAATGGTGTTACATGCCCAAATAATGCGCTGCCGCAAATGTTCAACACTCCTAATTTTCTCTGCGTATACCAGCGCTTTCAAGTGGCCCCAGAGATAAAAATCTAGTGGCGTGAGATCCGGGCTTCTAGCTGTCCATTCCACAGGCCCTCGACGTCCTATCCAATGACCAGGGAATTTTTGGTACAGGTATTCCCTTACTTGGGTGCTATAATGTGCAGAAGCGCCGTCTTGCTGGAACCATGTTGGGAAATTTCCTTCCTCGTTCAAGACACTGGGAAATGCTTCTTCCTTGAGCATACGTAGGTAGGTGCCTCCAGTGACATGTTCATCGAAAAAGAGGGGGCCTATGATGCGATCCTTCCAAATGCCACACCATACCATCACCCGAGATGCACCTTGTTCCTTTGAAGAAATATACCAGTGAGGGTTGTTTTGAGACCAGTAGCGGGTGTTCTGTCGATTTACCTCACCATTTCCATAAAAAACAGCCTCGTCACTGAACAGAATGGTGGACGGGAAATTGGCATCCCGAGCATAAGAAAAATATGAATTTCTCCTATGATGCCGGACTTATGGGACACCCTGTATATATATGTATATATATGTGTATATATATATATATATATGTGTGTGTGTGTGTGTGTGTGTGTGTGTGTGTGTGTGTGTGTGTGCAAATAACTCAAACACTGGGGAAGACTACGTACTGTCCATTAAATCTATATTCACTGGAAGAAGAGATACAACATACAGTACATGGAAAATAATAAAGAAACTATTGCCAACCTCAAACTGAACCCAGTAACCATCCAAACAACACTCGAAAATAGGAAAGTTAGAATGTATAGTGTTTCCAAACTAAAGGCCAGACAAGGAGCATCCTCAGCTATGAAAGAAAATAGCTTTGCTGTTAGTAGGCCAAGACTATTTAACCAACCACCCAAAGGCACCAGAAACACCAACGATATGAAAGTAGAAATCTTCAAAATAAGACTAGATGCCTGGTTCAGGCCAGGTCTAGTCGTAAGGCCACCAGTTTGACCTACGTGTAAGGGGAAACCATAGTACGCATTGTCGTACTCTGGTTTGCTGAACTCCCTTTCTTTCTTAGTTGATGCTCCTCCTAATACAAAAGTTTCTTCCCATTTGAAGTCATGTCCTCAACCATTTTGTCGTTTGACTGACGTACTTCTTGTTAAAGTCCTCGCAGTCGATTCAGAAGATAACGCCTGTTGTTTCTTCTTTGGTGTCTTGTCCTTGACTTTCGTTGGCCGTGAACGTCGTAAGGTCGAGGTGGGTTTGTGTGTACTTCCACCCCATGTGGTCGTAAAGGTCTTACAGTATTTCCAATGTCTTCTTGACATCTGGAATGGAAACACGTTCTTTATTGTTTTGCATATCGTCACTGGTTCGTTCTTTGTCACGGGCTTTTTTCTCAGAGTTTGTCTTACAAAGCGCTTTTGTAGTCGCTCTCTTTAAATATTTTAATTTTTTCTTCCCGTTCCGTTTCTTGTGTGCTGCAGTGGATTCGTGTTCGGAGGAGGAGGAGTCTTAATCATGTTTCTTTTGTTCACTTTGAAGGTCTAATATCCTGTCTGTAACTTCTTCCGTAAACCGAAGACGTCTCTAATCTTCTATTGCATTTTCTTGTCACCCATACTGAGGATCTGAAATAAGATTGTGAGAAGAGAGGTTTTTAAGAATCTTCCTATTAAGGATAGATTACAAAACTTTAGAAAGGCAAGAAATCAAAGCAATTGAATGATAGTTGGAGGGTTGAGAGCGGTTACCTTTTTTGGGAGAGGCTGAATGAAAGTGAATTTCCAGCAGGAAGGAAAAGTACCACATGAGAGATAAAGACGAAAGAGTTTACCTAGGAAGGGTGTCAGCACAGAAGCATAATTCTTGAAAACACCAGAAGGGAAACCATCAGGACCGTATGCCCTCCTAGAGGTGAGCCAAATAGGGCAGAAAAAAATATCTGTGGAAGAAATCCTAATTTCAGACATAATTAAAACAGAGGGAGGAGAAGATTGAGGAACGGCACAGCACCGGAATCGTCGAAGGTAGTGTAGGAAGCGAAAGTTTGAGCGAAGAGTTCAGCTTTATCAGGAAAAGATACGGCAACTGAGCCGTCGGAATGGAAAATAAGAAGGGAAAAAGTAGTAGTACAGATGTTGGAGAGGTTCTTGGGTAGGTGCCAGAAAGAGCAAAAAGAATTAGAATTAGAGAGGTTTTCACATTTATGTTTGATGTTGAAGGAATTTTTGGCGAGTCGAAGAACAGATTTTGCACGATTCTGGGCAGAAATTTAAGCTAAGTGAGAGTCAGGAGTTGGATGGCGACGGTACTTTCTGAAAGACTCCTCTCTGTTGCGGATAGCATTAGAACAAGTAAAGTTAAACCAAGGTTTTTTGCATTAGTAGAAGGAATAGAATATGGAATGTACGCCTCTATGCCCCAGAAAATCACCTCCGTGATGAGCTCAGCGCTCTCGGAGGGACCCCGGCCCTGGAAGCAGTAATCATTCCCTGAGAAATCAGAGAAGTATGGCCTAAGGGACTCCCGATCAACGGTGCCAAAGTGCTAAAGGCGTCTCCTCTTGGGAGGATCCAAGGGCCGAATTGGAGCGATAGGACAGGAAACAGATATAAAAGATTGTGGTCGGAGGAGCACAACGGAGAAAAAAGTTTGAGAGAGTAAAAAAAAGGATGAGTGGTGAGAAATAAATCCAGAATATTTGACCTATATCCAAGACGATCGGGGATAAGAGTAAGCTGCTGTACAATCTGCTCTAGGTCATTCAGGATAGAGAAGTTGTAAACTAGTTTACCAGGGATGTCAGTGAAATGGGAGGAAAGCCAAAGGTGATGGTGAACATTAAAATCTCCTAAAATGGAAATTTCAGCGAAAGGAGAGTGGGATAGAATGTATTCCACTTTGGAAGTAAGGTAGTCAGTGTTTTGGATAGTCAGTAGAATTAAGAGAAAGGTAGTCAGCGCAGATGTATTTAGTATGAGATTGGCATGTAACCCGTAGTCAGAGATAGAATTCAGAGGATTCAAGTTCGGGAATACGAGATCAAGTTAGGTCGTTGCGTACATATACACAACAGTTACATTTGGAGAAAAGAGATTGCTGTCAATTGTCCCAGACACCTGAATTTCAGTGAGGAACAGAAGGTGAGGTTTAGAAGAGGAGAGGTGGTGTTCAACAAACTGGAAATTTGAGGAAAGACCAGGAATGTTGCAGAAGTTAGTGAAAATTGAATCAGTCAGAGGCCCATAACATCTCGAATGGGCAGTAGCTTTCTTCCTATACACCTTTAACGGATGGGATCTATAATTTTTAAAGTATTTCGGATTTTTATTCTATATTTCTGTTATAGAACAGTGTAAAAACATGCATGCAAACGGAAGTGAAGGATTTAGATCCATAAAGTGTTATTATTAGCCTTTCTTTAAACATGTTTAGACTTTTGATGGTGTGGGATAAAGCGGGGGTCAGAGGAGGGTTGTAAAAACCCTTGAGTTTATTATAACAACCCAACCCACCCGGGTTTTATTAAAAACCCAGTTTTTTTGGCAAAAAAAAAAAAATAATAAACCGGGATTTATTGGACGGAAGTGATTTTATTGGTCTCTTAAATACTTCAATCCTCTTATGCTAAAATAACATAGATATGTGATTTGTTATGTTTATAAATCATCATAAAGCAAATCAGTTCTTTACCAGCAAGTTCTGCATCTGTTGAGTGCCTGTTTTCCACTTTTGCCTTTGTACACAGTAAACTACGCAACAGATTAGCAGTAGAAAAGGCAAAAACAATTGGTTAAGTATCATCAAATCCTCAAACGTAGCGAGGAATGATGAAGATTGGTGAAACAAAAAAATTCTTCCTGTTCTTAGTTTACAGGTTAGCCTTTCTGTCACACAGAAATATGATGGTCAAGGCAATAAATGTGGAGAATGGCTTGTCATTTATTTTAATTTTCAAAAAGATTTTGTTTTATTTTAAGTTTCAAAAAGATTTTAGTTATTTTCATCTGTAATTTTCTCAAATACATACCATTTTATATGTACAGGGTGTCCATAAAGTCACGAATCATAGGAACATAAACAATGTCTATTTATTTATGTCTCCATCAGGCCAAATATGTTGACGAACATTCAAAGAAACCTGCTTTTTCGTTTACAAACATGTTTTGAGATTGGTGGGAATCATTTCGAACAAATAAATAAAAAAAATAAGTAAATAAACAAAATAAATGTATTTTCCTATGATACGTGACTTTATGGAACCCTGTAGAATAGTTTCAAAGATTACTAGATTATCATGTTACTGGTAGTTGCGAATTGATGGATCATTTTCTTCATATGGAATATACATGTTGCTACCCGCTCTTTTATTTCACGAGTATAGGACTCTAACACTACACTTTCGGCAGATGTAAGAACCTGGTATAAAAACCAAAAAGTTCTTATTTCATGAATGAATACACTTAGATTTACAATATACTGTTGGAAGATAAAAAAATAAGTTTTGCAGAAAAGATCTCATTTTTCACTTCCATATTTCCATCACTTTAGTGGCCTACAAATTCATATTTGAGTAGGAACTCAGTCTGTTTCTTATAAGAAAGTAACAGGTTTTAGTAAATTGAAGTTCATGAACAACAATTGAATAATGTTGAATCATATTCACTATTCAAATTGCATCATAATTTTTTAATTGCAACAAAAAAGAAAAAAACACCAAAAATCCCCCGGGTTTTATTGTAAAAAACCCGGCCCAGGCGGGTAAGTGGGTACCTACCCGACTATTTACCCAGTACAACCTTGGGTCAAAGAGATGTTTAGGAAAGTGTTTAGAAGTGAAACGCCGTTTTACATTGCTAAATACCTATAAAACATGTCTTCCGTGTAAGAACTGTAGATTTTACGGTTTTGCTATTTTTTATATATTTTCAAGTAAACATATGTGGACAACGGGCATTCTGGGAATTGCATAACTATTCCATTGAGAAAAAACACGGCCTTTTATTGTCCCAATGGTACACAATTTGCCCATATATGTGGATAAGAGGTACTTGTCGATACAATGAAGTCAACCAATTGTGGCAGGCGTAAAACTGTCCATTTATGTGGACCAAAGGCATTAAAGGGTAAACATGCTTAGATTTTTGACGGCATTATACTTTAAGATTATACTTTAAGAAACAGTTTTTACAGTGTAGGCAGAGACTGACTTGGTGTGAATGCTCCTCTTGGCTGAGCTTCAATTCTTTATGAAATCACGAACGACAGTTTTTCTGAACAAAGACGGATCACCTCAAAACAATGGATCTACTTAACACTACTTATAAACACCAATACACTTCTTTATTTTGTTATTTTAATTATTCCCAACACAGAAGTGTGTTGGAGCCGATTAATTCCTTATATTTACATCGAAGGGCACACTCAGCCTCAGCTGAAAAATGCCTTGACCTTTTTCGATCACCATACATGCAGTATATATACACTAGGGTATGGTTAATTAATCATTTTTAGGAGAAAATGATGAATGATGAAATTTTCTAATTAATCGATGATTAACTGATAAAAAATTATTAAAAATCAAATACTTCTGAAAAGAGTAAGAAAGAGCTTTTTGTTTCTGTTGCGTGAGATAAGACCGAAGAAAAAATTTGGCTCAAACATTTAGTTTGCTTTAGTTCAATAAATCAGGCATGGGCTAATTAGACAGTTTATACATGCAAAAAGGTGCCAAATTCAAATGATACATTACAAAATTTAAGGTAAAATGATGCAGAAATTATGAGGAAACTTAATCATTTTCCATCATTTTCTAAAAATATATTTTGATTAATTAATGATTAAATTCGAAACAATGACTAACTGATTAACTGATTAATCAGAACAATGCCCTAATATACACAGAGGATTGACGAAAGTAAATAGACACATTTGGTTTTTCCATAGTTTTTGATTTGATGAGTGAATAAATAACAAATTTATTGAATCAGTATATTTAGAATCGTGTTGTTTTCCCCCTTGTATTATGTAAAAGTGACACACGTTCTGGCATTCCATTGATGAGCTTTGTCATTTGTTCTTGAGGGCAATTATCGTGGTGTCTATTTACTTTTGTCACCCTTTTGTGTGTTAATGAACCGAGAGGAGGCTATCACACAGGGCATGTTTTGCAGTAGGAGACTAATTTCCCATGTATAGAGAAGGTACAGTTAAAATTTCATGCTTTTATTTCACTTATGTGATGCATGTTGTAGTGTGACTCGGTCTCTGTCCAAAGACGGTTACCACTTGTTGATATCGTATTTTGTCCTCTCGATATTTACTGTTTTGTGAAGTCATTTGTGTTTTGTCGCATTTTGTATATTTGAATAATGGCTACTGTTGAAGAACAACGTGTGTGCATACAATTTTGCGTTAAGCTGGGCACGACTGTTTCTGAAACCCATGACATGCTGAACACAGCATTTGGCAATGACGCCTTAAGTCGAGCAACCACTTTTGAGTGGCACAAGCGCTTTAAGGAAGGCCGAACGTCGACGGAAGACGATGCAAGGGTGGGACAATCTTCCACTTCAAGAACTGATGACACTGTTGCTTGTGTTCGTGAAATGATTCGAGGGAACCGCAGACTAACAGTCAGAAAGTCGCAGATGAAATGGATATTTCGATAGGATCATGCCACACGATACTCAGAGAGAATTTGGGGATGCATCGTGCGTCAGCCAAATTTGTGCCACGACTCTTGACCGCCGAGCAGAAAGAGCAACGTGTTGTTGTGTCTCAACACCTCCTTCAACGTGCCAGTCTTGATGAAAATTTTCTCAGAAACATCGTTACGGGTGACGAGACGTGGGTGTACGGGTATGACGTTGAAACAAAACAGCAGTCATCGCAATGGAAGTGCGCGACAGTAGCCATTATTCAAATGCACAAAATGCGACAAAACACACAAAATTACTTCACAAAACAGTAAATATCGAGAGAACAAAATACGATACCAATAACCAGTTCGGGAACTTTTTGAACACATCTCATGTATAATTGTATATACAGTATACTATATATACAGACGCTCCCAGGGTTACGTAAGCCTCGACTTACGCAAATTTGACTTTACGTAAATGCTCCCATAAATCCCCTCCGCATCATCTCCAAACTTTTTGGGTAAAATCGCCCTTAATTGTGTTGCAATAATGACTGGAAAGTGCCCAAGTGATCGTAAGAATGCATGACAGTACAGTATTTTCAACTACTTAATTATCTTTCTTTCCTATGCTTTCATTGCTACTATACTGTATTTAATTTTTTTAATTTATAAAAAAAGTATTGTATCTTGTGTTCAATGATTACCATGGAAGAGTCAATTCCGACTTACAGAAAAATCGGCTTACGTAAAGCCTTCCGGAACGGAACCCTTACGTAAGTCGGGGACTGTCTGTGTGTGTGTGTATGTGTGTGTGTGTGTGTACACATATATATATATCGTAAAGAACGACGCTTGTATAGAAGAATATTCCGCGCAAGATGAGGGAGAACGAACAAATGAAAAAATGAGGTAACCACCCGGGAATCGAACCCGGGATCTTCCGATTGCCGGTCAGATATGATAACCACTACACCATGGTCCTCACTCGATCAGAAGTCGTAATTCTCCTACATACGCGCAGAAACCAATGCCCCGAGGGGAGCACCTCCCGCATGCCGCACATATATATACACATTAATATATATATATATATATATATATATATATATATATATATATATATATATATATATATATATATATATATATATATATATACAGCGTGTCCCAAAGAAATGTATACCCACTTTGTTCGATAATACCAGCTATGAGGATAATAAATATATTACTTTTTATATGCTTTTTAATAAAGGATTTTCTCCTGAATCTAAATATGTAATTATTTTTATTAAAAATTGAAAAACAAAAAAGTTACAGATGTTTAAATTATAATTATTATTTTCGAGACTTCATGTGCGATATTTTCTAATATTTTAACCGACTCTTTTGAGATACTTATGTTTAGTGTTGATATTGAAGCATAAATGTTGTAATTATTAATTAATTCAAAAAAATTTACAAATTCCATGGTTAAATGACACTTTATCTAAGATGTTCAAATTGTCGTTAGAAAAGAACAAACGTCGCAGAGTTATAAGATGTTAGATAAGGTTAGAGCAAAACTGTAGTCTTGCCTAATTAGAACTCGACGAAATGGCTAGGCTAAGCTAGGCAATAAACATAAGCATCTCAAAACAGTCGGTTAAAAGGCAGGCCAGGCCATAAAAAAAAATATTAGAAAATATCGCACATGAAGTCTCGAAAATAATAATTCTAATTTAAACATCTGTAACTTTTTTGTTCTTCAATTTTTAATAAAAATAATTACATATTTAGATTCAGGAGAAAATTCTTTATTAAAAAACATATAAAAAGTAATATATTTATTATCCTCATAGCTGGTATTACCGAACAAAGTGGGTATACATTTCTTTGGGACACGCTGTATATATATATATATATATATATACTTTTCTTATCTGTTAAGTGCATCGTGCGTAAACGAATCACCAACATCCTACAGGACGCATTCATAACACTATACAGAAACGTTGTAGTTTGGTGTGGGCAAGGGCAATTGCATTATACTGTACATTTCATTTTAGTTAAGGTTTTAGATTTAAAATTGTTTTACACATTAGCTCAACACATTTCACTCACTTTCACTTCTCAAAAATTTCCCCTCATTTTCCTCTTTTCTTCTTCCCCATCATTACTCATTTTCTTTTTTTCTTCTTTACTAATGACTAAAACTAAAAAAATAAAAAAAAAAATAGTCTTTTGGAGTTCTCATTTCTCATCCTTATACTTTGTTATTGTTTTCCCATGAAAGACATTTCGCAAGAGTTTCATTTTTCATTCCCATTTTTCAACTCGCTCTAACATTTCGCATTTCGTCGAATATACGATCTAAAAATATGTATTGTGGAAATGTGAACTTCGAAATGTGAAACGTGTTCTTAACCTGAAGTGTTCGGAAATGCCTTTAAGAGCCTAATTTGAAACTCATTCAAGAGTTCTTCAGAAAGCAAAGTTCGTTCCTTCTCGAATGGCCTAAGTTCTGCTCGTCAGGTTTGTTATTAACTCGGGTCTAACTTCATTTACTTTTGATCTTCTCCTTCTTCTTCTTCCTCCGTTTTTCGTATTTGTCCGTTATTTTCTCCGTTTTTATTTTTGTCCGCGTTTGTGACGTTCTTGTCGATACCTTCTCCTTATTAGTCCTTGTTCTTGTATTCACACTGTTTTTAACTCATCCTCGTAATCGTCCTCGTTTTCCGGGTCCTTTGTTTCTGCTCATTTTTACGACTCTTTATCCTCTTATTTTTATCTTTGTACTTTTCCATTTTCTCGTTCGTTCATTTATTCGAAAAAGTCTTATACATTCTATTGATAAAAACAGAAAATCACAAAGACGCAATAAGCAATTAGTCATTAAAAATGAAAAGGGAAAGTTTTCACACTAATTATTTCAATTTACTAAATCTAGAATAGAATGTCAATAAAATTACCATATTTCGGAGAATTTATAAAACAATACACAGTTCATCAACGAAAATTGTGCGTGGTAAAAAAATGTCTGTATAACGCGGATTCAATCTTTTTTCAATTAAATATTGTAATATCCCGCATAGCTTTAGTCCGATATAATGAATGATTGGATATAGCGAGATTTACGGCTTAATGACTGGTTGGCATAATACCGTACAGAAATGATAAATTGAAGACAAAATATATGCATTTTAACTTTTTTAGCTACTCCAAAAAATTATACTTTATAATGAAGTTACAGTTGAAGCTGTTTAGCATATTGGACTTTGCCGAATAAATATTTACTTATCATGTCAAATGAATTTAGCTTTTACAGTCTTGATAATGTTAAACCCGTTCGCATGACAATAATACCGTATAAAGTATTAAAAAAATAACACTAATTGGCAGATGAAGGTACTGATGGATAGGCCTTATATAAACTAGGCTTTTACTTCAATTCGGTCAGTAGCTGTAATTAACCATATTAAAGAAAGATCTGATGAATCCTTTGCAGCTCTGACTAATTTAAATCTAACTTAATATCATTTAAAATTAAATATATAGGGTGTCTGAATTCATAGGGAAAATAGACATTATATTTTTAAAGTGAAACAAACACATTTCTAATGTCAGTTTTACATTTCAGGAAAGAAAATACCCTGATGGCTCAATATACCAATCGAGAGAAGGTGGAACTGGTATTGCTAAATGTTTCCAAAAAAAGCCAGAGGGAGGCATGTTCGTGAAATAACTGACATGCCTCCCTCTGGCCCTCTGTATTTGTTTCACTTTAAAAATATAATGTCTATTTTCCCCGAGTCCAGACTTCTGGGACACCCTGTACATACAGAACGATGTCAAAAGTAAATAGACACCACGACGATTGTCCTCAAGAACAAATGGCAAAGTTCATCAAAGGAATGCCAGAACGCGTGTCACCTTTACGTAATGCAAAAGGGAAAAGCAAAACGATTCTAAATATAATGATTCAAGACATCTGTTATTATTTAGCGACTTTTATTATCAGATCAAAAACTATAGAAAAACGGTAGGTGTCTATTTACTTTTGGCAACCCTCTATATACATACATACATACATACATACATACATACATGCTGTACATACCTAACAAACAAATAAAGCGTTTAATATTAAAAGAAATAAACATTCAATATTAAAACGGCTCCAAACAAGGGTGATGATGAAAGCAAGTGAAAATAAATGTCAAATAAAAGTCCACATTACTGTGAAGCTAAAATACAATTTTGTGCTACTGAATTCTTCCATGCATGACCTTCGCACCATCAAGTAACATAGTCACATAAAGAAGATATACCATAGTTATCCAATACCACGACCTCGGTATTTCTAAATTTAAGGGGGGTACAATTTTAAAAAATGAAATTAGAATTTACTCTTAAAAGAAATCCGAAGAGTCGTTTGGAAAGTCTATAAATAAACTTATTAAGCAAATTATATAATTAAGCAAAAGGCTATTCTAAGCCTCGTTGCATATTATACATCATTTCTCTCTTTTGCTCTTCCTCTATCTGTTTTACCGTTCTAAAATTAACGCTTTATTAAAATCGGCTGAAAATTAATTTTTGAAAATACACTAATTTTCTTTTGTCCCTATATATACTGTATATATATATATATATATATATATATATATATATATATTGTGTGTGTGTGTGTGTGTGTGTGTGTGTGTGTGTGTGTGATTGCCAGATTTTTTGGCGGACAGACCGAGAAAATAAAAAAAATTTATTTCGATTTCAATATATTGAGGCATAATTTACATATATTCATATAAAATTTGTACATAATAATTTTTATTAAAAGAAAATTAATTTCTCAACATAAATTAAAATGAATAAACATTTTCATATATATATATATATATATATATTATATATATATATATATATATATATATATATATATACCGGACAGAAGGTACGAACAAAGGCACTTCATGCGTTATCGGGACAACAGGTACCGACAAAGATAAAAAGAGGTAAATTCTCGGAGAACCACAAGGCAACGAAACCGGCACCCCCATTGGAAAACAAATCGGAAGCACCTGTATGCGAAAAAGAAAGAGAAAAAATAAAAATAATCCTAGCCAACATACAGGGCCTTAAATCAAACCATTCCACGAACAAAGTTGTATATCTGAAAGGACTCATGCAAGAAGCCGGAGCAGACATTGCATGCCTCACGGAAACTCATCTAAAGGACTGCCAGGCGAACTGTGAAAATTGTGAGTCCTGTATTGACAACAAAGAAATACAAATGAAGAACTCTAACATCCTCTGAGATGACAGAACAGTGAGACGTAAAGGAGGATGTGCTATTTACACACGCGAAAGGCACATAGCAGAAATGGCTATAAGTACCTCAAACAGCTACGTAGAATGTGTAGCAGCAAAAATTGAAAAATTAAATATGATACTAATTGTAATGTACAGACCCCCAAACACGCCAACCTCAAAATTTTCAGATTCTATTACAGAGGCAAGAAACTTGGTAAAAGATCTACACTCTCCAACCCCAAATATTTTTCTCTGTGGTGATTTTAATTTCCCATTCATGAAATATAAAAGGCTAGGAAAAAATATATGTATACACCAGGACAAGGGGGGCACACGAGAAGACCAGGAGCAGGTAAAAACGCTACTAGCTCTAGCTGATGAATTTATGCTAACGCAAGAAATAACGGAAACCACAAGAAAAAACAACTGCCTAGATTTGGTATTCACAAACAACAGTAATCTAATTGATAATGTAGAAATATCCCCAACTATGATATGAGACCACAACATCATTGAAATAACAACTAATATAAAGGCAACAGGAAGGGAAAGAACACGCACAACAGAAAGAAGCAAATTCTAAATTCTTAATTTTCACTCCAAAGCTATAAACTGGGAAGATGTGACAGCCAGCATAGAAGTAATAGATTGGAAAACCATTTTCGAGGCCAAGACAACGGAGGAGATGCTAATGACGTTAGAGGAGAAGACGTTAGAAATTGTGGAAAAACATGTCCCAAAGATACAACAAAGAGGAAAGAGAAGCAGGCTCGAAAGACAAAAGAGGGCATTGTTCCGAAAGATAAAAAGAGTGACTGCAAAATTAAGTAATTGTAAAGATGATAACATCAGAAAAATATGAAATGATAAACTGCAAAGTATCGATGTCGTCATACAGGAACTAATCGAGAAGCATACAGAAAAAGAAGACGACGACGCTATAGAAGCGATAAAGGCTAACTCAAAGTACTTCTATAATTTCGCAAATAGAAAGTCAAAAAACCATGCGACTGTCGACCTTTAAAAAATGAGAACAGTGCTTTATCTGATGATCTAACAGAAGTATCTGAAATATTAAGAGCTCAGTACGAATCATCTTTCAGTATCCCAAAAACTGACAAATTGATATACGATTGAAACGCGTTCTTTGAAGAAGAATCACAAGGGGAAAGTATAACGGATTTCGACTTTACGATGGATGATATTACACAAGCCATGGGGAAACTAAAAACACACTCAGCGGCAGGACCGGATAAATGGAATGCCACACTGATCAAACACTGCAAGAATGCAATCGCTGAGCCTCTATACTGGATATGGAGACGATCACTAGACACGAGAGAAATACCGGACATCCTGAAGAGCGCGAACATAGTTCCAATATATAAAGGAGGAGATCGATCCCAGGCCAAAAACTATAGGCCAGTATCGCTTACATCCCATCTCACTAAAATATTTGAAAGAATAGTTAGACAGAAAATCTATGACTTTTTGGAAACTCAGAAAAATTAAATGATAACCAACATGGATTTCGGTCAGGCAGATCATGCCTATCACAACTAATGGAACACTACAACAACATCATTGATTCACTTGAAAGTAATGAGAACTATGATGTACTATACACAGAGCTAGCTAAAGCGTTCGACAAGTGTGACCATGTAATCATAATATATAAACTGAAATATATGAGAATAACAGGAAAAGTAGGGAAATGGATATATAATTTCCTTGGTGAGCGACGGCAAGTCGTTACAGTACAAGGAGTATCTTCATCAGAAGTCCTCAGCTCAGTACCACAAGGAACAGTATTAGCTCCACTACTCTTCATAATCATGCTAACTGACATAGATGAGGACGTTACCAGAGACAGTACAGTAACATCCTTTGCCGATGACACAAAGATCAGTAGAAAAATAAGAAACCCAGAAGATATAAGAGCTCTACAAACCGACATGAACAGAATCTATAAGTGGACGGAAGACAACAATATGAAGTTTAACACCGAGAAATTTCAGCTATTACGGTACGGAAAAACAGAAGACCTAAAATCCATGGAATATTATACCCCAAATGGACAGGAAATTCAGAGAAATTCCAGAGCAAAAGATTTAGGGGTTGTAATGACAGATGATGCGAAATTTGAAACACAAAATAAGATAGCAGTAAACAGAGCAAAGAGAATAACGGGACAGATATTGAGAACCTTTAAATGAAGGGATAGGAATGTAACGATTCCTCTACTGAAAACCCTGATCATACCCAAATTGGAATACTGCTCTGTCCTAACATCCCTATATAAAAAAGGAGACATTAGACAGATGAAAGCGATCCAGAGAAGCTTCACAGCCAAGATCAATGGGTGCAAAGAACTAAATTACTGGGACAGGTTACGCGAACTAGACCTATATTCACTGGAAAGGAGAAGAGAGAGATACACCATTATTTACACTTGGAAAATGATGGAGAAACTAGTCCCTAATCTTACTCTGAACCCTATAACTCCTGAAACAACGGTGGAAAGTAGAAACGGTAGACTGTGTCGTATTTCCAAATTGAAGGCGAAAGAGGGAACATGCTTAACCCTGAAAGAAAATAGTTTTGTAGTGAGAGGACCAAAACTGTTTAATCAGTTGCCAAAAGACCTAAGAAACACGAAGGGAGTTGCAGTGGACATCTTCAAAAGAAAATTAGACGCCTGGCTCAGAACAATCGTCGATGAGCTGGGCGTACCTGGCTATGTGAGGTGGAGAGCGCAAGAATCTAACTCACTACTTCACCAGGCCAACTCGAGAGGAGGGGCGACAAGCTTGACCTTCGCGAAATGAGAAATCATCGCGCGAAACCTTTGTAAGGTTGTAAGGTAAGGTAAGGTGTGTATATATATATATATATATATATATATATATATATATATATATATAATAAAACGCTGACGCAAGTTCGGATAAATTTTTTATTTTCCTTCTATTTTATTTTTGCTGAATAATTGATGAATTATTTCTTTTTAAATTACTTAATAACTTTTTTAGATTTAGTTTAATAATGTAATCTTATTAAATTCTGCAATGTTCATTTTCTTTGTACATTCTCTCTTCGTTGTAAAAGATGAAGTCATGTCTTGCTTAACGTTTAAGTTTTAAATCTTAAGCATTTAATTTTTGCTCATATGCATGTTTAATTGTAATTCATAATAAAATGCATATTTCAATTTCCATTTTTAGTTAACTCGGCAGATCATGATAACATCAGATCTGTCAATATGCGGTTTAAAATAAAAATATGGCTTCATCTTCAAATATCTTGCTTATCTGTCTAGACACTGCTCCAGCTAAAATATTTACCTTATCTTTAAATATTTTGCAAAATAAATCAGCCTATTGAGAATAAAAAAATAAAACAGATCAGCATTAAATAATAATGATGTCATTAAATTTTAGGTATATATACGTGTAGAATTTCTCCAGTGTTCATTCTGATTTGTCTGATCTGACTTAGAGGCTGCGCATTACGTGTAACATTTCAGTAGTAAACTACAGTAAGAGAATAGCTTTGTCTTCTCCTTCGAGTTTTACTGTCTTCAGAGAACTTAGTTGCTGCCACCTAACCAAACCCCCGTCAACCTCGAACCGCCCAAACCCATAGACGGAGGGGGTTAACATAATATATATATATATATATATACGAGGGTAATTCAATAAGTATCCGCACTTTTTATTTTCACATCTGATAGATTATAAACACATCACTTCTCAACATAGTCTCCCTGTTTCTCAATACATTTAGTCCAGCGATCTACAACCTTCCTAATACCATCACAAAAGAATGTTTTTGGCTGTGTGCGTAGCCAGTCGTGCACCGCCTCCTTCAGGTCATCATCGCCTTGGAATCGCTGACCTCTCAAAGCGTCTTTTAGTGGTCCAAACAGGTAAAAATCCGAAGGTGCCAGGTCTGGACTGTAGGCTGGATGGTCGAGAACTTCAAATTTAAGTTCTTGGAGGCATTTTCTAGTCTGTGCAGCGGTATGAGGGTGTGCATTGTCGTGTAACAGAATAACACCTTCCGACAATCTCCCTCTCCGTTTTGTGCGAAATGCTTGCTTTAACTCATTCCGAAGCATGTCAGAATACGATGCACTTGTTACTGTAGTTCCACGCTCTTGATAATGTTCAAGGATAGGGCCTCGTGTATCCCAAAACAGTGTTAGCATAACTTTACCTGCGCTCCAAAAAGTTTTCACCTTCATTCACCTTCGGATTTTTACCTGTTTGGACCACTAAAAGACGCTTTGAGAGGTCAACGATTCCAAGGCGATGATGACCTGAAGGAGGCAGTGCATGACATTAGGAAGCTTGTAGATCGCTGGACTAAGTGTATTGAGAAACAGGGAGACTATGTTGAGAAGTGACGTGTTTATAATCTATCAGATGTGAAAATAAAATTGTGAAAATAAAAAGTGCGGATACTTATTGAATTACCCTCGTGTGTGTGTGTGTGTGTGTGTGTGTTGAAAAAATATACATTATAGTTGTAATAAAAATATAGTTTGCGAATGTAAAATAGAAGCATTTGTTTAGGCAGTGAATATTTATGATACAATTTGCTGATTGCGCCTATATTTAAAAATAAGCAATCGTGTAACTTTGCTCGACATCGTAAAAACTGTCTTAACAATATTCTTTTTTTTACATAATTTTTTTATTTTTTGTGAAACCGGGACATTCGATGGTCCCGAAAGGTCTTTTCGGGACGCCGAGACAAGAGGCCGAAAACCGGGATATCTGGCAACCCTATATACTGTATATACACGTAGGTGTGTGTGTGTGTGTGTGTGTGTGTGTGTGTGTGTGTTGTGCGCGCTTCCTCCTGAAAATAACGGCGCTACCGTTACTTTTGAAAAGCATTCAAAATTTGAATAATAATAATTCCCCAATATGTATGTGTAATTTGTGCGAGTATTAGGAAATAGCAGCAATGTTCATATCTGTAAATCAGAAATTTAGTAGCTACGAGCTAAGTTGTTGCTTTCAGTTACTGAGCAGCTGTGCGAGGAAAAACCAGGTGTATACTGCATAGAACAAGAGGACATGAATAAAGTAGGCAAAAGGAAGAAACTAATATCTCGTTACATCTTCTATAGTGGTGGAATAGAAATGAATTGTGTTGATTCAATTCACAGTTCCTTTTATTTGATTGCTAATAATGAAGGAATAATTGGACTATTTCATGCTACTTTTTGACTGCACTCTAGTGAAAATAATAAAAACAGTCGAATACGCATGATTTATTTATAATTAAATAAGTGACTACATGTATGCGGCAGCATCGGGAACTCGATGTTGACCAAGCTAAATATAGCCCATTCCAGCCGATAACGCAGGCAGATTTTCGAGCAAATACCTTAGTTAACCTTGGTTTTGCTTCTGCCCGAATTGTTCATTCTGACGTAGGTCAAGTTTGTCACTCCACCTTCGACCTACAGCTTAACGTGGAAACCGAACCACGACCCACCACGGGCGGTCAGAAATTACAAAGTCCTCGCCCGAACTCGATCTCACGACCTCCTGATCAGCGGGCGCGCCGCCCGCAGTCACCGGGTCTCGATCCCGGGGCTGATGGATTCGTAGTCAGCGATGCTAACCACTACATCACCGAGGCGCATAACCACAACAGAGATATCTCGTATGGACAGGGGAAAAACAAGGAATATAAATGATTGAGGAATGAAAATTCCGAGTTCATGTAAAAATTTAACATTTCTTAAGAATGAACTATCTAAGACTTTAGGCTTGGCAAAAAACTTTTGTATATAAGAGACCTTTGTTAAACTTTAATGCAAATCAAAATTTATGTAAATTTTAGTCATTCTAGTGATGAATGATGAGAATAATTCAAACATTTGAAAATTATGATAAATATTATAAATTCGGCCTAAATAAATATTTATCCAACATTAATAAAACCATATGATAATAAAAACCCACTCTAATAGACAGAGTTTATTTCCACAACAGTTTCGATGCCAACTGGCATCCGCTTCGGGTGGATACAGAAGAGGATGCCAGTGGGCATCGAAACTGTTGTGGAAATAAACTCTGCCTATTAGAGTGAGTTTTTATTATCATATTGTGACTTTCACGTAGAAAAAGTGAAGTTTTTTGTATTAATAAAACCTTTGTTCATCATGCCAGTTTATTCTGGCATCAGTAACTTGTTTTACATTTTTACTAATTTCTTTTCATTGTCAAATAAGCTTAAAACGTTCACTTAAATAAGAAATGAAGAAATTTTCAATGTTTGTAGGCTTTTATTCTCGGAACCTATCTAATAATAATGCATGGGTGATTCTTTTAGAAGCATCAATTTTTTGTAACATTTTCTGGGGTTCTTCTGGCTTGAGTCAACTTATTCATATTATGACTATGTTGAAGAAAGCCATTCCCTGGACTCTCGTATCATCCATGGTTTAGGTACTGAATGATAGACTGTTTCCTTTGTAACTGAAAAGTAATTTTTAAGAACCTTTACGCAGTTTTTTTCCATGTTTCCTGTACAGTATTAATTAATGGTCTTGGATGAAAACTTTTTACTTAAATTTTACACAAACACTATTTACTGTAAAACTGACTTTATCATATTTTAATTTAGTCTTTCAAATATTTAGTTGTGAGCCTAACAATTAGCTTCTTAAACCAGAGATAAGCATGGTTGCACTTCCCTGCACACCTTCAAGCATATCTACAGGGTGTCCCATAAGTCCGGCATCATAGGAAAAATAATAAAAAAAGGCAAAACAAAAGCTTTTATTTACAGAACGTGCTCGATATGTCCACCATTGTTTTCAATACACAAATTCAGACGTGATGCCCAGTCAGCAAGCACACGGTGAATGATGTCAGGAGTAATGATGTTACATGCCCCAATAATGCGCTGCCGCAAATGTTCAACACTCCTAATTTTCTCTGCGTATACCAGCGCTTTCAAGTGGCCCCAGAGATAAAAATCTATGAGTAGAATTATCTGGATTCGTTCTTCCTTGCTCACAGACATTATGGCCTGTAGAAAGAGAAAAATATGAATTATGGTTTGTAGAAATAGAAAAATATGAATTTCTCCTATGATGCCGGACTTATGGGACACCCTGTATAATGTGACTGCGATGAGGAGAGCAGGTTTGAAGGGAGTATTCTAAGCGAGGTCTAACGAAAAAATTATATAATCTATGGATGACTTCCTTACTCTTGTAACTAACAGTCCTCTTAACAATACCTAGCATTTTATTGGTTTTATTTCGCACTTCTAAGCACTGCTTAGAAAATTTTAGATCACTACTAACTATAATGCCAGTCTTTTTTCCCAAGTGATATCCTCTATCTAGTTTCCTCGCATCTCATAACTAAAGTTTTAGCTATTTCTACCAAAATGGATGACTTGACATTTTTTAACAATGAATTCCATCTGTCCCTCACTAACCCAAACCACTGATCTATCAAGATGTATTTGTAGTTTAAAAGAATTTTCTGTTTGTTACTGGGATAACTAGACCCTACTTTTGTATCATCAGCAAATCTAGATATTTTATTTTCTACTCCTTGTTCTGGTACATTTAGATATAAAATAAAGAGTGCTGTCCATACTTTTCACTTTCTGTCACCCAGACTTATGACCACTTAAAATTACACACTGTTCTGTCTTCTAGCCATTTTCTACCTAATTCATAACTAACCCTAATACCCCATTAGTTTCTAATTTATATAGAAATCTGCTATGTGGAACCTCGTCAAATGTCTTACTAAAACCCAAATAAATAACATCTACAACATGTCTATTATCTAGTATTCTAGTTGCTCAGTTAAAACTTTAAAAAGCCTAGAGATTAGACAAACAAAACCTACTTAGTCTAATTCCATGTTCGATAACTTTAACCCTCAACAGGTAGGATAAAATATTTGTATCATAAGTGGTACTTGAGTCAAAATGACCCCTATGTAATAAAATTCCAAAATGTGTGTTTTTATTCCGCATAAAGCAACTTTGAACTTTCAGTTCTATCAGAATATCTTGTTCATATGGTCAGAAATGCAAAGAAGGAGCAAAAAAGTTTTATTTGCAGCAATAGCTGAGTTGGAATATCGACTTGAAAAATCGACGTGGATCATTCTGAATCTACTATACCTGTTGAGGGTTAAATAAGATTAAAACTTACCAGATGATCTTGAATATTATTCTGTACAATTCTTTCTAGTATCTTTCCTGCCAACGCTGTTAAACTAACAGGGCTACAATTTCCTACCCTTTTTGTAAATGGATACTACATATTAGCTTTTTTTTCATTCATTTGGTACCTCTGCATAATTAATAGTTCTAACAAACAAAAGAGTTAGTGCCTCAGATAAGCTATCCTTCCTTTCTCTGAGAATCCTAACATATACATTATCAGATCCAGCAGATTTATCTGGCTTCATTACATTAATCCCTTGCCTAACAATACCTTTCTTTATATGAATCTTGTCAAGAATGCCTCAGTTTACAAAATCTAAAGAATTAAAATAAACTGTTTTACTTAGCTTAAGTCGGTTTACCCACTTTGACAAAGACTTTTAGTCACCTTAAGCGAAATCAGTTAATATATATTCGGCTATTGATTGATGGCGAGGAAAGCGCAGTTTATGTGGAAGAGTTTCAAATTCTAAGAAATCTGTCCTCGCGCAAGTCATTGGCGGTCACAAAACCAGACACAGGAAATGGTGGTGTCCTTTTTGGACAGAAATGTTTATGTCAATAAAATGTTAGATATTTTAAATGCTGTAACTAGATTTTAAAGTAACTGGTGACATTTTTGCTTTAATACTAAAACAAAAAGATGAAGTTAATAGGTATCTTAGAAAACTTAACTCTAATAATATAATCTCAGACACAGTTTTTTTCAAAATTATTTGTTTCTGGATCTAGCCTAGGTATTACGTATGGACTTCCTAAAATACACAAACCTAATTGTCCACTTGGACCAATTTTATCGACGATAGGAACTTTAGTTATAATTTATCAAAATTCCTGGTCCCATATTATCACCTATAACTTATAATTTATATACAGCACGAAATTCCTTTTCTTCGTTAGAGAAATTACCACATTAAACAATAATTCGTAAACAATGGCTAGTTTTTATGTAAAATTTTTATTTACCAATGTAACCCGTAGCAGACACTATTGATATATGTATTGATAACCTTTTAAGTTGTACTGATACAGTTCAGGGTTTTAATAGGAATCGGATGAAACAACTGCTAAAATTTTCTGTGGAAAATGATTTAATGATGAATATATCAAACAGACTGAAGGCGTTCAAGTGGATCTGCCCCTCGGTCCCACCTTAGCCAAAGCGTACCTTTGCCATCACGAAATGAAATAGCTGAACGAATGTCCTTTCAATTTCAAACCGGTTTTTTTCTATGGAAGGTATATTGATAACACTTTTCTCCCGTTCAAATCACCAAACCATATTCTTTTATTTCTTAATTATGTTAATTCCAAGAACCCTAATATTGAATTTACTTCCGAAACTGAACCCAATTATTCTTTGTCCTTTCTGGACATTAAGAAAACAAAAACTAATTCCTCTTTTGAAACTCTTCTTTATCGAAAGCCTACATTCACTAGTCTTACTACGAACGTTTCTTCTTTTATTCGTTTAAATTTTAAGCGAAATTTAATGTCGACTCGGACTAATAGAGCTTTCACTATTTAATCAGATTACTTTAAATTACATCAAGAATTAAATTTCATTGGACAACTCCTTACTAAAAATAATTTCCCCTCTAGACACGTGGAGACTACAACAGGCGGAACCTTAAATAGATTAATAAACCCCGCACAGAGACAAAATTATGGTTCCAAAGATATCTTTTATTTCACTTTACCTTATATGGGAAACTTCAGTTTTAATATTAGAAACAAACTTTTAAAAATGCTCAGAGAATTTTACCGTAACTATGTATTAAAACCCTATTCACCCCATCTAAACCGGTTTATCATTTATTTAAATACAAAGATGATGTTCCTACACTCGTTAAGTCTTCCATAGTTTACCAGTACGAGTGCGACGACTGTATGGGGTTATATATAGGTAAAACCAAAAGACGCCTAAAATCCCGTATTTACGAACATCTCGGTAAATCTGTCCGTACAAATTTACCTCTTGGCAAACCACCATACGCACCTATGCACATAATAATAACCACCCAATTTCACAGTCTAATTTTGTCATGCTTGCCGCTGGGAACTCTAACCTTAAGCTTAAAATTATGGAATCGTTATTCATTCATTTATAAATTAAAAACAGACATCAATTCTGACGAATCATCGGTAGATCTGCTGTGCTTCAATTAAGCCCTGATGATTGCAATGAATACATTCCGAAACATCGGGAACAATCAAAGTTTCAAATTTTTTGTTTTTTTGGTGTTCTTGTTCTTTCATTATATATATATATATATATATATATATATATATATATATATATTATATATATATATATATACCTTTGGGAACCTTTTGGTTTTGCTTCAGCCAGAATTGTTCATTCTGACGAAGGTCAAACTTTTCACTCTACCTTACACCTCCCTCTAGTTTAACGTGGAATCCGAACCACGCCCCAGCAGCAGCCCAGCGTCTTAACCACTAGGCTATCCAGGGTACCCATTTATCTACCAACCACTTTTTTATTGTGTGAAAGGATGAACAGCTGGGTTTTGTTGCGCGTCAGCTGCCGTCACCGGGTCTCGATCCCGGGGCCGATGAATTCGTAGTCAGTGATATATATATATATATATATATATATATTATATATATACACACAGTACTGTGCAAAAGTCAGAGACCACTGTCGATCTGATAACTGTTAGATAATCTGTTGTATGAAAATTGGTTTTGATACTAAAATACATATTAACTAGAACCTCTGGGTTATATTAACGTATAACTAAGTTATTACTTAAGTGTATAAAGTTGTATAAGCTGGATGACCCTTTAGTCTGTATAAATTGGACTTGAGGGTTGATTCATTATATTACTTATAACGCATGTGTTTAAAGATCTAGCGAACTATTACTGATGGATCTGCAGTAAATGCTCCTAAGCTATTGTTATATCAATATTTACAATTAAAAGGATTGACATATTCACTTAAATTCTGCAAAACAAACTTATCTAAAACGTTTCTCATTATAATCCTAATTCATGCTGATTTTTTCTTTCACAGGCTTAAGAAATGACAAAAAGTACAATTTCTGATGAGATTAGATATAAAATAATACATTTGCATGGTGAGGGACTGAGTCAAAGAAAACTAAGTGAATCTACAGGCGTTTCCAAAACTGGTGTACAAAAAATCTTGGCTCGTCACGACTCAATGGAACCCCCAGCTTATCGCCCTAAATCAGGGAGGCCCTCTAAGCTTTCTCCATCTGATCTACAATATCTAAAGATTACTTCCCTTCGAGACAGACGCAAATCCAGCACTTCACTTGCAGCAGATCTCGAAAAAACAATAGGTGTCTCAGTTGATCCCTTTACTGTATGAAGGAAACTTAACTCAGTAGGTCTTAAAAGACGTGTTGCAGCAAAAAAAGCCACTTTTAAGGAATGGAAATAAAGAGAAGAGAACAAAATGTGCTTTGGAACACAAGTATTGGACATCTGAGGCCAACGGAATTAAGCTTCCTTCGCACAGTAGAAGGATCAACTGAGACACCTGTTGTTTTTTCGAGAACCGCTGCAAGTGAAGTGCTGGATTTGCGTCTGTCTCGAAGGGAAGTAATCTTTAGATATTGTAGATCAGATGGAGAAAGCTTAGAGAGCCTCCCTGATCTAAGGCGATAAGCTGAGGTTCCATTTGAGCTGTGACGAGCCAAGATTTTTTGTACACCAGTTTTGGAAACGCCCGTAGATTCACTTATTTTTCTTTGATTCAGTCCCTCATCATGCAAATGTATTATTTTATATCTAATCTCATCAGAAATTGTACTTTTGTCATTTCTTAAGCCTGTGAAAGAAGAAAAACAGCATGAATTAGGATTATAATGAGAAACGTTTTAGATAAATTTGTTTTGCAGAATTTAAGTGAATATGTCAATACTTTTAATTGTAAATATTCATATAACAATAGCTTAGGAGCATTTACTGCAAATCCATCAGTAATAGTTCGCTAGATCTTTAAACACATGCGTAATAAGTAATATAATGAATCAACCCTGAAGTCCAATTTATGCAGACTAGAGGGTCATCCAGCTTATACAACTTTATACATTTAAGTAATAACTTAGTTATACGTTAATATGAACCAGAGGTTCTAGTTAATATGTATTTTAGTATCAAAACCAATTTTCATACAACAGATTATCTAATAGTTATCAGATCGACAGTGGTCTCTGACTTTTGCACAGTACTGTATATATATATATATACTGATTAATTTAATACAATATTGCGATAGAAAATTCTTTTAATCTTTTTCACAACTCTGTATACAGACATAATCCGAAAAAATTATTGAGGTGTTGAAAACTCAATATGAAAATTTATTTTTTTTAAATTCTGTATTTACAGTAGGCCTACTTTTAACTTATCATTTCATTTACCGAGCTAACCAAAGCATTGCTACTTTGGTATTTCTGTAAGCAGTTTTAGCACCCTATAACATTAATATATATATAAAGAACGACGCTTCTTTAGAAGAGTGTCCGCAGAAGAAGAGGAGAGAAAACGAGCAATGAAAAATGAGGCACCTCTCGGGAATCGAACCCAGGATCATCCGATTGCCGGTCAGATATGATAACCACTACACCAAGGTCCTCGATGAATCAGAACTCGTAATTCCGCTCGTATGTAGGAGAATTACGAGTCCCGATTCATCGAGGACCTTGGTGTAGTGGTTATCATATCTGACCGGCAATCGGGTGATCCCGGGTTTGATTCCCGGGAGGTGCCTCATTTTTCATTGCTCGTTTTCTCTCCTCTTCTTGTGCGAACACTCTTCTAAACAAGCGTCGTTCTTTACGCTAATTATACTGTGTGTCGTTTGCAGTTAATATATATATATATATTATATATATATATATATATATATATATATATATATATAATACTGTAAAAAGCCAGTCCTGTCTGTCTGTCAACACGATGTATTTGCTATTAAGCGATTGTGAACATAGAAATAAATGCGCTTTGCTTTGTTTCAACTTTTTACTGTAGCGCGTTAAAATTTTCATTGCTTCATACAATGGATTCGGATGTGAAGCTTAAGATTTTCATTGCTACGTTCTTTTCTATAGTTTTATTGACCGAATTATTGAATATCCAGTAATTGGGGGCCGCATGTCTAGCTAATTTTGTAGAGATTCCGAAAGTATGCTCTACTGGTGATCTTCTTGTATATCTATACAACTCAAGGGTATCCTCCTTTCGGGATTTCGTTGAAACTTAGACTATAGCGCTGGACATATCAAAAGTTTTCGATAGAGTCACACACACATTCTTAATTTCTAAACTACCCATTTCCCGATATCTAACCTTTTACCTATGCCTTATTGCCTTCATCTATGGTTTCCTTTCTAGCCGTGCTATAACAGCATCTGCAAATGGCCTCTATTCTTCCCTAAAACTATTAATAGTGCTCTTCCTCAGAGACTCTGTTCTGCCACCCACTATCTACCATTTGCTTATTAGTGCTCCTCTAACTAACACAACCTATCCTACCCATTCCTACACCGATGATTCCATCCTTCACATAACCGACAGCTTCTCAAAACGCACCGGTCAACAGTCAGACCATGCTTCGCGTGAGACGGCTAGGGCACATTTGACCTCTGATCTTTCTATTATCTCTGGATGAGGCAATGACAGCCTCGACCAGAGCCTCAAAACCCACAGTTCTTTCATCTGTCTCCTCAGCAAAATTTTCCACACGACTATCCATGTATCTTTATCAATACACAACTCAATCGTTCTTCTTCTCTTCACATAACATTCTTGGTATTACTTTCCTCCTAACCTTTCCTCGAAAGGTCACATATATAGTCTTTCTAAATCATTTTCTACGGGTTTAGGTGTATTATACAGGATTCACAGTTTCTTCTCTCCACTCAACTACTGTCTCTGTACAGGGGTTTGTCCACCCTGTTTTGTGTGTTTCTCACATGTGGGTTTGTTCAATCCATACAGCTCTAATTGACCGGTGGAATCAATTCAGGATTCGGATTCTCTGATTAGTTCTAAACCAATTTAAATATAAGGTTTAAATTATTCGATTGTGTTCCGATCCACATGTTAACCTCATAGCATGACACTCTTTATATATATATATATATATATATATATATATATATACACCTTGGTTAACTTTGGTTTAGCTTCAGCCAGAATTGTTCATTCTGACGACGGTCAAGCTTGTCACTCCACCTTAGACAGAGTTTAACATGGAATCCAAACCACGCCCCACCAGCAGCCCAGCGTCTTAATCACCAGGCTACCCATTTATCTACCAACCAAATCTTATTGTGTGGAAGGATGAACAGCTGGGTTTTGCTGCGCGCCGGCTGCCGTCACCGGGTCTCGATCCCGGGGCCGATGGATTCGTAGTCAGCAACGCTGACCACTACACCACCAAGGCGCATATATGTATATATACATATTAGGGTGTTTCACTGTAATAGTGTCAAAATTGCATAAGATTCAGATTGTCTCGTATACCTCTTGCCCCAAATCCATTTAGAATAAAAATAAATCCAGCAAAGTTTCAATAAGTTTCAGCAATATTTAGAGGCTGTGCCCTGTACCAACTTTATTTGACATGGATGAAACCATAAACAATCTCACACTATTACAGCACAAGAAAAGCGGTAATTTTATGGGCCGGTTATTTACAAACTGGAAGCCAATCAGTATAGAGTTTACCATATAAGGAGCGGAACCTTATGTACAAACTGGCAGCCAATCAGCATAGAGTTTACCATATAAGGAGCGGAACCCTCAAATATCATCCAATTTTGCTGAAATTTGGCTACGTACACTTTTTTATGAAATGGAAATGGGGCATGGGTATATGATCTAAAATAAAAAAATTTTGATTTGTGAAACACCCTTTCACACTGCGTTCGCACTTATTAAGCAGATTACATTTTCTCCAATGTTTTCAAAAGTTTTTTCCCGATTTCAATGAAATTTGTAGCAAATAATCACTATATATAGCAACAGTGATGATATTCATTTCGATAAAATATTTTGATAATTAAAATAATTATCTCATTTTATTGAAAAATATGTAAAATATTGTGTTCCGAATTATTAAGCAAGTATTCTATTTATGGATCTAAATGGTAAAAATGGGGAAGAAGAAGGATTTAACACTAACTGAGAAAAGAAAAATAGTCAAGTTACTCGCTGAAAATATAAAATCTATTGAAATTGCGAAGCAGTTTGGCAGAGCTTATCGAACTGTAAACAAGTTTGTAGCGGAGGGTACCAAACTGAGGCAGCGAAGTGATAAAGGAGCTATAAGAAAAGTGACAAGGCGGCAGATATCTGTAATCAAGCGCAAACTGCAAAGCATCCATTGTCCTTAAGTAAAGAGGTTTTTGAGCAGGCTGGCATACATAATGTACCAAGAACATCTCGATGTGGAATCCTCCAAACAATTGGAAAGACGTGTAAACCTACGATTCAGTCACCATTAACACCCAGGTACAAGAAGCAGCGTGTTGAATGGGCGCGTCAATACGTGAAAAAAGATTTTAATACTGTATTGTTAACCGATGAATGAAGAGCAACCCTTGAGGGATCTGATGGTTGGTCAAGAAGATGGATTGCTAAGGGTCAATCTCTACCATGGAATGAGGTTTTCTTTTAGAAAGTTTGTGTAAGACTGGGCATTCATTTTTACACCATCAGGCACTCTGTATGGGACAGCTACTTCATTGCCTATCAATCCTGCCCAAAACATGACACTACCTCCAACTTGTTGGCGTCTTAATCTCGATGGTAGAAATTGGCTCTCAGCAATCCATCTTCTTGACCAAACATCAAGTCCCTCAAGGGTTGCTTTTCATTCATCGGTAAACAATACAGTATTAAAATCTGTTTTCACGTGCTGACGCGCCCATTCAACACGCTGCTTCTTGTACCTGGATGTTAATGGTGACTGAATCGTAGGTTTACACGTCTTGCCAATTGTTTGGAGGATTCCACATCGAGATGTTCATGGTACATTATGTATGCCAGCCTGCTCAAAAACCTCTTTACTTGAGGACAATGGATGATTTGCAATTTGCGCTTGATTACAGATATCTGCCGCCTTGTCACTTTTCTTATAGCTCCTTTATCACTTCGCTGCCTCAGTTGGTACCTCCGCTACAAACTTGTTTACAGTTCGATAAGCTCTGCCAAACTGCTTCGCAATTTCAATAGATTTTATATTTTCAGCGAGTAACTTGACTTTTTCTTTTCAGTTATGTTGAATCCTTCTTCTTACCCATTTTCACCATTTAGATCCGTAAATAGAATACTTGCTTAATAATTCGGAACACAATATTTTACATATTTTTCAATAAAATGATATAATTATTTTAATTATCAAAATACTTGATCGAAATGAATACCATCAATGCTGCTATATATAGTGATTATTTGCTACAAATTTCATTGAAATCGGGGAAAAACGTTTGAAAACATTGGAGAAAATGTAATCTGCTTAATAAGTGCGAACGCAGTGTATATTAGTGATGTATTGGATGTCAGATTTCAGACATCCGCGGATGCGGATGTTCATGAATAAATTTGTTAGGTTCATAATATGATAGTTTAAATTCATACTTAATTTATTAATTGACTTTCGATTTTTGGTTAATTATAAATATTAGATATTCGATAATATTAGATATTAATATTATTATTTTGTAATTATAATTTTCTTACATACACTTCTCTTTTTGGACAAGTTTTCGCCATACAACTGTGTGTTACCAGGATGCGAGACGGGGACCCAACTCGTCTTGCATCCCACCAACCACATTCCCCAACCACCACCCTTTGGAAAGTAGTATGCTTATGACATTGCTATGTATTGTAGCATGAACAATTAATTATACAAATGCACAACAGACATTGCCAGTTACAGTAAAGATCAAATGAAAGCTGCACAAGTTTCAGTATTTGAACTGAATAAGGGGCAAATTTTGCTTCAAAAATAGCAATTTAGTAAATAGTACACATCCGCAACATTCACATCCCGCTGGTGCGGATGCAGATGTTGAATTTTATGCGGATGCGGATGTGACATACATCACTAATATAAACATATTGTTGAATAGCTTTCTAGATAGAAATCTAAGCTTAATAAGGAACAGCAAGCCATGTCCTTGAACAAACATTTTATTCTTAACAAAGCTTTCAGCGAGGCTCTCACCATCTTCACTGCTAGAACCGGTAAAAATACAGTAGTTACAAAG